>CM053585.1:35516102-35589369 GCA_028646515.1 Pseudochirops corinnae | reverse complement strand
TTTTTGGAGGGCAGGGCAATTGGGTTTAAGTGACTTGCCCATGGTCAGGCCGCTAGTAAGTGTTATGTTAAGAGGTCAGATTTGAACTGAGGTCCTCCATATTCCAGGGCCAGTGTTCTATGTGCTGTGCCACCTAGCCGCCCTGCTGCTTTTTTTTTTTTGGAGCGGGGAAGGTGAGTTGGAGTTAAGTGATTTGCCCAACGTCACACAGCTAGTAAGTGTGTCAAGCATCTGAGGCTGAATTTGAACTCAGGTCCTTCTGACTCCAGGGCAAATGCTCTATTCACTGCACCACCTAGCTGCCCACCCCCTTTGTTGTTGTTGATGCTTTTTTTAATACTTCACTGTTACTTCTTCATAGCCCCTTCCCTCTGTTAACCTTCTTCTGTAATAAATACTTAAGCAGAACAGACCATCACAGGACCTGTGTCTGACAGCATGTGTCATTTTCTTCAGGCCCAGTCCACTGTCTTTCTTTTTGAGAAGATCCCTATATTTAGCTATTCATCCTCCCCTCCTTTTACCTGACTGAGGAAGCTGTCCTTTGATTTGTCAAGGCCAGTCCTTCTGTTTGCACCCTGGCTCCCAGCCTCTAGGAATGTGCCTCAGTAACTGTGCCCTCATTGATTCTCAACTTCAGTTCTTCCCTTTCTTTGCTGTCAGTTTTTCAGTTGTTTCCCACTCTCTGTGACCCCATTTGGGTCTTCTTGCCAGATACTGGAGGGGTTTGCCATTTCCTTCTCTAGCTTGTTTTACAGATGAGGAAACAGAGGCAAACAGGGTTAGTGACTTGCCCAGGGTCACACAGCTAGTTTCTGAGATGGGATTTGAACTCAGGGCAACTCATTTTCCTGACTCCAGGCCTGGCACTCTCTCCACTGCACCACATGGCTTCCTCCTGTCCCTTTCTACTGGCTCCTTTCCTATTGCTTATAAACATTCCCAATTCTCTTTTATATTTTAAATACCTTTACTTGACCATGTCAAGTTATTGCCCTATGTCTCTTCTTCATTTTACTGTCAGCCCTCTTAGAAAGTGTGATCTGTTCTCTCTGGCTCCACTTTTCTTACCAAATACTTCCCAAACCCTTAAATTCAGTTTTCTTATCTCATCACACTACACTGAAAGTATTCTCTCCAAGGTTACCAATGGTCCCTTAAAAAGTATATGTCATGGCCTCTTAAGTCCCCATCCTTTGAAACTTAACCACCTTTTCCTCCCCATTCAGACAGTCAGTATGGTTGATGACCTAGCAAAGGAAATTGAGAAAGAATAGACAACAGGAGAATCAAGACCAGTGTGACAAAAACCCAGAGAAGAGAGGGTGATAAACAATGTTAAGTCAGAGAGGTGTCATGGATGAGGTCTGAGGAAAAGATCATCAGATTTAGCAATTAGTATATCACTGGTCACTTTAGAGATAGTAGTTTTAGATGAGTGAAGTTAGAAACTAGATTGGAAGAGGTTGAGAAGTGAATGAGAAGACAATAAAGTGGGTGTATTGAATGTAGAAAATATTTCTAGGAGATCAGCGGTGAAAGGGAGAGAACATCTGGATGTGTTTCTAGGTAGTAGGAGAAGAAACAGCAAGTAGAGATCTAAAGTAAGAAGAGATAATTGTGAGGGTTAATCTTCCGGAAGAGGTTGGTGGGAATGGGATCAGTAGTACAAATAAAAGGTTCTGGCCTTGTTGAGAAGGGCTATCTCTTCATCAGATACTAGATTAACGAAGGAGAGAATAGCAGATAGTGTCAAGAGGTGTTGAGATGCAGATAAGAGGAGAAGAAGGAACTTGCTATAAGTGGCTTGTTTCTTTTATTTTAGCTTCATTTTCACAGTCAGGTTGAGATTCTGAGTCTGAGATTCTGCAGGGAGGGTAAGGAGAGAGGTGGTATGGGAGGCTTGAGGTTCCAGGCAAACTTCTACTGTCCTTTACATATGAAGTCAATTTCCTATATAGTACTTTACATGTATTTCGATTAAATTTCAAATCATTAGATCCAGCTCAATGCTGTAGCACATGAGGCTTGTTATTGTATCTTGACTTTGTTATATACTGTTAACACACCCCTACCTCTGTCTGCCCCCATTTTGGACAGCTAGATATTGAGGTTGATAGATTGCCAGGCCTGGAGTTGAGAAGACTCTTCTTCCTGAGTTCAAAAATGGACTCACTTACTAGCTATATGACCCTGGGCAAGTCACTTCACCCTGTTTGCCTCAGTAAGATGAGCTGGGGAAGGAAATGGCAAACCAGTCCAGTATCTTTGCCAAGAAAACCTCAAATGGGGTCACGAAGAGTTGGACAGGACTGAAACAATTGAACACCGCCTCCTGTCCCCCACTTTATCTGTTAGTTTGATGATTGTGCTATCTTTATCTTTAAGTCCTTGATGAAAATGTTTAACACAAGACCAATCACAGTTTACGGGTGAACCTGACCGTAGACCTCCTGCCAAATTTGCATTGAATTGTTAATGAATTATTCTGAGTCTGACGGTATAATCAGTTTTGAATTCCTTTAATACAGCAGTTCTCAACCTGTGGGTCACGACCCCTTTGGGGTCGAATGACCCTTTCACAGGGGTCACAGGGATCGCCTAAGAAAACACATATTTCCCATTGTCTTAGAAACCTCCTCTATCTGTCTCCAGGTAGGTCCACTCACATGCAGACACACCCACATATGACTGTTAAAGGGTCTCGGCATTAGGAAAGTGGAGAACCACTGCTTTAATAGTACTGTCATCTAGCCACAAGAATAGCCTGAGATTTACTTGACCAAATGCTTTACTGCAATCTAGTGAACCATACCCTTAGTATTACCTTGAGCTCCAAGGTTTAACACTTGGATGAGAAAGGTAAGTAGGGTAGCCTGCCATGGCATGAAACAGTTATGTATTGCTTCCTGATCTGGATGGTCGCTAGTGATGACTTCAATAATGTTACACCATTTCCTCAGGAATCAATCAAAATCATGCTCATAGACTTGTTTCTCAATTGTTTTCTTCCCATTTTTGAACATTTCAGTATTTGCCCATCACTTGTTCTAGAATGCTTCTCCTGTTTGCACTCTCTTTAAACAGTGGTTGAGTTGTCAAGTTTGACAGGTTTTTGTTTTGTTTTGTTAGAACCTGGGGCTGTGGTTCCTCTGGACCAGGTGACTATGCGTTCATCAGGGACAGCTGAGAGTGCTTTTATTCTCTCTCTCTCTCTCTCTCTTTCTCTCTCTCTCTCTCTCTCTCTCTCTCTCTCTCTCTCTTTCTTGTCTTGTCCCTCACTCTGTGTTAAGCCTTTTTGTTTGGTTCTTTCTAACCCAAAGGTCATTCTTCTTGAAAAAGGAAACAAGAACAAAAAGGAATTAAGCGCTTTGTCTCCCTTCAGTCCGTGCCTATCCATCTCCTTTACATGAAAGGCTTTTCCTTGTGCTGTTCTTCTTTTTCCCCATTATAGCCCAAAACAAACAAAACAACCCCTTTTTGATTGTCTTTAGGTTTATCCCCTAGCTTTTGCTCTTCTTAATTGCTTGTTTTTGCAAATTGTGCGTTATTTTTGTGTGTATCCTCTGTTGCCTTCCCTTGCATCCAGTTTTGGACAAATGCTTTCTAAATCAGAGTTGGTAGGTGAATTATCTTTATATCTGCACTGGTCTCTTAAGACAGTTCCCATTTTTCTTCCTCATTGGATTTTTTCTTTTTAAAATTTAAGAATTTCATTCTTGACTTTCCTTTTCTTCTTCGGCTAATTTACCTTGAGAGATTTTAGTCCTTTGGATTCTACCTAGCCTTCGTCTGAACACCTTGAAATAAGTTCTTCTAAAATCTAGGATGTATGTCATTGTGGCCCACTTTCCTCTTCTCTGTCACAAACTCTGAGAGGGAATGGGCACTTTCTTTGAAGGTCATCATCATTTACCCCCAAGCAACTAGTTCCTCCCTATTGATAAGAATCAGTTTTAGAATAGAATTTCCCCCTTTTACTTTTACTTTTGGAGGATGAAATTAGTATTATGGCTGGCCAAGAAGTTATTAACAGAGAGCTCTACTAGATGTCTGAATAATTGGCACTTTTTAAAATTGAAGTTTCATTTTTTAAGTGAACAGAAATATATTTTCTCTTCTCCCCTCTTCCTTCCTCCCTCCCCCTCCACCACTTTGTTGATTGAAAAAAAAAATCTGTGCAATACATAAGTGTAGTCAAGCAAAACAAACTCCTTCATCACAGCTACAATCATGCCTCTGTAGCAGGCTTGAGATCATCCAAGCCGTCTTATTTCGTTTTTTTTGGTCTGGTTGGTCAGTTTGTCTGTTGACAAAAAGTCTTCACCCAAATGTTCTCTCTTCTTTTCCTCTTCTGTTTTCTAGATGTATTCACATGAGTATATTTTCTTGTTATACCCTACCCCCACCTTGCCTTTTTTTCTGTGTTACGGCTTCTGAGTTAAGGGATACCCATCTAGTACCTCTGTTCCTGTCATAGGTCTTATTCCACCAAGCCTCAGTGATGCCTGTGACGTCTCATTTGCCTCCTTGTATCAAGAGATCTGGTTTGCTTATTGCCAAAAATGTGGACGTTTTGGTATAGACATTGAAGCCAAGGGTTTTACTCCTGTCTTCTTTCCTGTATTTTTGTGTCCCCTGTGAGCTTCTGGGTGTCTTTACAGTAATCCTTCCTACATTGTAGCTTTTCTATAGTATCTACTTTGATGAATATTCTTAAACAATTTTTCTTTTTACAATCCTTTCTAGTTTAAATACTCTTCTTTCCTCACTTCCCTCCCCAGACTTTCTTATAAAAAGGCTTGCTTCACCCTTGCCCCCTGAAGGCCCAGCTCATCACATTTTAGAGTTCTTAGAAATTTTATTTCCCTTTACATTGTTTGCTGTGACCAGCACAGTAATATGGCCCAGCAGCCAGCTGAATAAAGGAGAGAGACGGGGATGTATTTCATAGTCTGTTTATTACAGAGCCATTTTGTACGGAGCCAAAGTACAAGAAAATCTCAGGGTTTGTACACCTTATAGCAGAGACTCTGAGGTAATTGAAATACCAGGACCCTTCTTTAGTTCTGACCACTCCCTACCCTAGCCCAAGGCTATTATACATTAAGACTTCATCCTAGTACCGTGTCCGGAGGCTCGAACAAACTGGGAGTCTCAAACAAGACTTGCAGATTAACTACCCTGAAACTTTCTTTAGTCATTCATAGATCCAGTGAAAGCATCCACCCAACAAGATTATACTCTTTCTGCATATCTGCCTCATAGAAGAGGGGGAGCATGAAAGTCTGGTCTACTACAATTATTGTGATCATTATACACACATGTCCAACCAAGCAGACTTAGTAGTTGTTGTTTTGGCATTCCGTCTTCTAGGTCTGCATGTGTAAGCCATCCCACATGTCTAGAATATACTCCTTCCTCATCCCGTCCTCTCACAATACTAGCTTTCCTTAACAGCTCAGTTCCAGGTATCACCTCCATGAATCTTTCCCTAATGCCTATAGTTGTTAATGTTCTCTTTCTCAAACCTTGTATTTACTTAACTAAGAACATATTATGTTCCTCCATTAACAGCAGCTGGTGGGTCTGGAGTCAGGAAGATCTGAGTTTGAATCCAGCATCAGACACTTATTAACTGTGTTAATAACCCAGGGCAAGTCACTTTTCCTCTGTTTGAGATATTTTAGTTTTTGTTTGTTTGAGATATTTTTAAATAGCCCATACCACAGTGCCTGGCACATAATAAGCACTGAATAAAGTGTCATTCCTTTCTCTTCCCTGCCCCAGTAGAAAATAAGTTTGATAGGGCAGAGATTGTTTTATTTCTTGTCTTCCTTGCTTCAGCAGCAAACACAGTCTTTTGCATGTTGTAGAGGCTTAAATTTTTTTATTGAATACTCCAACTAAAACCCACATTTATAGATAACACTTCCTCACAATTCGTGAAGTTAGAAAGATCAGAGTATACAAGTAGAACAGTCTACCATATGGGCTATTTTATCTGGGTGGGGAGCTATGGCCTTAGGCCACATATGATTTTCTAGGGCTTCAAGTATGGCCTTTTGACTGAATCCAAACATCACAAAACAAATCTCCTTAAGGGAAAGTTTGGATTCTATCAAAGGATCGAATTTGACGACTTAGAGGGCCACGTGTGACCTCAAGGCTGCAGCTTTTCCACCCCTGGGCTATTATAATACAATAAGCTATATAATGCAGCATAATAATATTTTACGCCTTCCTTCCCCTTCCCTGTGCCAAATACAGATATGTTACAAAGTCTGTTTTTCATGGATACTAGAACTAGGATTCTAAAAGGCTTCTTATTAACTTCTTTAATTTATTGATGAGGGTTTGCCCTCCAATGATATAGATTACAGAAGATGGCCCATCTCATACAATTCCAAAGCAACCACTTTAGGCCTACTCTCCCAAACATTCATTTTGTACTGGCAGGTAGAGTTCTATGAAGGTGGCTGCTAAATTTCCTCTTAGTGGTCTAGTTGATATTAATTGACCAGATTTAATGATCTTTTACCAGCATATACTAAACTTTTGTAATAAGATCCATTAATACAAATAGCCCCCCAAAATGGGGGACACACTCTCACACAAATACAAGCAGGGTTCAGGTGAAATTAGGCTCATGGGGAGAGAGAGCGCAAGAGAGCGTGAGAGAGAGCATGCATGTGGTAAGAGAGTAACTCCCAGCTTCACACTGCTGGAATTCTCCCTTGCCCACCTTCCCAGGAAACTTGTAAAGTTTTCTTTTTTTGAAAATTTTTGTTAATTAATTAATTTTTAGTTTTCAGCATTCATTTCCACAAGATTAAGAGTTCCAAATTTTCTTCACATCCCTCCCCTCTCCTCACCCCAAGATGGTGTGCATTCTGATTACGTCTTCCCCCAGTCTGTCTTCCCTTCTATCAAGCCCCTCCTCTTACCCCTTGCCCCTTATTTTCTTTTGGGCAAGATGGATTTCTCTACCATATTGCCTGTATTTCTTATTTCCCAGTGGCATGTAAAAACAATTTTTAACATTTGTTTTTAAAACTTTGAGTTACAAATTCTCTCCTTCCTTCCCTCCCCACCCACTCTCATTGAGAAGGCAAGCAATTCAATATAGGTTATACATGTGTAGTTATGCAAAACACTACCATCATTAGTCATGTTGTGAAAGAAGAACTATATTTCCCTCCATCCCATCCTGCCCCTCACTTATTCTATTTTCTCCTTGGACCATGTCCCTTTTCAAAAGTGTTTGTTTCTTACTACCCCCTCCCCCAGTATACCCTCCCTTCTATCATCTCCCCATTCTTATCTCCTTCCCCACTTAGGGTAAGATACCCAATTGAGTGTATATGTTATTCCTGCCTTAAACCAAATCTGATGAGAGTAAGATTCACTAATTTCCTCTCACCTCCCCCTTCTTTCTCTCCATTGTAACAACTTTCTCTTGCCCCTTTTCTGTGAAATAATTTACCCCATTCTATCTCTCCCTTTCTCCTCTGAATATATTCCTCTCTCACCCCTTGATTTTATTTTTTAGATATCATCCCTTCATATTCAACTCACCCTGTGCCATCTATCTATCTATCTTTCTGTCTGTCTGTCTATCTATCTGTCTGTCTACCTATCTACCTATTTCCTCCAACTACTCTAATACTGAGAAACATCTTATGAGTTACAAATAACTCTTTTCCATGTCGGAATGTAACAGTTCAATTTTAATAAGTCCCTTATGATTTCTCTTTCCTGTTTACCTTTTCATGCTTCTCTTGATTCTTGTATTTGAAAGTCATATTTTCTATTCAACTCTGGTCTTTTCAGCAAGAATGCTTGAAAGCCCTCTATTTCATTGAATATCCAGTTTTTCCCGTGAAGCATTATACTAGGTTTTGTTGGGTAGGTGAATCTTGATTTTAATCCTAACTTCTCTGACCTCAAGAATATCATATTCCCACAGGTTGAGAACCACTGTTTTAAGGTGTTATTTTCTTCAGTATTTTTGGGGGTCTCCTTTAGCAAGCTGTTGATTTGTTTTTCATGATTTTCTTGCATCACTCTTATTTCTGTTCCCAATTTTTCTTCTAATTCTCTTACTTGATTTTCAAAATCCTTTTTGAACTCTTCCATGGCCTGAAACTAATTCATATTTTTCTTAGAGGCTTTTGATGCAGGAACTTTGACTTTGTTGTCTTCTTCTCGGTGCATGTTTTGATCTTCTTTGTCACCAAAGTGAGATTCTATAGGCTGACTTTTTTTTACGATATTTACTCATCTTCCCAGACAAATACTTGACTTTCTAACTCCCTGTCATGGCAGGACTCTGCTTCTAGTGGGGGTGAGTGTACTGTCCCAGGCTTCAGGGGTTTTATATCAATTGCTGGATCCTCCATGTCTGTGACCCAGCGCTCCAGAAACAACAACTGTTGCTGCTCCTGTTGCTGCCTCCGGGGCTGGGACCTTGAGCTCCTGTTTCACTCAGGTCCTGTAAAATTCCCCCACTGACTTTCCATGCTGTTCTCAGTGTTTGTGGATTGAGAAGTCTGGAAATCTCCACAGCTGCTAGTGATTCAGTCCCATGAGGCCTGCTCTGGTCCCATCTCTGCCCAGCTGGACTGCTCTCTGCTCCCAGCCTGGTGTGATATACCCTTTGTGTCCACCTTCCAGGCTATCTTGGACTGGAGATGTGATTCACTCTGTCGTTTTGTGGGTTCTGCAGCTCTAAAATTTTTTGAGAATCATTTTATACAGGTATTTTAGGGAAGTGATTTGGGTTTGAGTTCTGCTGAAGTGTGATAGATTTTTCTCCATCTCCTTAACTCTTTTGGAATCCTTACATATCAAGTATGTTTATTGTAAATAGCATATTGTTGGATTTTGCTTTCTAATCTAGCCTGTTCTCTTCTGTTTTATTGGTGAGTTTATCCCATTCACATTCACAGTTATGATGGTTAATTGTGTATTTCTCTCTATCTTGTTCTCTTATACTTTTTCTACTCTTTCTCCCCTCCCTTCTTTACAAAGAAGGAAGATGATGAAAGTAGGATGTACTTAGCACCAGTGCTCAATGGTGGTATGGTCTCCTTTTGTTTCCCTACCCTTCTTCTTGACCCTTCTTCCAAGGCTTTTGAGTTTGTTTTACTTATGACTAATTTTTTCCTCCCTGAATCTTCCTTCCCTCATTTTTCCTCCTTTCTCCTCTCCTTGTTCTCTCCTGTTGCATTGTTGCTTTGAATGTATTACTACTCCAGACTTTTGTATATGACCATATTCTACCCTCCTTTGACCAGTTTATGTGAAAGTACAAAAATGAAGTTCAAGTGACAACTATTCCTCCTCTACTTTCCCACTTCCTTGTTTCTATAATCTTCCTATTTTGCTTATTTAATATCTAATAAGCTGAGGCCATGGACAGAGTTCTCTGTTGCATTATCTCCAGAAACTTGTTTGATTTTGCCAGCTGGACAGCACCTTATTAGAGGGAGACACGTCAAGGTGGTGTTTTGTTCTGTTGGATCAAATGCTTTTTAAATAATTGACAAACAGTAAGCAAAAGCACAGTAGGCTCTTGTATTCTCTACAACTTTCATTCAGTTGTATGACTAAAATATGATTTTTGTACAATATTGTTTGTAAAAGCCTGCTTGTTTCCATTGCAGACCTTCATCAAGGATGTCCATGAATGCAAGTAGAGATTAAAATCACAGATTGTGTAGAAGTGAGAGAGAAGGCAGACTGCTTTTTGATATTCTGTCATTGTTTTTTTTTGTAATAAGTCCATATTTTCTCCAAGCCTCTTCTTTCCTGTATCGTGAGCATTTAGTTCCTCAGTGCTCTCAAAATTTCACTGCTTCCATCATAGACCTCCTCGTTTATACTTTACCTCTTTTCATCTTTTTTTTCTTCAGTACCATTCTACTTTATTCAGTGTATCTAGGACTATGGTGTCGAGAGTCCAAATGTGGTAGGATACTGAATAGGATACTGTTACTGATACTGAAGAGTTTATTATAAAAGTGTTTATAGATCTCTGTTTCTGATCGGTTGTCTTATTTCATCTTTAAGTGCCCTCAATATGACTTGTCTTAGTTGTCTCTCACCAAGCTTTGTATAAATGGCTCTATCCTCCACTGCTTCTGTTTTGAGGTAGTACCATTCTTCAGTTTCTGCCATCCTCTTTAAGATTTTATAGGTGAATTCTTGTTAAGCCATTGTTGTCTTTACTCTCCTATCTCTCTTCTTGAAAGATCAAGTCTTTTATTGTCAGCATTTTGGTGATTGATTTGCACAGTCAATCATCATATCCTGAGGCACTTTAATCTGTATCAATGACCGTTAAAAATGCAAAATGAATGAAAAAACCCACAAAAGCTGTTCTGCATTCCTGGTATTCTACCTTCCTTTTGTTTGCCTACTTATAGGACTTCCATACACTACCTCTTCTCACCTCATAGAACATCTCAGTTTCTTCTAAACTCAGTTTTTTTGTCACCTACTATGGTCAGCCTTTCCCAATTCTTTCCTTCTCTAACCTTCCCAAATATAACACTTTGTTTATATTTTGTATCAACTTAAATATGTACATGTTATTTTCCCCTAATAGATTATAAGCACCTAGTGGGCAGGGACTCTTGAGTTTTTGCTATATCCTCCATATAACATGAAATAGGTGCTTACCTGCTTGTTGGTTGATAGATCAGATCATAGTTGCCTATGTCTCTTCTTCCTCTCACTTTAATCTTTCTTAATTTTTTTTTTTTGGCTTTTAGGAGAGGGAAGGCTGGGTAATTGGGGTTAAATGACTTGCCCAAGGTCACAAGGCTAGTAAGTGTTAAATGTCTGAGGTCGGATTTGAACTCTGGTCCTCCTGATTCCAGGGCTGGTGCTCTATTCACTGTGCCACCTAGCCACTCCTAATCTTTCTTTTTAAACTTTGTATTGATTTTTGTTTGAACGTCTGTGGTTTGTACACAAACCACTGACTTGGAAATCACTGCCTAATGGTAATGAGTCTTTTTTCTGTCTGTTAAAATTGTTTCATTCTTTATCATTTGGTACTCTCTATGTCCAGCATCTCTGGACACCTTGAAGAAAATATTTATAGTTATATAGGAATGAGGCTTCTATATGTAGTATAAACCTTTGTACTGAATCATATTTCCAACACATTTTTTCACCATCCTCCTCTGTTCCCAGCCTTTTCATTAAAGTCTTAGGTATTAAAGTGTATATTGACTTAATCTGGAGGGTCTTATCAGTTTCTTTTGGCAGACTTTATTTACTTAGGCAATTAGAGCAATGGACCTGAAACCAGGAACACCTCAGTCTCAGACATAGCTGTGTGACCCTGAACAAGTCATTTAACCTCTGCTTGCCTCAGTTTCTTCATCTGTGAAATGAGGATGATAATAATAGCACCTATATCTCAGGGTTGTTGTGTATGTCAAATTCGTAAAGAGCTTATCACAGTGCCTGGCATATAGTAGGTGCTTAATAAGTGCCTATTTCCTTCTCATTCTTTTCAAATGTTGATGCTTAAGCATTAATTATTTTCTTGGTGTTTATGGAATGTTTATTATTACCCGTGGATGCATGATAAAACCAACTCTTTTTTATCTGTCTCTTCAAGGAGCACCTATGAGCCATCATTGCAGATAGCTGCAACTTCTTTTTGTTATATTTAATTTAGAATAACATTATCAAAATTGATATGATTCAGGGTGGCTAGGTGGCGCAGTGAATAGAGCACCAGCCCTGGAGTCAGGAGGACCTGAGTTCAAATGCGGCCTTAGATACTTAACACTTACTGGGTATGTGATCTTGGGCAAGTCAGTTAACCCCAAGTGCTTTGCCTTCCCCCCTCCAAAACAAAAGACAAAAAAAAAATTGATATGATTCATTTCCTCCGATGGTATGTACATTCCATGGACAATTAATTGTATTTTCTTCCTTTTAAAAAAAAATAATTAATTTACTTATTTAATAAATAAATAAATAAATTTATTTATTCCCACAAGATTTTGACTTACAAATTTTCTCCCCATCTTTCCCCTGCCCACATCCCCAAAACAGCCCTATCCCACTATATAACCCTTCCCCCAATCTACTCTCTCCTATGTCCTCCCCCATTGCCCCTCTGACTTTCTGGTAGGGCAAGATGGATCTCCCTGCTCCAGTGCCTGTATATCTTAATTCCCAGTTGCATGTAGTTAATAATAATAATAATAATATATATATATACACACACACACACACATACATATATATATTTAACATTTGATTATAGAACTTTAAATTCTAGATTTTTTTCCCCTTCCTCCCTTGTCACCCACCCCCACTGGAAAGACAAGCAATTCAATACAGACTATACATGTGTAGTTACGCAGAACATCTCCACAATGGACATTTTGTGAGAGACTGACTATATTTCCTTCCTTCCTATCCCTCCCCCCACTTGTTCCATTCTCAACTTTGTCCCTGTCCCTTTACAGAAGTGTGTGCTTCCAGCAACCCTCCCCCACAACCTGCCCTCCCCTCCATCATCCCACCTCTCATACCCATCCCCCCTACTCTCCTGTGTGGCAAGATACCCAGTTTAGAGTTTATGTCATTCCCTCCCTAAGCCAAATTCAGTCAGAGTAAGGTTGACCCTTTCTCTTTTGCCTTCCTGTTCTTCCCCTCCATTGTAACAGTTATCCCTTGCCTCTTCTATGTGAGATGATTAACCCCATTCTGTCTCTCCCTGTCTCCTCTCATTCTATTCCTCTCCCACCTCAGAATTTCACCTTTTAAAGTATGGTCCCTTCCTATTCAATTGATCCTTTGCCCTCTATGTACACATATAATTGTATTTTCTTTCTGTGTAAGATGAGACAGGAGAGACATCACTCAAACAACAGGCATTTACTAATCTTTAGAAATGTATGATGGACTCACAGGGTTGTTTTGGCAGTGGGGGAGGGGAGGGCAGAAGACTATGGAGACAACTTTTCATTTTATTTGTGGCGTCACTTAGGCCTTATGTGATTACTAGTGAGTGCTTCTAAATGTAGCTTCTATTTATAGTAGATCTGGAGTTCTGTGTCTTTTCATTGGCATGAAAAGTATTCTTTTTAGAGCCTTGTGAGCTTAGGGAGAATACCAAGAGGGGGTTATTGGTTCTGCTGTTTGCCTCTAGTGAGGGAGTATGAGAGTGGGTTGGGGAGGAAGGTGAAAGCATTGAACAGGTAGTAAGGATAATGCAGTCATGCAGGTGATTATGTAAACAGCCAAATATCATTTGATTGAGAGGTTGGCCATCCTAGCCAGTAATTGCTCTTTGTACCCCTTAGAGAAACATGAAGCGCAGTGGAAGCAGACACTGTTTGCACAGGAGAAGTAGGTTCAGCTCCCGTGAGAGAGACTGGCTGAAAGAGGATGTGAAGAGAGGCTGTGTCTACCTCTATGGAGCAGAAACAGCTACTGCCACTACCGCTGCCTCCGTGTCCAGCACTGTCACCTCATCCTCTTCTGATTTACACCTGGTCCTTTGCACGGTAGAGACACCAGCATCCGAGATATGTGCTGGACAGGGAAAGGCAAGCCTTTATTTACAACTCCACGGAGACCTAGTCAGGTAAGTTTGGAGTTATATCCGATTTTCTTAGGGAATATATAAATACAATTAAGACATACTGCCTGAAAATGGATGATAGGGAGAGAGGAGTCTTTAATTATGATGGAATTGATGTGATTGTGGAGTGACTAGACTCAGCTAAATACAAGCTTTGATTTTAGAATACTTAACAGAGAGAAATTTAAAGATTTAAATTATGGGTTGGTATAAAAATTTCTATAGTTATTTTAATTGGTTTATAGCTAGTATTTATTGGATCTACCTGAAGAGAAAAAAATTTTTTAAAATAAAATTTTAATATCTTTTTATATCACCTGGATTTCCTGACGTGTCCCTTCCCCTCCCAGAGAGCCATCCCTGATAACAAAGAATAAAAAAGAGGGAAAAAACAGTCCAGCAAAACCAACCAACGTGTAGAAAAATCTGATATTATATGCAGCAATTCCCCATGTGTCTCTACAGAGAAAATGGACAGCTGTCTTCCTGTATGTTTCCTTTGGAGCAAAGCTTGGTTATTTCAGTCTCAGAGCATTCACTTTGACTTGTTGTGTTGTTCTTCCCTTTTACAGTGCCAGAGTCATTGTGTACATGTTCACCTTGTATCAGTTTAGATGTCAGTTTGGGGAAGAATCTTTTTATAGGTCCATGTTTTATACTTCATATTAAGCATGTAACAGGATTTATAGACTATTAGAGGTAAACTCCTTCATTTTGCCAGTAGGAAAACTCAGGTCCAAAGAATTTCTTCAATTTGTGAAGACCAGCCCTGGATTAGAACCTGGTCCTCTCACCTTCTAATTTTACTATACTTTTTGTTACCTTGCACAGTCTAGAGATAATAATCCCATTACCATATCCTGTGAGGTACGTGCAGAGAAGGAAGTGACTTGTCCGAGGTCACAACTAGGAAATGTCACTTCACCTCTGACTCAAAGTCTAGTGTTCTTCCTTAACGTTAAACTAGGTAGCACCACACTTATCATTAGCTTTTTTTTGGATTAGCACTCGTTGTTCTCAGCTTGTGTCCAGTTTATATTTACATAATTTGAACTGTATGAGAGCATATCTCAGTCTATGCTTTAATTGATTTCCTTAAAAGGAAAATTTTTTTTTCCTACCTTTCCAGTTTTACACCTGTACCCCTGCTGAAAACTCTTACCTGGTCCTTCCACCCTTATCCCCCATACCCTTTTCTAGTTTTCTTATACCTTATTCCTCACCTCATATTCTTGACACTGGTCTGCTGGCTGTTCCTCAAACCTGACATTTCATCTCCCAAATGTGAGTGTTTTTACTGGCCTTTTGCCTAAAATTCTCTCCTTCCTTGTCTCTGTCTCTTGGCTTTCTTCAGGTTTCAGCTAAACTCCTGCCTTCTTTATACAAGGAACCTTTCCCAGTCCCTTAATCTGAGTACCTTCCTTCTGTTGATTATCTCCAGCATACTGTGGTTGTCATGTTTGTACATAGTTGTTGGCCTGTTGTCTCCCCCACTAGACTGTTAGTTCCTCGAGAGTTGGAACTGTCTTTTGCCTTACTTTGTATCCTCAGTGCTTAACACAGAACCCTTAACATAGTAGGAACTTGAATGCTACTTGACTATAATTAAATTGAATCACAGTTACTCTAATATTGTAATTTCAAAGATTCCTTATCTTGATCTCTAATCTTCATTTTTAGTTTTCTTCCTTCCACATTCCTTTGTCCAGTAGATAATGGTCCATTGCCTTCCTTGACTGCACTGCAGTTTTAGATACTGCTGACCAGTCACTCCTGTATATTCGGTCCTCTCGACTTCTGTGACTATTTTCCTATTACTTGTCACATTCCTTCTTACATTGAACTTTTTGGAGTCACCATCCATCTCTTGCCACCTCGGATAGCACAAGTGTTCCATAGATCTCTCTTCTGGGAGATTTGGATATCGTAACAACTCATGGGGTTCAAGTATTATCTCTACATAGATGACTCCCAAATCAGTATGTCCAGCTGTAATTTCTCTCCTGAACTCCAATTACACATTATCAGCCACTCACTGGATATCACCTCTTGGATGCCCCATAGACATCTCATATGCAGATATATTGTGTCCAAAATAGAATTCACTGACTCCTTCACATCATCTCCCCTAAACTGCCCTTCCTCCCTTCCTACCAGCTTCTCTCCTTGGTTGAATGTACAGCCATCTTTCCAGGCATCAGGTTCATAAACTTAGAGTCGTCTTTCACTCTTCCCTCTGTCTCTTAACCCCTGTTTCCCAAATGTTATCCATTGAACCTCTAAAAACTTTCACATGTACTTTCCCCTCATACAGCCCCTGCCTTATTTCCAGCTGTCATCACTTCTTGCCTTCGGGTGATTGTAGCTTCCTCAGTCTTCCTGTTTCCAATTTCTCTCTTCTCAAATCAGTTTTCCAGACAGCTACCAAATCTTCCTGATGATTAAATTTGATTGAGTTATTCCCTTCATTCTCTGCTGCAACCTTTTAGATAAAATACAAATTCCTTAGCTTGACATTGAATGCTTTCCACAGTCCAGCTTCCATGTACATTTGCCATCTTATTTCATTCCATTCTTCATTTTTGTTATATTAGTTTGACCTACCCATGAGCAATTGCTATTTTTCTAATTGTTTAGATCTAACTTTATGTGAAAAATGTTTTGTAATTATGTTCATATCGTTCCTGGGTTTGTCTTAGCAGGTAGACTCCCAAATATTTTATGTTGTCTACAGTTATTATAAATGAAATTTCCCTTATCTCTTGCTGCTGGGCTTTGTTGGTAATATATAGAAATGTTGATGATTTATGTAGGTTTTATTTTATGTCCCACAACTTTGCTGATGTTGTTAATTATTTAAAGTAGTTTTTTTAGTTGTTTTTTGGGGATTCTCTAAGCATACCATCATATCTATAAAGAATGAGTTTTGTTTCCTTACCGCCTATTCTAATTCCTTCAGTTTCTTTTTCTTATTGCCAAAGCTAACATTTCTAGTACAATATTGAATAATAATGATGATATAATGGACATCTTTGTTTCATCTCTGATCTTATTGGAAAGGTTTCTAGCTTATCCCTGTTACAGATAATGCTTGTTGATAGTTTAAGGTAGATTCCATTTATCATTTTAAGGAAAGCTACATTTTTCATGTGTTCTCTAGTATCTTTATTAGGAATGGGTGCTGTATTTTTTCAAAATCTTTTCTGCATCTATTGGGATAATCGTATGGGAGGGGTGGAACCAAGATGGCAGAATAAAAGCAGGAACTTGCGTGAGCTCCCACTCCAACCACCTCCAATACCTGTAAAAAAATGACTCTAAACAAATTTTAGAGCTACAGAATCCACAAAATGACAGAGAGAAACAAATCTGCTGAAAGCAGCCTGGCAGGCCAATAGGAAGGGTCTTTCACCCTGAGCTAGCAGCTGAGCACAGTCCTGTGTGAACTGAGCCAGCCCAGACTCATGGTCCAGATGGCCAGAGCAGACTTCAGGAGAGTGAATCACCAGCAGCTGTGGTGGTTTCTAGACTTCTCAACCCATAAATGCCAGAGAGAAAGTAAAAGGTTAGTAAGGAACTCTGTTGGAACTGGGGGAGAGAAGAGCTCAGTCTGGCCCCTGCCCCTGGGGTGACAGAGGTGGCAGCAGTGCAGCCACAGCAGCTGCTGCTGCATGGCTGCCTCTGGAGCTCCTGGCCAACAGATCCTAGGGGAACGAAGTGAACTTTCAGAGGGTAATCGCTCTTGCTTTGACCTTCTTGGATCTGGGTTGCAGTCTTGGGTGGTGGTCCTGGGGCAAGGAATGCTAGCGTGCCAGAGCTTGTGGTGGCTCTCTAGAGAGGGCGTTTTCCTCGTAACTGACAACAGCTGTGAAAACCCCCAGCAATTTGGGACATAGCTCTCTCCACTCTGGAAGCAGAGTTCTACCATGGCAAAGAGCTCAAAAGTCAAGTAATTGGTTGGCAAGATGAGCAAGCAGAGGAAGCACAATCAGACCATAGAATCTTTTTTGGGGGACAAAGAGGATCAAACTCCTGTATCAAAAGCCTCCAAGAAAAATATGAACTAGTTACAGGCCATGGAGGAGCTCAAGAAGGATTTTGAAAATGAAGTAAGAGAAGTGGAGGAAAAATTGGGAAGAGAAATGAGAATGATGCAAGAAAATCATGAAAAGAGAGTCAACAGCCTACTAAAGGAGACCCCCAAAAATACTGAAGAAAATAACACCTTAAAAAATAGACTAACTCAAATGGCAAAAGAAGCCCAAAAAGCCAATGAGGAGAAGAATGCTTTAAAAAAAACCAAATTTCCTAGATGGAAAATGAATTTCAAAAACTCACTGAAGAGAATAATTCCTTCAAAATTAGATTGGAGCAAATGGAAGCTAATGACTTTGTGAGAAATCAAGATACTATAAGACAGTCCAAATAAATGAAAAAATAGAAGGCAATATGAAATACCTCATTGGGAAAACTACTGACCTGGAAAATAGATCCAGGAGAGATAAATTTAAAATTATTGGACTACCTGAAAGCCATGATAAAAAAAAAAGCCTAGACATCATCTTTCAAGAAATTATCAAGCAAAATTGCCCTGATATTCTAGAACCAGAGGGCAAAATAGAAATTGGAAGAATTCCCCAATCGCGTCTTGAAAAAGATCCCAAAAAGGGATGATCATATGGTTTCTGTTTATTGTGTTATTGATATGGTCAGTTTTGCTGATAGTTTTCCTAATATTGAACCAGACCTACATTCCTAGTATCAGTCCCACCTGGTCATAGTGTATTATCCTGGTGATAAATTGCTGTAATTTCCTTGCTGATATTTTACTTAAAATTTTAGCATCAATATTCATTAAGGAAATTGGTCTATAGTTTTCTTTTTCTGTTTTAGCTTTTCCTAGTTTAGGTATCAACACCATATTTGTGTCATAAAAGGAGTTTGATAGGACTCCTTCACTTATTTTCCCAAATAGTTTATACAGTTTTGGAATTAATGGTTCTTTAAAGTTTGTAAATCTGTCTGGCCCTAGGAATTTTTTCTTAGGGAGTTAATTGATGGCTTCTTCAGTGTGTTTTTCTAAAATGGGGTTATTTAAGTATTCTGCTTCCTCTTCTGTTGGCCTAGGCAATTTATATTTTGTAAATATTCCTCTATTTCAATTAGATTGTCATATTTATTGGCATGCTGTTGGGCAAAATAGTTCTGAATTGTTGCTTTAATTTCCTCTTCCTTGTGGTGAATTTGCCTTTTAATTTTTGATACTGTTAATTTCTTTTCTTTCTTTTTTAAATCAAATCAGCCAAAGGTTTATTTGTTTTATTGTTGGTTTTTTAAAAAATAAAATCAACTTTTAGTTTTGGTTATTTGTTCAGTAGTTTTCTTTCAGTTTTATTAATCTCTCCTTTGATTTTCAGGATTTCTAATTTGGTGTTCAGTTGGGAATTTTTAATTTGTTCTTTTTCTAGCTTTCTTAGTTGCATGCTCAATTCATTGATTTGTTCTTTTTCACTTTTATGTAAACGTTTAGAAATGTAAAATTTCCCCTAAGTACTGCTTTGGCTGCATCTCATAAATTTTGGTATATTGTCTTATTGTCATTCTCTGATGAAATTATTGTTTCTATGATTTGTTGTTTGACCAACCCATTCTTTAGGATTAGATTACTTAGTTTTCAATTAATTTTTAATCTTTGTTTCCATTGCCCTTTATTAAATGTAATTTTTATTGCATCATGATCCGAAAAGGATGAATTTATTATTTCTACCTTTCTGCATTTGATTGTGAGGTTTTTGTGCCCTAATACATGGTCAGTTTTTGTGTAGGTGCTATGTACCACTGAGAAAAAGGTGTATTCCCTCCCATGCCCATTCAGTTTTTTCCAGAGGTCTGTCATATCTAATTTTCCCAAAATTCCATTCACCTCCTTAACTTCTTGTTTATTTTTTGGTTAGATTTATCTAGTTCTGAGAGAGGAAAGTTTAGGTCTCCAACTAGTACAGTTTCTTTCTCTATTTCCTCCTGTGACTCATTTAACTTTTCCTTTAGAAATTTGGATGCTATATTATTTGGTGCACATATGTTGAGTATTGATATTACTTCATTATCTGTAGTACTTTTTAGCCAGATGTACTTTACTTCCGTGTCTCTAAAAGAGATAAATTAAAATTAGATCTATTTTTGCTTTTGCTTTGTCTGAGATTATGTTTCCAACCCTTCCTTTTTTATTTTGCTTCAACTGAAGCAGACTATATTCTGCTTTAGCCTATACTTTTACTCTGTGTGTGTCTCTTTGTTTCAGATGTGTTTCTTGTAAATAACATTGTAGGATTCTGTTTTTTAATCCACTCTGCTATCCACTTCTGTTTTATGGGATAGTTTATTTGCTTCACATTCACAGTTATGGTTACTAACTATTTATTTTCCTCCATCCTGTTTTTACCCTCTTTATACTTTTTCTCTCTCCTTTTACTCTGTCTTTCCTCACCAGTGTTTTGTTTCTGACCACCACCTCTCTCAATTTGCCCCACTTCTATCAGCCCCCCACTCCCTTTTCTTTTTTCCTTCCCCTCCTACTTACCTATAGGGTAAGATAGATGTCTATGCCAAACTGAACGTGTACCTTATTTGCCCTTTGAGCCAAATCTGATGAGAGTAAGGTTCAGACGATGCTCACCTCCCTCCTGCCCCTTCTCTCTACTGTAATAGATCTTTCACATCTCTTCATGTGATATAATTTATCCTTTTCTGCTTCGTTCCCTCTCTTGCAATACAATCCTTTTTTTAACCCGTTAATTTTTTTTAACATCATATCAAAGTCAACTTATACTCACACCTTCTGTCTATATAAATACTCTTTCTAACTGCCTAATAGGAGAGTTAGTTCTTAAGTGTTATAAGTATCATCTTCCCACATAGGGATGTAAACAGTTTAACCTTATTGAATAACATTTTTTTTCTTTCCTGTTTGCCTTTTTATCTCTTGAATCTTATATTAGAAAAAATGAATTTTCTGTTCAGCTTTGGTCTTTTCACCAGAAAAGTTTGAAAGTCCCCTATTTCATTGAATATCCATTTTTTTCCCCTGAAAGATTAAACTCAGTTTGCTGGGTAGTTGATTCTTGGTTGTAATCCAAGCTCATTTGCCTTCTAGAATATCATATTCCAAGCCCTCTAATCCTTTAATGTAGAAGCTGCTTTCTCCTGTGTAATCCTGACTGTGGCTCCTTGATATTTGAATTGTTTCTTTCTGGTTGCTTGTAGTATTTTCTTCTTAACCTGAGAGTTCTGGAACTTAGATATAATATTCCTTAGAGTTTTCATTTTGGGATCTTTTTCAGGAGGTGATTGGTGGATTCTTTCAGTTATTCATTACCCTCTGGTTCTACGACATCAGGAAGTTTTTCTTGATAATATTTTGAAAGATGTTATTCTCAGGCTGATTTTTTTTTTTAATCTTGGCTTTAAGGCAGTCCATTAATTCTTAAATTATCTCTCCTGATTTGTTTTCCAGATCCATTTTTTTTCTCAGTGAGCTGTTCTATATTTTCTTCTATTTTTTCATTCTTTTGATTTTGTTTGATTGATTCTTAATGTCTCATAGAGTCATTAGCTTCCACTTGCTCATTTCTGATTTTTAAGGATTATTTTCTCCAGTGAGTTTTTTACTTCCTTTTCCATTTGGCCTATTCTACTTTTTAGGAGTTATTTTCTTTTTCACAGCTATTGACTCTTTTTTCATGATTCTCTTTTATCACTCATTTCTTTTCCCCAATTTTCCTTCTACTTCTCTTAGTTGATTTTTAAAATCCTTTTTGAGATCTTCTAAGAGAACTTTTTGGGCTTGAGACCATTTCATATTCTTCTTTGAGACTTTGCATGTAGATGTTTCGACATTGTTCTCTCCTGAGTTTTGTTTTGATCTTCTCTGTTGCCATAGTGCCTTTCTATTGTCAGGACTCTTTTTTTTTGCTCATTTTCCAGTCTATTTTATGACTTTTAAAGTTGAACTCTGCTTCCGGGATATGAAGGGTACTGTTCAAAGCTTCTTGTGCTGGTGCCAACAGTCTGGTCATTGAATTTCTGTTCCGGGATCTTTGGGCCTGACCACTTGCGCACTGCACTAGTGTAGCCTGGCCTAGTCGTGCCTGTTGTGCCCTGGGTTCCAGGGCTGCAGTTTGCCTACTGTGCTGGGGCTGGCCTGCTGAGCCAGGAGTGCAGGGCCTCAGTTGATCTGTGCTGTGGCTAAGAGCCTACAGCTGGCTTGCTCAGATACTGTTTGTGCTGGATTGTGCAGATCTTTCTTGAAGTTCTTCTAAGTTCTCTTGGGCTAGAGGGGAGAAAACATGTCAGATATATTCAGGGTACCACAAGCAAGGTCCTCCTCTTCACATATTGATATGAGGCAGTGTTATAATCCTTCTTGCAGGAGTGTGCCATGTGTTTTGTATTTATCTTTAATCATCCTTGTTTTTATCATCTGCATGTGCCTTTTTAAAAATCTTAAAAGTTGAATTCTCTGTGCCCTCATCTGCCTTGTTCACTTAAGGCAGTTCTTCCTTTTCCTCCTCACTGAATTTGTTTCTTTGTGTTTTCAGATTTGTTTTCTCATCCCTTTTCAGCTAATTGTCTTGTAAATTATAGTCCATGAAATTCTGTCCTTTTCCTAAACTCTTTTAAATTGGCTCTTCCTAGATCTAGAGTGCATATCAGACTGTTGCCTGTCTTCCTTTTCTTCTCTCTGAAAACTTCTGTGATGTGTAGTGATCACTTCCTACCATCCTTTTCAAGGTCCCCTTTTATGGCAAGGGTGCTATCATTTTTACCCTAGCAACAAGTGATATCTTTTGGGGGAGAATCAGATTCAGAATAGCACTGACCTTTATTGGTTCCCTCAAGTTTGACATCTTTGGCCCAAAGCATTGAGAGGAGAACATGTCAGTTTTGTTTAATGTGGTAAGTATTTATAGGGTCATAGATTTAGAACTGGAAGGGACTGCCAGGGCAAACAAGGCCAGCTTCCATACTTTATAGATGAGGACACAGGCCCAGAAGGTGAAGTGACTTGCCCCAAGGTTAAACAGGTTAAACAGGTAAGTGGTCGAATCTGGATTTGCACACAGGTCCTTGGAGTCTCAATCTAACAGATTTTTTTCCTGTCCGATGCTATATCTATCCAGACTGTGTATTGGTATATGCATGTGTGTGCCTGTTTAATTAAAAAAATTTTTTTTGCTCATATATTTTGGTTTTATATCCATGTCTCCTATTGTATCTTTTTCCCTACCCCTTGCCAGAGAACCATCCCTTATAATAAAGAATTTTTAAAAGGAAGGAAAAAAGTTCAACAAACTAATGTCTGTCTGACATAGAATGTTCGGCACTTGTAGACTGACTAACATATCTGCAGAGTGCCAAGGGTTGTGGGGTGGAGGTGTCTTCTCATATGGAGATGTATTTTCTACAGTCTGGCATCCTTTGTTTCAGAGTATTGCTATTAATATTCATTGTCAGACTTTTTACCATTAGCAGTAACATATTTGAGTTATAATAGATGTAGCTTATGTTAGACTGTTGGATTGCCACATAAAACAAAATAACTTGTAGAACGCCAGGTCTTATGACCATTAATGAAACTTTGAGTCACCAGGATACATCATTTAATGGTGGAATCCTTTTAGTTTGAATGCATCTTAGGACACACGAAAAGAAAGCATTTCAATTAATCTGGAAAAAGCATTTATTAAGCATTTACTCTGTGCCAGACACTGTGCTAAGATTAGTTTGTTACACTTTTTTTCTGTGAAAAATGGGCAATTTTGTTAAAGGTTAGAATCTATCTGTTGAGATACAAAGAAAAGCCTCTGTGGTAAGTGCCCTAGGAGCAATTTTAGTTTCTGCTTTGGAATAGTTTGGATTCTATAAATGTAGTTATGATAGAAGTAGAAATGACTGTCATGTAAATTTATAATAAATAGAGCCTTACTTTAGAGTTATAATTGAAAGCAGCCTTAGAAATCATCTAGTCCAGCATTCTTCACCTTCTTAGAGTCGTGGGCTCTTTTTGGCAGTCTTGTGCCTGTGCACCCCTTACCAAGGGTAGTGATTTTGAGTGCATAAAATACACAGGAGAGCAAAGGAAACCAATTATGTTAGAATAGTCATTACAGTATATATTTTTAAAAGTTCCTGGGTCCACCCTGATCAGTCGTCCAAATTCCTTATTTTATAGATAAGAAAATAGAGGCCCAGAGAAATTAAGTGATTTTTATGTCACTAGTGATGACTGAGTATGGGATTAGAGCCACCAAGATCTGATTTATTTTGGGGCAGTGTGCATTATGCCATTCTGACTTTCTAGTAATTATTTTGAATTGCAAAAGTGAATAATGAAGATTACTGTAATTATTTCCTGTTAATTAGAAAGAATAGAGTAGATTGCCTTTTTGTATATATTTGATTTTATACACCAGTAATAGGCAATTTTAAAAAATGACTAACATCTCTAAGATTTGATAGACTAATTAAATTAGTCTACAAGCATTTATTAAATACCTGTTAAGTCCCAAGCATGGAGCTAAATGCTGGGCAAACAGAGAAGGGCAAAAAACCCACAATCCCTTCTCTGTAGGAATTAACCCCATGTATAGATAGTGCAAATAAAAGGTAATCTCAGAGGTTTGGCCTGTGGGAGAAAACCAGCAAAAGCCTCTTGCTTGGAAAACTAAGAGAGTCTGGGAAGTTAAGAATCAGCAGTGAGGAAAGAGATTTGTTTCAGGGTTGGAGAATCGCCAATACAAAGAGAGATTTGGGAGATTGGAGTTTTGTGTATGAGGAATAAGTAGGCCAGTGTAGCTAGATGGTAACTAAGGTACATGAAAGAGAGGCTAGCAGGGGTTGGCAGACTATATCCTGGCCTATTTCTGTAGGTCCCAAAAGCTAAGGATTTTTTTCTTTGTATTTTGAAAAAGTTTAAAAAAACAACAACAGAATTTTTAGATGGCTAGGTTGTAAAAGGCTTTACATTCCAAACTAGATTTTACATTTGATCCTTGAGGTAATAAGGAACCATGGAGTTTTTTGAATAGGAGGGTGACATGGTCAGACCTGTGCTTTAGGAAAATTACTTCAGTAATTGGGTGAAGGGTGTTTGGAATGGAAAAAATCTTAAGGCCAGGGGCCAGTTATAAAAGGCTCTTGGAATAGTCCAGGTGACAGGGGAGTGCAGACTTGAACTGGAGTAGTGGTTGTGTGAGTAGAGATGAGGGGATATACTTGAGATATATTTACAGAGGTAGAAATGCCAAGACTCAGCAGCAAATTGGATATTTGATGTAAAAATGAGGAGTGAAGGAAAACACTGTGGTTTGCAAGCCTAGGTGACTGAGGCAGTGAGGGTATTCATGGTAGTTTCCTGAAGAGGAAAAAGAAAGCTGTGAAGAGAAGAGATTAGAGGGAAAGCCAACAAGTTCTATTTTAGACATGTTGAGTTTTAGAAACCTACAGGACTTCAAATTCAAATGAGAAGTGTAAGATGTAGTGGAGGAAGATACTGGAGCTCAGAAGAGAGTTTTGGGGTGGCTGTACTGATCTGGGCATTATCTGCATAGAAATAAGAGTTGACCTCCCCTTGGAGCTGGTGAAAGCTAGATAGCATTGGGGGAGAAGAGAAAGAGAGCCCAGGAATTTAGGAGGCACTTTTAAGATAAGCAAAGTGGCATCTTAGTGTATGGATCATATAATTGAAACTGTTCTAAGGATTTGGGGTCCTGGATTCTAATTCCTTCCTGTCACTGATTTTTTGGATTTTTGGGGAGACATAGGGTGGGGCAGCAAATCACACTGAATATCTTTGTTACTTCTGCTTTTGTAAGATTAGTGTGGAAGTAACCTGTTTCTGTTGTAGCATTTATGGCTGTCAATAAAATAAGTCTGTGAAGAGCACCTTCCAACAACATAAATTACTTCAAAATAAAAGATAAATTATTGATTTTTAACATTTCCTGCCCTTATTTTTAACAGCATTAATGCTTTTATTTGAAGCTGATGCAGAGAATGCCCTGTAAGCCTTATTCCGCGGGTGGTGACCCTATAGCCTTGCTTGTGTGGCCCACATGAGGCCCTGAGGCCCATGTTCCCCACCCCTGCCTTATTCCAATTCAGCCATTGATTTAAGGAAATTAATACATCCTTTTCTGTGACTTCATTTGGTGGTATGAACTTGTTTAATGTTACTGATTAGCATTCACGTTTGTGAAATGTTTTAAATAAAATTTAACTCTTAATCTGCCTTTGATGTGTCTTAATTGCAGATAGAAGCATAGGCTATCTGCAGTACTAGAAATCACTGCTCTCGGCAAGAAGCCATGAGTGTTAATGTATTAGTTGACTGTTTTGTGGAGGATGGGCATATATGCATGCATTTAGTTTTTATGAGAACAGTTGTAGTTCTCTTAAGCATTTAAAGAAAATCCAGAACAGTTAAAGAAGAGTCTTGCCATCTCGTTGGGGGCAGTTGTTTCATATACACATTTAAACTCTGTACCAACATTTCTAGGGTGTTTTATACCCTATCACCTTGACTTATGAGAGATTTAACAAATAGCTTATTGTTAGCCTGTTAAGTCTTTGGAACTTTGAAACACAAAATTGAGTTGTAAGCAGATTATAACTTTTTCCTTCCCCCACTCCACAACATTTAAAGAGATGAGTTTAATGAGTAAAGTGGAATTAGCCCTTTGCTATGCTTGTTTTTGCAGTTCTTGAAATGCTACATATTTTACTATTTTACTGTTTTTATGCCAAATTAACAATGGTAGATGAGGATCCTCTGAATTTTCCAAAGGGAAAAAATTCTGAGTTGCTATAGAAACATGCAAAACAGAAGTCTCACAATGTGGATGACATTTCTGTAATCTAGGAGTAGATGTTTAGATCTTTAGATCTGTCAGCTGGTCAGTAAGCATTTATTATGTATGTTCTATGTGTCAGGCACTGTGGTAAACCCTGGGCAAAGAAATAAAGAGCTTTTCCTAATGGGACTCACTTCTTATTGTAGGGGACATATAGAAACAACAAGGTGGTACACAGAGATCCATTCACAGTAAATGGTAGGTAATCTCAGAGGCACTAGCAGGTAGGGGACAAAGGAAGGTGGGCTGTGAGCTGTCTTGAAGCTAGAGAAACTAAAAGTTGGAAGTGAGGAGAACATGTCTACCTTGCATGTGTGACATCCATTGCCAAAAGTGTGGAATAGGAAAGGCAGTGTCATGGAAGGAACAGCAGATAGGTTGGTGTAGTTGAACTGTAGAGTGAAGACAGAGGAGCAAAGTGTGAGAAGACTTGGGAGACAGGCAGCGGTCAGATAGTGAAGGGCTTTGTAAGTGACAGACTTTCTGTTTGGTCAGAAGGATCTGAATTGGGCATTAAATTTTGATAGCATTAACCCCAAGGACAGGTTACTGGGTGATAGTGGAGCATCCGAAAGTGACAGTGGGAAGGAAGCACAGGGGACATCAGAGAAAGTATGATCACTACTGGAAGGGGTGGCAAGAGAAGTAATGTCATTAAGAGAGGTCTCAGGGCCAGAAGATAGAAGGAGTAAGAAAGGAAGTTTGCTTATGGAGCAGACATCCCAGGGGCTAGAGAGAAGTCTGTTGAGAGAGGTAGCAAGGACTTGTATTTGATAGTTGATGTGACGTGTGAGGGTGTGCAATGGAAGGTGTGGGATTCTGATAGAGAGGCAGTGGGTCTAGGCCTGAAAAAAAGGCTATTGGGGCTGGGAGATGTGAGGGTGGGATAGGGGTGAAGTGGGTGTCTTGTTTCAGGGTGGGTCAGGTGCTAGATATCCTATCAGTTCTCCATAGGAAATAGAAAAATCTTAGACAATTTAATGTGGAAGTTTAATTATGTTTTGCGCCTTCATGCAATGGTCATAAAGAATTATAATTTCATGTGTCATTTTATCTCTGTATCCTAAAATATTAATAGTCTTCAAGGATGGAGGTTGTTTTAAATTTTTATGATGGGTTTTTTGTTTTTATTTTTGCTGTTTTAGTCTCTCTCCCTTTAGTTTTCTCTCCATTCCACTCCATGGCCCTGTCAAAGTGATTTCTGCCTTCTCGCTCCCACCCCAGTGCAGCCACCAATCTCCCAACTGAGAACAAAAGAAAAAAAAACATGTAACAAAACATGTTACAAGTGCGCATAGTTAATCAGAACAAATTTCCACAGTGGCCATGTCCAAAAAAATTTTTTCAGGAATTAGGTAGCATGTTACATCATTGGTTCTCTGGAATCGTGGTTATTATACTGCTAAGCATTTCTAATTCTTTCAAAGTCGTTTGCCTTTACCATATTGTTGTCATTGCATACATTGTTCTCCTGATTGTTTATTCTGCATCAGTTCATACAAGTCTTTCTAGGTTTTTCTGAAACCATCCCTTCATTACTTCTTAAACCACAATAGTATTGTATTGCATTATATATCATAACTTGTTCATCCATTTTCCAGTTTTGGGGCACCCCCTCAGATTCCCATTCTTTGCTCCTCAAAAAGAGCTAAAATATTTTTGTACATTCCTAGTTAAAATTCGTTTTGCTTGGGACTTATCCTTCCCTTAATCTACCTAACCACTAACTCCTGCTCTCACTTTTCCTCTTTCTCTCCTATTTTACTGCTGAGTGAAATGTATTTCTGTATCCAAGTCTTTTTGTGTACTCTTCCTTCCTTTGCCCGGTTCAGATGAGTGAGGTTGTGCCAGCTGCTTCCCCCACCCCTTCGTGTATATGTGTGTGTGCGCACGCGCACATCTTACATGTCTGTTTGCACAGCCTGATAATATGAAATAATTTCCCTTAACCTTCCTTTCCTTTCCCCCAATGTATTCTTCTTCCTCTCTTTCCATCCTTTTAAAAAAATTTGAGGCCCAAATTCTGTTCTGCCTGCCCCTCTCCCACCCATTAAGGCAAACAGTATATCAATTATCTTTGAAGTCATGCAAAACATAGTTCCATATTAACCATGTTGCAAAAAAAGACAACCCAATAAAAATCACAAAACCTAAAGAAAGTGAAAAAAAGTATGCTTCAGTCTGAACTCTCAGAGTTCATCATTTCTCTTTCTGAAAGTGGGTAGCATTTTACATCTTAGGTCATTTGTGTTGCTCAGAGTAGCTAAGACTTCCACAGTTGATCATCCTTATAATATTGCTGTTACTGTAGTAGATCACCATTACAATACTACTGTTACTGTGTATAATATTCTGGCTCTGCTCACTTCACTTTGCATGAGTTCATGTGAGTCTTCCCACATTTTTCCAAAACTGCCCTGCTCATCATTTCTTATAGCATGATAGTATTCCATCACAATCCTGTACCACAATTTATTCAGCCTTTTCCCCAGTTGATGGACATCCCCTCAGTCCAATTCTTTGTCACCACAAAAAGAGCTGCTGCAAATATTTTTGTATCTGTATGTCCTTCCCCTTCACCCCTGCTTTATTTTTGGATCTCTTTGGGATGCACACCTAGTAATGGTGTTGCTGGTCAAAGGTATATATGCAGTTTATAACCCTTTCAGTGTAGTTTCAAATTGTTCCCCAGAATGGTTGGACCAGTTCACGAACTCCACTAAGTACATTAGTGTACTTATTTTTCCACACCCCCCTTTAGCATTTGTCATTTTCCTTTTCTGTTGTATTAACCAATCTGAGATGTGTCAGGTGGTACCTCAGAGTTGTTTTAACTTGAATTTCTCTAACCAGTAGTAATTTAGAGCATTCTTCATGTGACCATTGATAGCTTTGATTCCTTTTTTTTCTTAAACTGTCTGTATCCTTTGACCATTTATCAATTGGGGAATGGCCCTTATTTTTAGAAATTTCCTTTAGTTCCCTATGTATTTGAGTAATGAGGCCTTTATCAGTCTCTCTTTCCATTCTTCTCTTAAGATCATCAGAATAGAACTATTCTTAGGCCTTTTCTAATTATCATCTTTCTAATAAACAGTTTATCCTTGTTTAGTCATTTATCATTGTCATTTATGTTTACTTCTTTGTGTTTCTCTTCATGCCTATGTTTAAAATTCAAAGTTTCTCCACAGATCTGATCTTTTCATCAAGCATGTTTGGAAGTCTTCTGTTTCACTAAAAGTTCATTTTCTTCACTTGTGGCATTATACTCAGTTTTGCTGGATAAGTTATTTATTCTTCTCTGTAAGCCCCTATCCTTTGCATTCTGTAATATTGTATTTCAAGTTCTTTGCCTCTTTAGAATAATGACTGCTAAATCATATACGATCCTCAGGACTTGAGTTTTTTCTGACTGCTTTCAATATTTTTTACTCTGATGTAGAAACTGAATATTGGTCATATAGTTCATGTAAGTTTTCATTTTTGAGTTACAGAAGGTAGATTCCTTCTATTTCTACTTGACCTCTAGTTCTAAGACAGTGGTTCTCAACCTGTGAGTCACGCCCCCTTTGGGGGTTGAACGACCCTTTCACAGAGGTCACAGGGGTCGCCTAAGACCATCGGAAAGCACATATGTCCTATGGTCTTAGGAACAGAGACACCGCTCCTCTATCTGTCTCTAGGTGGTCCTCCCACATGCAGATATGCCCACATACGAGAATTAAAGGGTCGCAGCGTTAGGAAGGTTGAGAACCACTGTTCTAAGAGATCTGGACAGTTTTCTTTTAAAATTTCTTGGAATATGATGTCTAGTATTTTTTTTTTGTCATTGTGTTTGAATAGTCCAAGGATTCCTAAATTTTTTTCTCTTTTGTCTTGCAGGTCAGTTGTTTTGGCTAAAACTCTACCTTAGCTTTTCTTTTATATTTTCAGTCTTTTGACTTTGATACTTCATGCTATCTCATGGTGTCACTGGCTTTTATTTAGTCCATTGAGGTTTTCAGGGAGTTTATTGCTTGGACAAGTTTTTTGTACCTGTTACACTAATCTGTTCATTCCCTTTCTGATTCTTTCTTCTATAACTTTCACTGTTTCACTTTTCCCTTCAAATGCTCTCATTTATTAAAAAAACAAACAAACACATTTTAAAATTCATTCTTTATCTCTTCTGGGGATCCTAGTTGAATTTGTGCCCAAGTTGTGTTTTTCTCTGAGGTTTTGCTTATAGATGTTTTAGAGTCATTTTTTTTTTCCTTTTTGGAGAGGGGAAGGCAGGGCAATTGGGTTTAAATGACTTACCCAAGGTCACATGGCTAGTAAGTGTTAAGTGTCTGAGGCTGGATTTGAACTCAGGTCCTCCCAACTCCAGGGCTGGTGCTCTATTCACTGTACCATCTAGCTGCCCCTTAGAGTCATTCATGTCTTCTGAGTTTGTGTCTTGAGCTTCCCTGCCACTGTAATGGCAGCCAGTAATAGCACTTTATGGTGGGATCCTTTTTTTTGTTTGTTTACTCATTCTTTCAGCCTATTTTCCAACTTAAGTCTTGATGTTAGGATTGAGTTCTGTCACATTTCTAAAAGGAAGGTCTGGGTTGATCCTATTGTTGCTTTCTTGGGGTCTTCTTGGGGTCATTTATTCCATGATCTCAGGGACAAGGTGGGGAGTGGGGACCTGCAAGCTTTCATTTTGTCCAAAGTGGTCTGATTCAAGGGAGAATATGATTGCTGCTCTGTGTATGAGCCCTGCAAATTCCTAATCTGAGCAACAGTAGAGTGTTACTGGACTTGGCCTCTATCAGTTTGTTGTAAAATTCTCTTGTTTCAGAGTGACAGAATTGTAGGTTCCTCTTTGGACTGGAATTTCTAAAGGCTCCAGGCTCTATGCTGGCTCTTTATCTCTGAGTCCACTGTGTTCCTGGTGTCCGTGCCATACTGCTGACACAACATCCTTTCCCTTTTCTCTACCCTGGGTCTGTGACCTGGGACTGGTTAATGAGAAACAGCTGCCAGATGGCACCTGTTTTCATCACAGTGTCCCATATTGGTTTGTTGGTCTCTAGGTATGGGTCTGGGGTCTCCTCTTGCCGTCATCTCCCTGGACAGTGCTGCTGGAGTACTCTTTGCATAACTTGCTCCTACCTGATTCCAGCCTTAATTTCCACAAATCTCTCTGTCTCCTTATGCTGACCTGGCTAGACAAATGAATCATTGTGACTTTTTCTACATTTCCCTCTCAGGATTTGGACTGGCACATTTTCTAGGTTGCTTTGGAGGAATTTTGTGGATGAGATTGCTGTACCCAAACCCAAATCCCAGGTTACTACACTCCACCTGACTGGTGGCCCACCATTAAGTCCCTCTTGTATTTCTGTCCTTGTCCCGGTTTTATATTTTAGCTTGAAACTGCTTAAGGCGTGTCTGGGCATATTGCTCAAGGCATTCCCTGACTCCGTCTCCCCTAATCAGCATTTCATATATTCTCCTTGAATCATTATGGTATACCAGGCTCATTATGGTGCAAGGATCTTATCTAGGTACCATCCTGTCCTGCCCTGCTGACCAAGCAGGGCTCTCACCCCTTTCACCCAGAACATGACCCTAGCCTGTTCTGGGGAATTCCAGCCCCCTGCTCTGAAAATCTTACTACAGCCTGGGGAATTCCAGTCCCCCTCACACCATGACCCTCCACCTTTTGCCCTCCACCCAGTTCTAGGAAAGACCCCCATTTCACAGGAAGGTTGTGCCCTTGTACCCTTGTGCCATACTCCCTTGAGTCATAGATTTTAACCAATGGCTGTTCTTTGCTTCGGTACATCATAGCTTCTGCTAGCTCCCCTCCCTATTATGATTTTTGTGATTTTAGCCTTTATAACCAAGATCTGTATTCCAAAGATGACTGCCAATCTGAGTGCTAAACACTTTGGTAGTTGTGGGCTTAATCAATAAATCCACATCTAAATTTACCTTGAACCCAGGTCTCGGCTTGCTCTTATTCTCTGCACAACAGGATCTCTGCTTGACTGCTTCCTGTTTACTCTGTCATCTTGGCTTGGGAGGGGGAAGGGTGTAATGCCAAGCAAAGGCAATTTCCAAGGTTTGGATTACCAGCATAGCAAACCTCATTTATTCAGCAAACATTCACAGAACAGAGAAAGTCAAAATACAGTATAACTCATTCATTTAGCAAGTAAGTTCTCAATTCAATCCAGGTACTACTCCACCCCTAGACAGTATATTCATTTAGTCAAAGTCTCTTCTCAAATGGAGATCAGTTTCCAATCATAAACAAAGTACATTCATTTGGTCAATCACAGAGCACAAAAAGGCCAAAGGTTTCCCACCCCTGGACACTTAAGTAATTACAATACCATCCATTAACACCAAGCACTTTCTCAAAAGGGAGTTGGAGAGCACAAAAGGCCATCACCCTTAAGCTATAACAAGGTTAAGATATCATCTCAGCCTTGAAAACCCAAGGAAAGACCCTTCTTTCATCTGAGGCAAGCCCTCAGCAATCTCAGTTCCTGGGGAGACAAGGCTCAACAAAGCCATAGCCAGTGTCCTCATTAAGTCACTCTTTGCCTGTGGAACAGTCCCAGAACCCCTGAAAACATCAGCAAGGCCCTCTTCCAGGATTTCTGTGAAGGTACCACAAGAAAATCCTCCTTCAGGGCTTCTGAACCAACATCCAGGTTCCAGGACCTCAACAACAGCAGCACTGTCCTTCACCATCAGGTGAGTCTGGCAAAACAATATCAAAACAGACAAGACAAAATACTGGCATCACAGCCATGCCTCCTCAGTTCTTGGCAGCTCTGGGTGGCAGTTCTCAAAAGTCCTGGACAGCTCCCACGGGCTCTCAGCAGTCTTTCTCTTGGCATCTTAGGCTCCTCGATACTGGATACTGTTCTCCAGAAGTCCTTCTGGCCTTCTCTGGGCTTGGGCCTCTCTCCCAATTGACAGCTCCTCCCAGTTCAGCTCTCTCTCTTCTCGTCAACAAGTCCAGCCCACAAGTGGTATTCACAAGCTCTGGGTTTTAACACTCAACCCAAAAACTAAGCCAATACAGGGGCATCTCCAAATTCCATTACCATTACAAAGGGTCACTTTGAAATGTAACTGAGACTTTTAGAATCATAGAATTGTAGAGTTTGAAGAAACCTGTAGTGGTCATATCTAATTCTCCACTTAAAAAAAAAAGAATTTCCTTCTAAAATATGTCACTTAGGTTGTCTTAAGGGGACCCCTGTTTAAATACTCCTTATGATAACAGCGCATACAGTCGAAAAGTTCTTCTATATTTTGTATTGATTTTTTTTGTTTTTAGACAACCTATGCTTCCCAATATGCCTTCCTCCCCTTACTCTCCCTATTACCCAAACCCAGAACCATCTTTCATATCAAAGAAAGGAAAAATATGCTAACATTGATTAGTTTCAGCAAAACCAATATATCAACCAAGTTTGACATTTTATGTGGCATTCAAAGCCCATAATCTCATCTTCTTCACTTCTGCAAGGAAAGGTAGGGATGCTTTCTCCCATCTTTTTAGGGCCAAACTTGATTATTATTTCACAGTATCAAGTTTATTACTTTGAGGATTGTGGTGGTGGTCCCATTTGCATTGTTGTAGGCATTATGTATACTGTTTTCCTGCTTCTGCTTATTTTGTATCAGTTCATATGTCTTCCTATATTTCTCTGTATTCATCTTATTTGTTTGGATTAATCATCCTTGTTTCTTGTAGAGTGCAGTTATATTCAGTTATGCTCTTATACTGCAGACTGTTTAGTCATTCCTCAATTTGTGGGCTTCTGACATTTAATAGGGCAGCTAGGTAGCACTGCAGTGGATAGAGTGTTGTTGGTCCTGGACCTGGGAAGACTCATCTTCTTAAGTTCAAATCCAGCCTCAGATGCTTACTAGTTGTGTGACCCTGGGCAAGTCACTTACCCCTATTTACCTCAGTTTCCCCATCTGTAAAATGAGCTGGAGACGGAAATAGCAAACCACTCCAGTATCTTTGCCAAGAAAATCCCAAATGGGATCACCAAAAGTTGGACACAACTGAAAATGACCAAACCAACAACATGTTAAAAGTTCTTTGCTACTACAGAAGGTGCTGCTATAAATATGAATATATGTATATTGTGAAGCCTTTGTTTTTATCAGTGACCTTAGGAAATACCCTAGCAATAGGATCTTTGGCTCAAAGGGTGTGGACATTTTAATTACTTTCTTAGAATAGTTTTAAATTACTACTTCAAAGAGCTGCTTCAGAAGTGGTTTAGTTGTCTGTCTTAATCCAATCCCTTCAACAGTGAGTGCCCATCTTTTGTCATATTTTCCTACTTGCTGGGTATGAAGTAGAACTTCAGTTATTTTTGTTTGCATTTTGCTTATTAGGAATTGGGAGGGGCGGCTAGGTGGCACAGTGAATATAGCTTGGGCCCTGGAGTCTGGAGGACCTGAATTCAAATCCGGCCTCAGACATTTAACACAAAAACTAGCCGTGTGACCTTGGGCAAGTTGCTTAACCCCAACTGCCCTCCAAAAAGTGAAAAAAAAAAGGAATTGGGAAAAGTTTTTCAGGGGATAGTTAACAGCTTGTAGTTCTTATTTTTAGAGGTTTTTTTAATAGTTCTAATTAGACTGTTACCTATATTGACCCCAAGTCTGTTCCTCTATTTACTTCTACCTCTTAGTTTTAGTTCTACCTTCTGGAACTTCACAATCTATTTATTCCATCATAGTGACACCTTTCATGTATTTGACACCAGCTCTTATTTTCTCCCTTTAACCTTACTTTAAAAAAAGCTGAACATCTTTATTCCTTCTGCCATTCAATTAGGAAACATTTATTAAGAACCTACTATATGCACACTGTAACTATGGTTTCATTAATATAAAGTGAAGGAATTCCTCTACTAATTCAGATTGGCTCCCACTCTGCAGTATAGAGACTCAGAGGGTTGCCAAAAACATTGAGAGATAAGATCAAGAGATAAGCCAGTGTCCCCAATATTGTTTGTTGGATGTGGAAATTGAACCCTAGGTCTTTGACCCTAAGGACAGCTCTCTAGCCACAACTCCTACTGACTCTTAGAGTCTGATAACAGGGGCATGGGTAAAATGTCTCTAAATCTCATCTTTTATAATTCCTTACTTTTATGTTGAGACTAGTTGTATCCTAATTTTCTAGGAAAGTTATAGTTTATTTAAAAGTGAAAATTAAAAATGTGTTGCATAGTATACTTTGGTTTGTTTGAGAACTAAGAGACCAAACACTTACTTCTTTACTAAACATGGTTTTTTTGTTGTTTTTATCATCAGGAGACTGGACCCTACTGAACGACCCCTTCAGATGGTATATGAATACTTAGGCAGCCTGGGCTTTGAGGATCCTGTTCGTATACAGGAGGAGGCAACAAACCCTGACCTCAGTTGTATGATTCGCTTTTATGGAGGTAAGAATTTTACAGGGCTTAGCGAACTTAATAGCTGTCCTTAATCATCTCCAACTAGTCTAGATTTTAACTTAAAATCTGTTTTATAAAAAACTTTCATTAGTATTATTATTGTTATTGTTTCTTTTGTTACCCAAACTGTCATTCTTTTTATTTTTTAAGTTTTTTTTATATTAGTCATTTCTCAATACCTTTTCTCTCTTAACAACAAAAAAAAAACAGATGCTCTGTTAGTTGGTTTTGCTAAGGTGTGACGGTATGCAGAGTTCTACATTCACAATGGACATATCCAAATTGTTGATCTTAAAAGGAAAACTGGATGATCTTGGGATGTAGAGGAAAGGATGGCAGCTTTTTTTCATTCTTGAATTTCTGGCCACTTTTTCATTCTCCTATGCTGACTCATCATCCAAAATTAATATCCTCAGACCGAATGTTCTCTGGGTTGTGTTCTAGACCAAACCCGAGGGTGTTTCTCTTCTTCTGTTCTCCCTCTTGGTGGCCTCTTCAGCTCCCAGGGGTCTGGCATCTGCAAGCAGGTGCCTCCCAAATCTGCAGATGTAGCCAGCCTCTCCTCTCACGCTCATCGGCTTCTTGGGCATTGCAGACTGGGTGCCCTAGAGGAAAAGTGGGGGCGTAAGTACTTACTGAGTGTCCACTGTGCACCAGGCAGCACTTAGAAACCTCGCCTCTTCTGGTCCTCGCGCAGAACTGTGAGGCGGGTGCTGTTGTCTCCTCACGCTGAGCAGGGCAGAGCGTTTCTGTTCAAAGTTTTCGGTCCCAAACTCTGTCCCTCTCTTCTTCCTTCCTTTCTACCCTCCCTGAGACAGTGAGCAATCAGATGTAGGTTATGCATGCAAGTGCAATGAGTGTGAACCAGTTCCGTATTAGTCATTTTGTATAAGAAAATGCAAACAAAAAAATCAAAGGGCGAAAAATAGCGTATTTCAGTCTGTATTCAAACAATATCAGTTCTGTCTCTGGAGGTGGAGAATATGCTTCATCGTTAGTCCTTTGGGATTGTCTGGGTCATTATATTTCTGAGGATAACTAAGTCATTCACAATTCTTCATTAAACAGTATTGCTATTACCGTATGTGACGTTATCCTGCTTCTGTTCACTTCATCAATTTGTGGAAGTCTTTCTAGGCTTTTCTGAAATCATCTTGTCATTTCTTATAGCACAATAACATTCCATTACAATCATATATCACAGCTTCTTTAGCCATTCCCTAATCAATGGGCATCCCTTTGATTTCCAATTCTTAGTCAACATAAAAAGAGTTGCTATAAATATTTTTGTGCAAATAGGTACTTTTCCCTTTTTTTTGGATGTCTTTGGAATATAGACCTGGCAGTGGACCCTTTGCTGGATCAAAGGGTATGCACAGTTGGGCATAGTTCCAAATTGCTCTGTAGAATGGTTGGATTAGTTCACAACTCCACCAACAGTGTATTAGTGTCTCAGTTTTCCCACATTCCATCCAACATCCAGCATTTTCCTTTTTTGTCATATTGGCCACTCTGATAGGTGTGAGGTGGTCTCCCAGAGTGGTTTTAATTTACGTTTCTCTAATTAGTAGTGATTTGGAGCATTTTTTCATATATAATAATATGAAATGCAATAGCTTTGATTTCTGTATCTGAAAACTGCCTGTTCATATCCTTTGACTGTTTATCAGTTGGAGAATGATTTTTATTTTTATAAATTCGACTCAGTTCTCTATATATTTGAGAAATGAGGCCTTTATCTGAGATATTTGTTGCAATTTTTCCCCAGTTTTCTGCTTTCTATATAATTTTGATTGCATTGGTTTTGTTTATACAAAGACTTTTAAATTTTATATCAGTGGTTCGCAACCTTCCCAACGCCGTGACCCTTTAATACAGTTCCTCATGTTGTGGTGACTCCCAACCATAAAATTATTTTTGTTGCTACTTCATAACTGTAGTTTTGCTACTGTTATGAATCATAATGTAAATATCTGATATGCAGGATGTATTTTCATTGTTACAAATTGAACATAACCCACAGGTTGAAAACCACTGTTTTATATGATCACAATTATATATTTTACATTTTGTAATGCTCCCAGTATCTTCTTTGGTCCTAAATTCTTCCCTTATCCATAAATCTGACAGATATTCTGCTATCCCAACTACCTCATGAAACAAACAAACAAACAAACAAAACAACCCTAAGTATTTCTTTTCCCTTCAGAAAATTGGTAGATTCAGGTACTAAACCAATAAAATGTATAATAATGAATGAATTTTATCCTCTGAATGAATTTCTTTATGAGTAGCTAGTATAATACCAGTTATGAATTACATATACTTTTTAGTAAATAATTTGTACTTATCTCCTAGTTAAATTTTTTCCTCCTATGAAATCAACTAACAGCTTTTTACCTGATTCATTTTTATTTTAAAATTTTCATTTTTAAAAATTTTGAATTTAAATACCACATAAAATGAGTATTTCCATATTCAAAGTAGAACAGAAAAAGAAGACTGACCTGAAACTGTGAATCTTTATTATATACAGCTTGCTTTTCCTTTTATGCATATAATAAATTCAGCATGTAATTTTCAAAGTTGTCCTTATTGTAGGTGTTTCCTTCTGTTCAAATGTGAATTTTTAAAAAGTGCTTCAATGACACTTCTTTTAATTGTTTTTGACAACCCTGTTGCCAGTTCCCTTCTTCCTTCTATCTCCCCTCTCCCATTGCAAAAAAGGGGAAAACCCTTTTAGCAAATATATATATTTAAAAAAACCAAATTACCACATTAGCCATTCAAAAATGTAAATACTATCCTGCACCTTAAGTCCTTTATCTCTCTGTAAGAAGGTTGGTAGCGCACTTCATCATCAGTCTCAAAATTCTCAAGTCTTTTGGTTTCTTCTTTATGCTATTTTTATTCTTGTATAAATTATTCTCTAGATTCTGCTAACTTCACTCTTTCCATGTTCCTTTGAAGCTATCACTTTTTATAATTTCTTATAACACAATTAATATTTCCATTGCATTAATATACCATAATTTAGCTTGTTCAGTTGTATCAGTGGTATTTGACTCTTTATGACACCATTTGGAATTTTCTTGGCAGAGATACTGGAGTGTTTTGCCATTTCCTTCTTCACTTCATTTTAAATGACTTTCCCAGGGTCACACAGCTTCTTATCTAAGGCCAGATTTTAACTTAGGTCTTCCTGACTCCAGACCCAGCCTTCTATCCACTATCTGCTATTCCCAAATTTATAGGCACCTTCTTAGTTTACAGTTTTTTGCCACTACAAAAATTGTTGCTATAAATGTTGAGAGTTCCCCTCTCCCCCCTATGTGGCTTCTTTTCTTCTTCCTTCTATTTCTTAGAGGTAGAAACCTGGTAGTGGTATCCCTATTTCAAAAATGTGCACACTTTAATAACTTTTAGAGTACACTTCCAGATTGATTCCTGGAAGAGCTGGACTAATTTACAGTTCCATCAATAAATAGATTTGGTGTGCTTATTTTTCATACTCTTTCCAGTGATTGTAATTATCCTTTTGGGGTGGGATAGGTTAGATGGTGACATCTTTGCCCATCTGACATCTGTGAGGTGAAACCTCACAGTTGTTTTGATTTACGCTTGTGAAATAATTAATTTATGTAATTTATCTTATTTATATCTATCTAGTAATTTGGATTTTTTAAAATTGTTGCTGATAGCTTAGATTTCTTCATTTGAAAACTGCATGTTCATATCCTTTTACTGTTTATTGGGGAATGGTTAGCAATTTAACAAGTGAAATATGGAAGGAGAATATTGATTCAGGCCTAGGCAATAATGACACCCAGACCCAGAGACTGAAAACCATTGTGTATTCAAGGTATAGAGACTAATCCACTTTGATTAGAGGGGATTGATGGAAAATAAGACAAAAAGCTAAGGTGATAACAGATTGTGAAGGCTGAGTTTTGCTTGAAAGGTAATAAGGAGCAACTAAGTATTTTTTTAAGCAGAATGACATGACTATATCTATGCATAAAGATGGTTCTGATAGCAATATAAAGGATGGACTGGAGTTTATAGTCTAGTACAGGGGTGGGAAACCCTGACCTCAAGGCACATGTGGCCCTTTGTTTGGATTCCAGTTCAGATTAAGTCAAAGGGCCACACTTGAGGACCTAGAGGGCCATATGTGGCCTCAAGGCTGCAGGTTCCCCACCCAGTAAAAGGGTAAAATGCTGAAATAGATAACCGTTATACAGAATATTGTACAAGTACAATAGATAGTCACAGAATAGCTATGTGAAGTCTGAGGGAACAAGGCCCTAAAAAACACAGCAGGGAATCATTATAAGCTTCTTGAAGGCAAGGCATAGTTTCATTTGTCTATTTTTAGGTCCTAACATAATGCCTTAGCCACAGTAGGGTGCTTAATAAATCTCTGTTGAATTAATTTATTGTTGGATGGGATAGTTGGAATTTTTCTGTACCTAGAGAGCAAGAGGAGAGAGAGAGTGGCGATTCTGGGAAGGTTTTAGGTCTAGAGGAGGGCAGATCAGGATGTTTGTTTGTTCTATGGCTTGTCTTTTCAGCTAAGTAGGAAACTTAGTCATATTTGTGTGTATGCACATGAGCACCCCCTCTGTGAATTTGTCATATAGAAAAAACACACTAGAGATATTCTGTAGCCTGAGAACAGAGCAGGAGAGAAGGAATTAGATAGTTGTGGTAGGGAGTGATTACCAAGGTTTGAGGAGTCAAAGGTTGAGAATAGTAGGGGAACATAGAGGGAAAGGACTCTAGACTTTTGGATAGTAAAACATTAAAGAGGTGAGCCAAAGAGTTAGCATAGGTTCCCAAAGTAGGGGATACCACTGCCTGGGGGATACTGGAACATTCGATCCTGGGAGGAGGTAGTAGCCTTGGGTGCAATTGAGGGGCACTTGGAAGCATAAGGAAAGAAGAGAAGAAAAATCATTCATATCTGTTTCATCCTATTGTGAAATAGAGTTAAATTCATAGAGATTACATTATTTTCCTAATAAACACACAAAATGCAAGTTATAATCCATCAATGGTCAAGTCCACCGACAGGTCTTAAGTGTTGGCAGGTGAGCCTGTCATGCATTGTCGGGAAGTGCAGAATGCATTGGCAGGAATATGTGTGTGTATTTTTGAAATGGCACAAATATAAAAAAAATTAAAGGGTTAAAGAAAGTAGATTTCCAGGGGGGTGCTGAGTAATTTTTTCTTAAAGGGGGCAAAAGGCCAAATAAGTTTGGGAATCTCTTGAACTATGTAGAGAGCCAAATGAAGCTTGTCAGATAGCCCAGCTGGACTGGGAACATAGATTAGGTAAGGGACCACCACCACCCCACTGCTATCATCACCACTCCCACCCCCACCACACATTTTTGTAGTGCTCTAAGGTTTGCAATGCACTTTCCAAATATCATTTCATTTTATCCCAGTGATCTTGCAAGATAGATGCCATTATTATCTGTATTTCGTGGATGAGGAAACTGAGGAAGAAAGTGCTCAAGGTCACATAGCAAGTAAATGGTTGAGGTTTTCCTGACTGCCAAGTCCAGTGTACTAACCATTATTCCACCTACTTGACTGAAAAATCATAAGGTTAAGGGTGGTTAAATTAAAGTTAAGTGTGAGTGAGGTATATAAAGATAAGAGGTTGTGGTCTGAGGGTGAAATTCCAAAGTTCTGGGTCTTAGAAGTCATATACTTCTGGCAGTGGATGAGTAATATGATATCTAAGGTAAGATCATTTTGGGTGTGTGGTTGAAGTGGAGAAATGATGTTTTCACAGATGAGAAAGTGGAGAAATTGTGTGGTCATTTTATTGGAGGGATTGCCAACATTCATAGTAAAATCCCTACAGATGTTGCTGTCACATGCATAGAAGAGTACCATGGCCCATTTCAGAGAATAGCCTGGAATTTGATGGGTTGATAGCATGAATGATAAAAAGAGGAACCAAGTGGTTGTAGAAGAATGACCTTGAAGCAGTCCCATCCTTTCTCCTGACTCTCTCAAGGAATAGAATTGGGCCACCAGAAGCAAGACTTAAAAGGAATGTTGTCCTGAAGAGAGCTAGGTTTCTGTTAAAATGAAAATAATATTGATTGAAAAGTTGGTCCAAGAGTTGGCAACAAATTGGATATATGTAGTGAATGAGTAAGGATGGCACAGAGGTTTTTACTTTGGGGTTTGGAAGGATAGTGGTGTCTTCCACAGTGATAGTGAGCAAGTTGAGTTTAGGAGGAAGGATAATGTGTTGTGTTTTGGGTTTGGGTGCCTTTGGGATATCCAGGTAAATAGACATCACCAGTAGGCAGAACTTGAAGTTTAGGAGGGGAAACTAGGGCTGGATAAATTGATCTTGGAGTCACCAGCGTAGAAATCATTACTTGTAAACCCATGTGAACTGGTAGAAGAGTGTATTTGTAGAGAAAGCTCAAGATATGCCCACAGTTATGTGCTAGCCTCTGGAAATGAAAATGAAAAAGTAAGACCCTTTATACTAAAAGAGCTTATATTACATCTAGGAGATATAGCATGTTTGCAGATAATAGGCCATAAGCAAAATAAATACAAAGTAGTTTCAAGGTTGGGAAGAAATTTAGAGCAGCCTGGGAGATTCAGAAGCCTTTTGAAGAGAAGTGGCTTTGAGCTGCACCTCAAAGGGAGTTAGGAGTTCCAAGCTGTGAAGGGAGAACAAAGGCATGGGAAGGCAGGAGGGAGGAGATGGAAGATTCTGTAGGTGGAATAGCACAAAGAGTCCTGTATGTCTGGAGTATAGCATGCCTGGGGAAGGGTGGGTGGAGGAGTAAGGAGTGATCGGCCTCGGAAGGGGGGCCAGAGGAAGAAAGTTGTCAAGGGCTTTAGTTTGTGAGTGGGAACCATTAAGACTTCTTGAGCAGGACAATGCCTTAGATCTATGCTTTAAGAGTGTCATTTTGGTGGTTATATGGACAATGAATTGTAGAATCAACCCGTCAGCAAGCATTTATCAAGTATTACTGTGTGTCAGGTACTGTACTGAGCACTAGCTAGGTGATGCAGTCAGGAAGACTTGGGTTCCAGTGTGGCCTAGCTGTGTGGCCCTGGGCAAGTCATGAACCCCTGTTTGCCTCAGTTTCCTCAGCTCCAGAAGGGGATAATACCAACAAGTACTTTGCAGAGTTTTTGTGAGAAGGAATAAGATAATGTTGTAAAGTGCTTAGCATAGTGCCTTAGACATGGTAGATGCTTAATACGTGTTTATTCCCTTCCCTCGCCCCTCTTTAAAAAAAAAAGCCCAAGACAGTTCTTGCCATCAAGGAGCTCACAGTCTAATGGGGAGAAAACAGGTAAGAAACTATGTACAAACAAGATATAGACAGCATAAATTGGGGATAATCTTAGAGGGAAGAGAGTCAAGATTGAAGAGGCTATGACTTTAGCCAAGATGGGAAGGAAGGCAGGGAGGCCAGGAGCTAAAGATAAGGAGCTAGATCAGGGCTGGGGAGCTTGGGCCTTGAGGCTACATGTGACCTTCTAGGACCTTCAAGTTTGACAGAACAAATCCTTTTATGAAGGGGATTTATTCTCTAAAACTTGGACTCAGTCAAAGGGCTGCACTTAGAGGACCTAGAGGGCCACATATGACCTCGAAGCTTCAGGTTCCCCACCCCTGAGCTGGACCTTTTAGGTATGGACGATAGGCAGTGAAAATGTTCAGTCTCCTGTGGGAGAAACAGAAAGGAGACCAGTTTCATTGGAGTATGTGGAAGGGGAATAGCATGTAAGAAGATTGGAAAAGGGAGAAAGGTGCTTGAAAAGATAAAGAGAGCATTTAATGTTTGATCCTGGAGGGGATAGGAAGCCAGCTGTGGAAGTTCATTGAAAAGGAGATGACATGGTCTTAGCTGAATGGAGGATAAACTAGACATAGGCTGTTGCAGTAGTTCTGGGCTGGGGGAAGGGCAGGGTTTAGGAGGTGTCAGGAGAGAAGGGGTCTGTGTGAGAGCTGTTCTTAAAGTGGAAGTGACAGGACTTGACCATTGTTTGGATATGAAGGAGAGAGAGTGAGGAGTAGGGAGAAATGTTGTAGTTCAGAAGCCAGAGGGCCTGGGAAGATAGTGTTGCCCTCTATAAGAATAGGGAAGGTGGTGGGAAGATTTAAGACAGAAGATACCTGGAGGACGAAGAAGAGAGACCTCCCAGGGAATGCCTTAATTTTATTCACTTACATGTGATGCCAGTTTCTCAGCTAAGAGAGTAAGGAGAGGGAGAACTATGGAGCTAATGGTTTGGGCCTGGATGAAAAAAAATTGGAAAAAATGCTGTGGTGAGTGGAATAATGAATTGATTGGGAAGATATAGAAGGATCTTCTTGCTCCAGTGAGGGCCCAGTTTAGATTATGTAGCAAATTTTTAGTGGACCCAGTCAGCATGGTTTTATGATTTTCTTAAGATTCCTTCAACAGCATGTGAGTAAGAATGAGCAAGAGATAGTGGAGGTGACTAAGGCTTAGGCTTGGCAAGGCAAGGTCTTTGAGAGGGAAGAGAATATAGCCAGTTCAGGGGTGATGGACCCAGGAAGGAATTGGGGGTAGAGGGATTTAGAGATCTCAGTGAGAGCACAGAACAGACCTTGAAGTTGCAAGGCAAATGGAGGAGGTGGAAAAACAAGTTGTGATCAGATACAAGAAGATCAGAGTTCATGACCAAGGGGTGCTTTGTGGGGGATGAAAAATTCAAGGTGTGTGTGACTGGGTTGTTGGGGAGGAGTAGCTCGTGGAACATGAGTGAGTGGAATATATGGAAGGTTAGGGTGTGTGAGGGAGTGTCACTGTGTGTGTTGAAGTCCCCTAGTGTGAGGGCAAGAGTTGGGGCAAAGGGCATTGGACAGTTTTATTGTCAGCTCTGCCAGAGACTATTTGTGGAACCTCTTTAAAGTTCAGTTTCTCATTTGTAAAATGAGGAGGAACCTAGGAGGTGGAGATGAGGAGGGAGGACATTCCAGACATGGGAAACAGCCAGCGAAAATGGGTGGAGTAGGGAAGATGGAGTGTTTTGTGGGAGGAAGAACACTGAGGCCACTGCTCCATTCTACCCAGCTTCTTAAGTGGTATGGGAGCTGCCTTTGGAAGACTCCCTCTGTCTCCCTTTCTTCCCAGTTCCTATCAAGGGTGTACTCTCCCAAGGCTCACAGGAGACTTGGATTTTGAAAATGCTTGGATGTTTTCCATTTCCACCATCTTTCCTAATTCCATATTTCTCCAGATTGTCTGTGACTTTGTTGAGCCATGCAGATTAGTGTAGAACTCTGTAAAGAAAGCCCTGGAAATAAGATGGAGGAGAGGCAAAGCTGGTGCCTGCTCCCAGAGTAGGGGCTTATAGTTGGGAGTAATTTTATAGGGAAGGGGACTGGCTACCACTCTGACTAGTTATGTTTTACACTATTATCTAGCCCTGTCCTCTCATTTTACAAATGGAAAATTGAAGTTTTTAAAGGTTCCACAAGTCGTCTCTGGCAGAGCTAGCACTTCTGACTTACTCTATTGTGCTTAGACCTATAACCCTTTGCCTCCCCTAAACTGAGTGAAAGTTTTAGAGAATGAATTCTGCTTCCAGTGGGACAGAGATTGCCTACAGTTAATTCATAGTTGGAACTGGTAAATTTGCTGAAGGGATAGTTTATCTTTAGTCACTTCAGGCCTAAGTCCTTCCCCTTCATTCCTTAGATTTTAAAGGCTTTTATTCTTAAGAGTACCACACGGAAATGCAAATACCCTGGGTGGTAACTTTTATCTGCTAACACTTTGGAAGGGATTAGCTAGAAAAAGATTTAGGGTCTGGTGGCCTTGAAGAAAGGAAAAGATTGCTGAAGTGGCTAACTTTATTTCTTTGCTTGGAACCCACTGTAGCACTCCCAGAGCACCTCCATCCATCACTTCCTTACTAAAAGTTCCTGGCCTAAGTTTCCTATGCATTAGGTGTATGAAGCTGAGGCCAAGAGAGATGAAATGCTATATAAAGATCACATAGTGGAGTGTGAATTCAAACCTAGCTCTTCTGAGTTTTTAAAAAATGTTCTTTTAGCTTTGCTATCCTGCCTCTTTGGTGTTAACGTGCTCCTGCCCTCTGTGGGGTTGCTTTTTTTGTGCTGACTCTTTTTAAATGCTTCATACAAATTAGTTATAAATGCCTTAAGATGTTGATTTCTCTCTGTGGGGTGACTGATGTTTTTACTTCATAACTCAATCTTTACTACAGGGATGCTTCCTGATAATCTGCTAATCACCTGTTCTCTTAAAAAGTGCTGTTGTCCTAGTGATCCTGTTAGGTTTTTTAGCCACAGAGGGATCCTGGACTTTGTGCCCCTCTCCCCTGTTACGCAGTCGCTTCACAAATCTTGTCATTTTTGATCTCCATAGCATCTTTTGAATCAGTTCACCTTTCTCCAGTCACGTTGCTACCACCTTAAGTTCTCTTCCTTCAAAAGCCCAACTTCCTAGAAACTGGCGGAATATTCTTCCTGAGATGCGAACCTCTCACTGCTGTGGTGGTCCAGAAAAACTTGTTTCTCTAGGTCTAGCCTTTTTCTTAATGAATTCCCCTCCAGTCTGGAACACCTCCTGGAAACTCCCTTCTTCCATACTCCCTCTTATTAACAATCTCCTTATGATAGACACCAGAGATAAAACTTTCAGAGATAGTTCTGGTAGAAAACCAGTTTCAGCTTTCCTTAGATGCCTGATGTAACTAAAGTTAGTAAGATTAGGAGGGTTTATATATGCAAGGAGCGCTAATTATGGAGTTAGCTCCTATCAAGTAATGAATTCCTCCTCTTTTCCAGCCCTCTGATCTGTTTGAGTTTACTGGGTGATGAACGTTTGGAACTTCTAATGGGGTACTTCCTCTCGTAGAGGTGACAGCCTGTTAAGAGACCTCGATTCCTGATTAGTTCCTCTGACTGGGGCTCTCCTTCCTCTTCCTCCTCTTTTTCATATTTCCACATGCTCTCTCTGAAGATGAGCTCCAGGTTCACTCACATTTAAATATTGTACTTTTAAGATTTAAAACACTTTCTTATATCATATGATCCTCACAACAACCCTGGGAAAGGAGGTGCTTTCACTGTTCCCATTTTATAGATGAGGATAAGTGACTTGTGATTCAGCTAGTTATTAGTGTCTGAGGTAGGACTTCTGACTTCTGGTCCAAGGCTCTGTCCATTGAACCATCCACCTCTTTGTTCCAAACTAAAAACGTAAGTGTATTTCATCCCATTGTTGCCTTTCCTGTAGTCTTCATTCTATCCAGACTAGCCTACCTGCTCTTCCCCTGGACCTGGTATCTCCCTCCTGCTTCCCATGCCTTGCCACCGTGATTGTCCTTCTTCCTCAGCTCGGTCTCTTCAGGCTCATCTCCTATCTAGAAGCCTTTTCTGATATTCCCTAGTTGTTAGTACAATATCCCTTCTCAAATTATTTTATATTTACTTATCAGTCCGCTAAACACTAAGTAGCTGCTATGTGCCAGGCACTGTGCTACGCTGGGGATGCAGAGGACAATAGCTGCCCTCAGGGAGCTCACAATCTGTTTATAAGCTGTACACAAGGTCCCTGAGGGCAGGCACTGCTTTTCATTTGCTTGTGTCTATTGCTCTGGCAAGGTGCCTTCTCCTGTGGATGGTGCTTAATAGGTGCTTGCTATATTGATTGAATATGTATTTCTATTTTTTCCCCTCTTTCCTTGTCCTAAAACAATCACTGTGCAGTTGATGGCTTATCTTTTCTCTTAGTACATTTATAGGCCAGAAATTAGTATATACAGAGTACCCAACCTATTTGTCTTTAGGAGGGGACCTTGAGTCAAACTATCTAATTTTTTAGTTTTTTGTTTTGTTTTGTTTTTGGAAAAAAAGGAATAGTCCAGCCACCAGGAACTTCCAGGAAGCACACCCACATTAATACTAGGCTTTCTGTAATTTTAGAGCTTTGTACATCTTGAAGGTGATAATAGGGAGGTATAGAAGTTTAGCAGTTTGTATGATGGGATCATAATACAGCTTCATCCTGACCTATAAGCTATATTATGATCCCATATGGAAGGATAAGTAAGAAAAAAGTTCTGTGATATTTTTCCTTCATGATATTCCAAATATTTAAAAGCTTAGTATATAACTTTTAACTAGAAGCTCCAGGAATAAAGTAGTAGAATGAATTTCAAATTCGAGTTAACCAGAAAATCCATTTTGTTTCATTGGTTGTAAAGAATTTTTTTTAGCCTTAGTAAATGGAGAACTTTGAACATGATGTAACCCGTCTGCATTGCGTTGCCTTTGTTCTCAATCTGGGAATCTATTCTCTTCAGACCCGTGTACGTTTAGAAAATGTAGGAGATTGTGTTGAACATGTGGTTGAGCGCCACAGGTATAAATAGTGTTGGGGATGGGGTAGGGTGAAAGCTTCATTTACTGATGAAACCTGTTGCTAAAACCTAGGCATCTGTTCTGCTTGTTCCCAAAGTCTTAGGGCAGTTTTAATCTTTAATAACTTGAAGTTATTCAGTAGCACTAAGACTTTTGGGACTCCTTGTATTTTTTTAATGTTCCCTTTAAATTTGTACAGTAATTATATATATATTTTAAAAGCCTGTAGCTTCTTTTTGCCTTCTCTAAATGTATACATTTTTCTAATTAGGTCCAATGCACTTCTCAAATGGGGGTCTGAGTTATATGGGTCTAATTTTTATCACTCTCAACAGATTTTTTTTTTAACACAAAGACTTTAGGCATTCTTTGCTTCTGGCCAGTCCTGTAAAGCTATTACCAAAACAGCATGTGAAATAAGAAAGAAGTCATCCAAAACAAAATTGACTACTCCCTTCTGAGAGATGGCAGATTTGGAAGTTTCCTATGAAATAAAATGTGGAGTTTAAAGGAACAAGGATTTAGGAAAAGAAATCCAAGTGATGAGGGAGACGGGGTGTGGGATTTCTAATGAAATCCATTCTAGGTTCGTTGTCAGAAAAAGAATTTATTGGACCCAGCTGTCCTTTGGCAGAGTCATAAAAGTTTATTGTTTCACTGAGGCAAGGGCTGCAAGCTGAAAGGGATTTAGAGAGAAAAAGACCTGCAAGGTGCTGGGGAATAGAGGTGCCGTTTTAAAGGCATAAATCTGTCAGTCAGAGGTTCATTATACTAACTAGGTGGGCAAAGGTAGGATTAGGGAGGAGTCTGGTAGTGGTTAAGTGCTTAAAGGGCCATGCATTTTTAATATCAACTGTGTAGGTGAATTGCCCATAATTCACTCGAAAAATCCGACAGGAGGTGGAGGGAGAGGTGTGGTTTTTGCCTTGACACGTCACTAGGTAACTTTTTGGTCAAGGATGAATGACATAGGTCCAACATAGCTACTGGGAGTATAGGCTTGATTGTTTCAGGAGGTGCCAAGTTTGGAAGCTAGACTGATTAGAGACCATCTCAGGAGGGAGTTATCTCCTTGATAAAGTTGCTCAAGGTTTCTAAAGCCCAGCTGGCTGCTGAGAACAAAGGTGTTATGTATTTCTTTAAGAATACTTGAGTGATTGATTCATGGGAAACTATCTAGCAGACTTGGGGAAAAGACTTTGAGGCTGGGGGCAGGGGGAAGGGCAGAGTGAATGCCTTTATGGCTGAAGGAAAGTGTGATTTTTACAGCTTAATGGCACAGGCTTGTTACAAACTGATGTGACATACATAGTTACCCAACCACAAGTGAGATTTTTACAAATTGGGGTACAAAAGCCCCACCAAAATGATACAGAAGCACCTCGTCACAAGGAATTATAGATTAATTACCATTAATTTAATGTGTACCCTTATAATAGGTTATAAGACAACTTCAAAAAGTTAAATTATGGGCAGAAACAAAAACATAACTAGTAAAATCATGTTTTTGCAAAATTACCTTTTAATAGAATATCAGGTATAGAAAGTGATAAATGATTTTAAAGTAATATTTTGTTGAGTTGTGGAGTATCCTATTTAATAAAGGAAAGACCTTTCATATTTTCTTTCAATCCCTTAAATAGAATATTAAATTAGTTTTAAAATTAGAAACTTAAGAGTAAATGACCAATTTCCACTTAACATAGAACGAACTTTTGATTCTAGTACCTGCCACAAAAATGGTTTTACAGTGAAAGCAAACTCATTAATAATTTAGCCTTCAGTAACAAGGTTATTGTTTTAGTAAATAACAAATAGTGGAAAAGAGAATTAGCATCTATTTTTGAAAAGACATTTAAAATACTCTAAACAGAAATCCTTTTGATTTATTTCAAGTTCTACATTGAAAAGTAGAATGTGGATTTTGTTTGTCTTCATTTTGCTGTGGTGCCATCCCCAGTGACAAAGATTGATGGGAACGCTTAAATCTGAACCTGACACCAGAAATGGTGCTGCCCGCACTTGGGCCTCAGAATCTCCTTGTGCAAAGAAAGATGTGTTGCTACACTATTTGTGTTGAACCCAATCATCCACAGTTCATCAGTCACATATAGCTTCTCTTGAAAAATCATTAGAAGTCATTTTTTTCATGTTTTCTGGATACTTCTAAAGTCTTTTTAAATTCAACAAGACAAATGTAGAAAGTCCAGACTGAGATACTAAGTAGGGTACTTCCTTTTTAAATAGAAATGAATTTTAACAGTAAGCTGGATTTCATTTAACCCTTCCACTTAAGAATTTCAACTTAGATTCAGAAAAGGCTAGACATTTTCATCTTCAAGCAACAGTTTTCCTTTTAATATGAAAAAATAATAGTAACAGCTGGCATTTATATAGGCAATAATAACAACTAGTCAGTTTAAACTGGAGAGAGTGGCTTGCCATTTCCTTCTCCACTGGATTAGGCAGAGGTTAAGTGACTTGCCCAGGGCCAACACAGCTAGTGCATGTTGGAGGTCAGATTTGAACTCGGGTCTTTCTGACTTCAGGCCCAGCATTCTGTCCACGGAGACACCTGCTTGCCTCCTGGCAAAATATGCTACACCAGTGCAATTATACCCCTAAATGCAAAATTCAGACTGAATGGTGCTTACAGAAAAATACAGACTTTCCAGGAATACTTTTTTGTCCAGTTATAAAGCATTATTTTAAGGAGGAAATGAGCATTTTTTAAGTGCCTACTATGTGCCAGGCACTGTGTGAAGTGCGCTCTACAAATATCTTATTTGACTCTCACAGTAATCCTGTGAGGTAGTTGCTATTATTAGTCCCATTTTTTGGATGAAGAAACTGAGGCAGACAGAAGTTAAATGATTGACTCAGGGTCACACAGCTATTAGGTGTCTAAGGACAGAGTTGAACTCAGATATCCCCTGACTTCAGGTCCAGTGCTCTGCACCACCCAGATTCACTCTGTTCTTCACTCTTACTGTTCCATAGCCAACAAATGGTCCAAGTCCTGTCATTCCTACTCTCTGCCTGGACTTTGCAGTAACCTGCTAGTTGGTTGTCCTGAGTCTTTTCCCCCCTTTAATCCACGCTCCGCTCAGCTCTCCAAATGTCCATGTTCCTGCCCTCCTTCCACAGCTCCCGCTCAGTAACTCCAGCGATTCCCTGACAGGATCAAACAGAACATCCTTTGTTTTATATTTGTCTTTTCAAGCCCGTGGTACCTTTTTAGTCTTCTTACTCCTTGATCCAGTGACCCTGACCTTCTGGCTCTTCCCTCATTTTTACTTGCTGTGCTCCACACCTGCCATGCTCTTGCTTCTCACCTCTGCCTCCTGGTTGCCTTCAGGTCTTAGCTGAGTCCTGTCTGCTGAAGATAGCCCTCTTTAGTCTTGGTCCTTTCCTTCAGAAGTTACCCCCAATTTGTCCTGTCTGTACCTTGTTTGTATGTGGTTGTTTGCATGTTCTTCTGACGACTAGACTGTGTGTTACTTGAGAACAGGGATTGTCTTTTGCATTTCTTTATTTCCCCAGCAGTTAGCACAGTGCCTAGCTCAGTGATAGTTGGCTGACTGACTCCGTAGGCCAGAAATCTTATGCCCTTGTAAATGTAATTTCTTCATTGGTACTTCTAATATTTTATCCTATAATACTTGTTTTAATTGACTTGACTCTAATTGAGCTCTCCAGACTTCTTTCCTTATTATTTCCCTCCTCTGCAACAGGTGCCTTCTTCATCATTCTACCCCGTATTCTACATTGCTTTTGTGTATTGTCTTTCCTCATTAAAACGTAAACTCCCTGAGGTCAGGGATTGGCTTTCTTTTTGGTTATCCATCTTTGTATTCCCAGCATTTAGCACTGTCCCTGGCATGTAGTGAATATTTATTGATTTAATTTGTTGACATACATATTTGATAAGACTGTCATTATTTAGTGAATAGTAATGTACTCTTTATTTCAGAAAAACCATGTCAGATGGACCATCTAGACCGAATTTTGTTATCTGGCATCTATAATGTACGCAAAGGAAAGACCCAGCTTCATAAGTGGGCTGAGCGCTTAGTTGTTCTCTGTGGGACTTGCCTTATTGTGTCTTCAGTGAAAGACTGCCAGACTGGAAAAATGCACATTTTGCCCCTTGTTGGGGGAAAGGTGAGACTGACAGATGAGAATTACTCTTCATTCTTTTAGGTTAAGGCTGACCCATACTTGCTTGTATTTTATTTTGTGGAAGTGTTTTAAATCTAACAATATAATTTTGGTTCTTATATTTATAAACCCACCTTGAGCATTCTGAAACTGTGAATATCAAAGGTTCTACCTTTATTAATTCTGGTTTTGCACATATTCTTACAGTGAAATTGTTTGCCATTCCCCAGAAGTTAATTACATTCCAAGTTTATGATACAATCAAGTGGTCTGAAGTCGTTATTACCTATGGGTTCAAGGGACTCACTTAACATGATGACCCTTCTTTATGTTTTATATCTTTATATCTTGTGTTTCCCCTACTTGCTGCCTAACTTGCGTCATTGTGGAGCCTGACTCTCCCTGTGATCCCTCTGCCTTCTCGTTTCAGGTAGAAGAATTGAAACGACGGCCGCACAGCCTCGCCTTCAGCTCTGCAGGAGCGCAGGCTCCGACGTACCACATCTGCTTTGAGTCCTTGGCTGAGTGCCAGAGGTGGCATCGGCAGGCCTCCAAGGTACGGGGGCCACACGTACTCCCCCAGGGTATTCTTGCTCTCAGCTCTCCTTCTTGGGCTGTCTCCATAGATAATAAATAATGAGTGAGAATGCATTTCTAGGGGACAGTCTGCCCTCAAATACACAGCTATTCAAAGGCCATTACATGATCTGTAAATATAATCCTAACATAGATGTTTATACATACATAGATACATAGATATGTTGAACATAAAAGTATAGCTATACTTTAAAAAAAGATTTTCATATAAATTAAGTAATTTTATCCTTATCCACCCCTTTGAGGGTAAGTAAAGCAGTGGCTATTTCTTGTCTTGACAGATAAGGAAATGAACATAAAATCACTTGTCCCAGAACATGTAGTTTGATTAGTACTGGAGCTAGGCCTAGAACCCAGTTTCTGCTTTCTCAGTATCTTTGCTCTGTACCTTTCATGGCCTTGTTGAGCTCTGGTTTTATCCTTAGTGACGCGGCAATGAACGGTGATATTGTCATCCTAAGTAATTATTGAGGTCTTCTTTTTGGCTTGCTATGGGCACCCACCTGGCCTCTTAGCATGTTTACTGCATTAAATCCATAAAGACCAACAACTTTGAAAGTTTATCTAGACTTCCCTGTTAGCCCAGCCTATTTCTGCCCAGTTGTACTCTAGCTTCGCACACTTCATTTTAAAAGTTGAAACAGTTAACCTTGAATCCAGGCACTGCCAAGGCAGTAAAACTTGTAATTATTGAGTGTGGAGATACATAATCAAAACATAAATTACTTCCTCATGGCATTTTCTCAATTTTTCTTAACTTGTTTCTCTAGTCCACATTACATTATTGATTTAACCTTTAACCCTTGAATTTCTATAGTTGAAACATTGTACTGTTTTGACTTCTCATCTCTCTAAGGCTCGCTGTTGTCATGAGTAGTTATCCCATGCTTTGGCGTATTATTAAAAGCAACTTTATATTCACATAAACTGGATAATCTTAAATTTGCCTTCTGGCCTGAAGCACTAGCTTTCACCTTTGGTAATTTAATTTATAACACTTCATTCATCGTTGTTTGGCAGCTCTTCATTTCTTTGGATTATTTCTACCTCAGCTTGATTGGGGAGGGGAGGGATGAGGTGAGAAAGAGATGAGAATTAACTGATATGACCTGTTCTCTCTGCCTGGTTATCGTTGTACATCCTTGTCATCAGTGGTGCTCTTTATGTTTGCTTCATCCTCAGCTATTTCATCAAGGTATTCATATACTTGCCCAGTTCCAACTTTCTTCTTTGGCTTATTCAGGTGGTGTCGCAGAGAATAAGTACCGTTGATCTCTCATGTTATAGCCTTGAGGAGGTTCCTGAGCATCTCTTCTATAGTCAAGACATCACCTACCTCAACCTGCGACATAACTTTATGCAATTAGAAAGACCAGGAGGCCTTGATTGTCTCTACAGGTGTGTAGAAAACTGTTTTCCTTTACATAGTTGAGTCTTGGATTACTGGATTAAAATTGAAAAACGCCTTATATCCTAATGGTCTGTGCCTGAAAGTGAACGTGACAGTTACCATATTTACTCATATACTTTGCTTCCATTTTGCATTTCTTACACAGCACACAATGTCCTCTTTATTTCAGTAATGTGGTCCCCAAGGCAATAAGATTTCTAGAAATGTAGCTACCACTTTCAGTTCAATTTAACAAATAGTTCTTAAGTGCCTGCTATGCGTAAGACACAGTGTTCTTAAGAGATAATTTGTTACTCTCCCTGACTACCTATTGGGTGAGATCTTGACGTCCATGATGGGAAAGATAGATTTGCAGTTCCGTAAAAGAGTGTATTACTAAGATAAATGTATTACTAAGATAAATTATTTCCAACATTTTTCTCTGGAATAAATTTCTTTTGGCACATTTTTTTCCCTTAAGATTTCACTGTTTCAGTTCTTAGATACATTTTGCCCTTACTCTTTTCTTTCCCCAGCAGTTAATTCCCTCTTACCGCCCCCCCCCCCCCCCATTTTAAGCATTATGATCTCTGAGGTCTATGCATATTTCCCGTTCTTCCTACTTTTCTACTAGGCACCAGCCTATTTCTTTCCAAATTTCAGGTCCTGAAAGCATCTACATAAACCAGGTAAAGAAACCTAGGAATTGCTGGCTCCTACTTTGAAATAGTGAACTCTGTCATGGTTCACTTACTGATCCTGTTTCTCAAAACAGGCAAATAGAAAAACTACTTTTATTGGAGGAGACTTAGCAGTTTATAAGGAAACAGGTTCAGATTTGTTCCAAAAAGCTTTAATAATGTAATACTTTATATGGTTTTATGTTCCGACAAAAGCTATTTAAGTTATGGCTTTTACTTAAGTAATATGGTTATTTAGGAATAGTCTCTGGCCTATCCTTCTCAATAGCAGTAACAGGGTTGGTAGAGTCAGGACTTGTTCTGGGATAAAGATCTCAGAATTCAGACACTCTTCACTGAGCAGGGACAAAAGCACCTCTCAGGTCTTGGGAATTTCCTACCACTATCCTAGAATATTCGGTCAGGACAGAACAAGGGAAGGACTGTCCTCAACTGTAATCATTTTTATGCTGACCAAAATCAAGGACTTCTAGGCAATTTGACCTTCCCAGCCAAAGATGACAGGGATTCTCACCCATTAGCCCCTCCAATTAGTCAACAGGTGAAGACTGACAGTTTCCAAGACTCTCAGAACTGCACGTCTAGGTCCATACCATCTGCATTGGGACAAAAACCGATTTCCCTCTAGTTCAATGTGGCACTGGAAAAATCAGGTGCCTTAGGGCTTGGACCTAACCTCTCTTGTGGCCCCACATCCCAGGTGGCTCCTGTGCAGCTGCTAACTCCCTCCTGTTCCAGAAGCTGGAGAGTTCTGCCCACTTAAGCCTACAACCTGTCCCCTGGCCATGCCGGTCTCCCAGCACTTCGTTCTTGCTGCACTCCTGGGGCACACTTATTACTCTAGTCTGCCACACCACGAACTTCTGCAGTCAAAGGGATCTGTGCTTCAGTAACATTTTCCACATTAGGGGATGAAATGGAAATGTGGAAATAGATGGGAAAATTAAACTATATGGTAGACATGTTAAAGGAAATAAAGCAAAGCATTAAAAATCACAAAGAGATGAACCAAGAAGTCAGAAACCTATAGTGCAGTATCCAAGTTCTAAGATCTCTTTGGACTCAGCAAATAATCAAGCAAAGATAGAATAAAAACAAAATTTAGGAACTTACCCCGGAAACTGACAGAGCTAGAAAAGCATCTAAATGTTACACAGAACAAAGTACAGATTTGGAAGACAAAAGCAAGAGGTACCACATGAGGGTCTCTTCTTTATGTGTTTTAGTGTCTTCTGGAGTATCTGTTAATCTTCTAGACACTGTTAGAATAATAATAATAACTAATTATAATACAAGCTAATCTTTATATAGTGCTTACTCTGTGCCTGACCCTGTGCTAAGGACTTTACTAGTATGATCCCATCTGATCCTCGCAATGACACTAGGCTGTAGGTGTCGTTATGACCTCTATTTTACAATTGAGGAAACTGAGGCAGACAGGTTAAGTGACTTGCCCATGGTCACATAGCCAGTAAGTAGCTGAGGCCAGATTTGAGCTCAGTTCTTCTCAATCCAGGCTAGGTGCTCTGTCTCTAGGAACTTTAGAATACCTAAAGAATATTGTCCATAACACTCTAAAGAAAATGTACGATGGCAAAGACACATCTTAACTTTGATTTACTAAGGCACACAATTGTAAAACTGCAGACAATGACAAAAAAAGTATTTAAGTAAAAATTTCTTGATGCACACCTGGGGCACACTTACTGCTCCAGTCTGCTATTTCATGAAGAATTTCTGTAGTCTGAGGGACCCATGCTATGGTAAAATTCTCAAAAAAAAGCAAAGAAAAATCGCATTTTAAAAGAAATACCGTTTGGTCTAAAATCAGACTTTTCAAAAACATCAAAAGAAAAATGTCAAAGTTGATTCAACTTTGATTCAATATATACAAAAAGTTTTTTAAAATTAGGATTGTGTCCCAAAATTATATATTGTACAGATAGAACCATTTTATTGCTTTAAAACAAAGGAATCTTTGTCAAAGACAAATAAGACCTGGTGGAATTTTTTTAATAAAAATCTACAACTAAAGAATATGTAATGGAAAAAGAAATCCAAATTGACAGTAAAAATAATACATTTTAAAGCTGCTTACATTTAGTTAAGATTTGATTAGAGACAGCATGATATTTTGGTTAGAGAGCTGTCTTCAAAGTCACATTTAGGTTTTGAGGAAACTGACATCCAGACCTTCTGGCTAAGTGTGTGTGAACCTCTGCACAAATCACTTAACCTCAGGCTCTAGACAATTCTCTGAGACAAGAAATTGCAGATAAGGTGATGACTTGCTTTTGTAGATAGTTTCCTCACCCAGAAGTTCCTGTAATTATGAAATCCCAAGTCAAGTCTCTATCCCTATCCCCTAAGATTTAGTATAAATACAGATGTAAAAATAAGTTATATAATTTTTTCCAGGTAAAATAGCAATTAGAGTTTGGAATAAAGATGCATATTATTACCACGAACATATGAAGAACTTTTTGAAAGAACCATATTTACTATATTTGTCATTTTAAAATTTTCATAGCGATGAAAAAAATGAAAGTACTCCAAAAATAGTCTAGTTCAGATAAGAAAGAAGGAAAAAAAAAAAAGGGAAAGAAACTGATATCCCAAAGGCAAAATTTCTAAACTAAAAAGGAAGTCAAAACTTAGGGAGGTATAATTGAAAATTTGTAAATGTCAGAAGAAAGTATTCAAATAAATCAAGAATCAATGCCCTTCAAGCAAAAATACATGCCTGAAGCATGCAAAAAATACATATAGCTAAATTAAAATGAAGAGGTTGTTCTAAAAAAAAACAAGGGTGTAAGTAACGGTATGTGACAAGGTGGACTTTAAATTAGGAAAAAAAGCTTAAAATAGTAAATCATGGTGAAAAGAAAAATGAAAAATATGTAACAGTTCTCAAATTATATGCACCAAGCAATGCAACACTGAAAGCCAAAACATACTAATAATGACACAAGGAAAAGTAGACCGAAGATATATAATAAGGAGCCTGAATTACCCCAATATAAAAATATGATAAGTCAAATAAAAAGATAAATAATAGAGAAGTAAGATTTTAGCTGCTTGTTCAATTGAAATTAATAGATATGTGAGGAAAGCTGTACAGTCTGCTTAAGAACACGTGGAATATTCACAAAAATAGATTGCACAGGAGTCATAAGGAAGCAGCATGAATTCACAAAGGCAGCAGCTTACACACGCCGTGTTTTCAGACTGTAATGCAATAAAATTAGAATTAAGTAACATGAGCAAATGGAAAACTGGTTAGAGGTTAAAAACTGTTAGAGAATTGGTTAAAGAGTCATTCAGAAAAGCAGTAGTAGGTACTTTAGGGTGATCACGCCCCAGAGCCAAACCTGTTTTCATAGGCACATGTCTGTCACTGTCTGTGTAGGTTAATAAAGAAATGGAAAAAGTAAATAATTAAATTTGTACCTTAATGACTCCAGAAAAAGAACAAATTAGTTATCCAACGGAAAGTGGTTTTTTGAGAGCAAGGTAAGAGCAAGCATACATATACTGTAGAATGAAAGAACAATTGAACTCACAAATGTAAGTAGTGGCTGGCTGGGTTTTTTTAATGCTAATAAATTGACAAACTATTAGTAAATTTGATCAGCAAAAGGAAAAAACATAATTCAGCAAAATTTAAAGTGAAAACAAAATCCCAAGAAACACAAAGTCGAGAATATTATTAGGAAATATTATACCCAGTTATAGCTTTGTTATAACAAATTAGAGAATGTAAAGGGAGTATATTATTATCTCCAAAAATTTAAATTCCCTAAATTTGCAGCAGCTAGATGAGACAGAGCTCCAGACCTGGAATCAGGAAGACTCATCTTCATAACTTCAAATCCAGCCTCAGCCACTTACTAGCTGCATGACCCTGGACAAGTCACTTAACCCTTTTTGTCTCAGTTTCCTCATCTGCAGAATGAGCTAGAGAAGGAAATGGCAAACCCCTCCAATGCCTTTGCCAAGAAAAACCCCATTGTGGGGTCATGAAGAGTCAGACACCACTAAAATGACTGAACAACAGAAAATACATACTTTAAGTAGACTAATCTTAGGAGAAAATTACAAGTCATCAAACAGTTGCCTGGAAACAAAACCACCAAACCAGATATTTTATGGGGCATTTTTTTAACAAAATAAATTATTAGGGACAAGGTATATGTTTGATTACAGTAAGATAAAAATGTATTTAATAAAAATAAACACATTGGAGAAAATATCACAAGTATAACAGGTAATCAATCTGACATTGAAAATCTAAAGATCTGCAGAATGAGTCAGTCATCTTCAGACATGGTCAGTATGAAAATTTGTTGCTTGGCTATATTGTTACAGAACTTTTAAATTAAAAAAAAAATTCTCATGCCTATATGGGAGGTGAGAGGTCAAGGAAGACTAGAGATGAAAAGAACAGAAGGATTCAAGAACAAGGGACAGGCAGGGCAGTGTTGAAAGCTACCGGTGGCTCTTTTTACGTATAAACTTTTTAAAAAGCTAGCTGTACATAAAAGACTAGGAGTTTAATGTATATGCCTTTTTCTGTTACCCAATATACATTTAGATGTCAAATCTGTTTGGTATTTGTTAAGTTTGGAATAAAATTGTTTAACAATGAAATGTATGAGGAACTGCTTAAAAAAAAACCACAATGGGTAATTTTCTGTCCTCAGTAAAACTGAGACCATTTGGTCTAAGTATATGTACAGTTTTCAAAAGAGCAGATTATTGGGGCAGCCAGGTGGCACAGTGAATAGAACACCAGCCCTGGAGTCAGAAGGACCGGAGTTCAAATTTGGCCTCAGATAGTTGACACTAGCTGTGTGACCTTGGGCAAGTCACTTAACCCCAATTGCCCTGCCTTCCCCCCTCCAAAAAAGCAACAACAACAAAAAAAGCAGATTATTAACAGTCACTTGAAAAATGCTCAACACCTCTGATGGTCAAAGGAAATGCAAATTAAAACAACTTTGAGATACTACCTCATCTATCATATCAACAACAATTAAAAGCAGTGTGTCGTTACAGCCTGTGTTGTCAAGGACAGCGATATGCGTTAATTGCTGCTGGAATTGTAGACTTGTAAAATCTTTTTTGGGGAGAATTATGGAACTACATAAAGTTACAGAACAATCGTACCTTTTGTCCTAGTAATTTCATTTGTGAAAATATACCTTAACACTGTTATTAAAAACCAAAATGCCAACCCTTCAGAGATTTTTGTGGCATTATGTGTAATCATAAATAGTGTGAACAAGCTGCACATTCAGTAGTAAAAGAATAGTTAAGTCTCATATTCATATATGTAATACTGTAATGCAGTTAAGACCAGTGAGTATGAAGAACGTAAAACAATAGAAAGACCTTTATGAAACCACATGATGTTGAAAAAAGAATCAGAAGCATGGGGTATACACTGTGACCCTCAAGAGGAAAAGTGAATGAGAATGAGCAGATGTTGTGCAGTACACAGTAAGTGCTTATATCTGACTCTTGAGATCATCGTGGAAGTAACTGAAGAACTGGAAGGATAATTTATGCATTTCACTGGCTAGGCAGGATGGGTTGTATCGATGTTCAGTGCTAACCTGTTAATGAAACCTTTTTTTTTTTTAAAGAACTCTGAAGTTAAAGCAAACAAAGGGACTGACTGGGTTACCTGTATGAGGACCAGAGCTTAAGAGGGTAGAATTCCATAATGAAAGAGTTGACGTAAGGCTCCCAGGAATTCAGACCTAGAAGCAGACCAGGAAAATCAGTATTACCAAGGGAAGAACCTGGGAACCTTATATATTTAATCACCCAGACTGCCCCCATTGAAACCAGACAGTAATAATAAGATAGCTGCCATTTATATATACAGAGCTTTAAGGTTTACAAAACACTCTGTACAGATTACCCTTTTATCCTCATAACAATCTGCTATTGTCCCCATTTTGCAGATGAGGGAACCGAGGTAGACAGATGTTAAGGGATTTACTCAGGGTAACCCAGTTAAGTAAGTGTCTGAGGCTGCATTTGACCTGAGGTCTTAATGACTGCCAGCCCAGCACTCCATCCACTGTACCACCTACAGAAATAAGCCTTAAGAGAAGGGATTCCTTTGGACCTGAATTTAACCGGCGCTTCGATATGAAATTATCTGCGTTAAACTTAAAATTGTTTGCGTCAAATAGGACTAAGGATCTTTTTTTTCCCCTCCTTTGGCTTTGTGTTTACGAACGGTTGTTGACCAAAAAACTATTGAAATGAGAGCTTTTATGTTATCACTGTAGGAGACAACGGACTGTTTTGCATTATCAAAAACAAAAGTGGAATGACATTAAGTCAGATCCCAGTTTGTTGAGAAGGTTTCATAGTCTGGACAGTTGACGGCTGATTTTGGTCAGTATTTAATTGAACAGAATTCTTCTAGGTCAACATTTGCTGCTAGGATTTGATCAGGTGTTTGTGGAAGGCCTTCTTGATACAGAACAATTGTATGTTGCCCCTGGGACAGAAAATAGGAAATTTCAAGCTCATGGAATAATAGAATTAGATAGAAAGGAATTCTGTTTCACAGGCATTCTTGGGGTGGGAAAGGAGGCAACTAGGTGGTGGAGTAGATAGAGTGATGGGATTTGGAGTCAGGAATACCCAAGTTCAAATTCTGCCTCAGATACTGACCAGCTGTGTGACTGGGCAAGTCCCTTACTTTGGCCTGTTTCCTCATCTGTAAAATGGGGATGTTAATAGCACCTGCCTCACGAGTTTGTAGTAAGGATCAAATGAGATATTGAGATTATATGAAGTATGTATATGAGATACATGTTTTTACAAACCTTGATGAACTATGTAAAGGCTGGTTTTTATTGTGATTAGCAGCAGCAGGAGAAAGAGGAGAAGGTGAAAGAAGCAAACCGTTTTAGGCTGGAAGTTGGCAATTGATAATGTGATTCCTATTTTTTCCTCTTCAGGTTTTCTCAACTGAAGGGCCTGAATTTGTCCCACAACAAGCTTGGGTCGTTCCCCACTTTACTTTGTGAGATCTCTACTCTAACAGAACTCAACCTTTCCTGTAATGGGTTTCATGAATTGCCCGGTCAGATTGGCAGCCTTCCTAAGTGAGTATCCGACCTTACTCAGACCTCACAGTACTGGTTTGGGAGTGAAGAGTCTCTGCCTCTGCTGCATAACACCTTATGTCGGGCAAGTCACATCTCCCCTGGAATTGAGGGGTCTCATCAGAAAAGAGAGGGAGTTGGACCAAATCACTTCTGAGGGCCCTTTAGACTGTGATGTGTGATCCTTGGATTCTTCCCTTTTGCCTTGTGCCCTGGGAAATTTGACATAGCATTTAGAATGAAAACAATAGAATGTTTTTACAAAAATGCAAGTCAGTAGAGTGCTTTGAAAATAGTATTCTTTTGGTGATTTATATGAACATGAATCACTGGATCTTGTTAGAAAATAAATCATGTTAGTGATAGGGGCAATCGTCCAACGTCCAACACCAAATAGCCGTTTCAAGCACCAGAATTCTCCTTGTTCATAATGTTGACTTTGCCCTCTTGACAGCCGTACCCATTCATGATTTGACTCTTCTGCTGCTGGCTGATTTGTTAGATCTCTGCAGAGATGGAAATTGAGGAGGTTGTCAATTTGCTGGAATTCATTATTCCTTGTCAGCATAGCCCTAGAGTTAGAACTCATTACTTCCAGATCTGCTCATTTTGAGAAATTCTTTGCTAGCTGAGTTTTTTCCCCTATTAAATTCATTTCACACAGTCTACAGACTCTCTGTCTTGATGGGAACTTCCTCGCTACTTTACCTGAAGAACTGGGAAATTTGCAACAGCTTTCTACTCTTGGACTCTCCTTCAACAATTTTAGCCAAATTCCTGAGGCTTGTGTGAAGCTCACTGTGCTAGAGAAACTGGCTATGGCAGGCAACCAGCTAGAAGTCCTGAATCTTGGGGTTTTGAACAGGATGAAGCATATCAAACATGTAGATTTCAGGTAAGGGTATTATCTCTGTGTGTCTTCTCACATTGATCTCTGAAAGAATTATATATTAGGTTTGCTGTGTTACTTCTGAGACTACTACATTAAGTTTCAGAAGAGGAATTAATTTTGTTTTAAAGGTAGAGTAATGCCTCATTAATCAGGCATCCCTGGGTAATATGGTGTTCAAAAGATAGTGAATTTTCCAGATTAGTTACGCTTATCCATTAAGCATGGGGTTTTAAAAAAGTTTTAACTGATTTCTTTTGTTTTTACATAACATTATTTTTTGAAAATTTTCTCCCTCCTCCCTTATCCAGCATCCCATCTCTTAACAAAGAAAAAGAGAAAGAGGGGGAAACAGTTCAAACCAACCAACACATGCTGTGTATCCGATGATGCACTCAGTATTGCACTTCTGTTGTTCCCTACCTCGCAGAGAAGGGAGCAGCCTTAGGAGGATGGAGTGTTTAGTCTCAGTCATTCTTTGCACTTACATTTTTATAGTCATTGTGTATGTTGGCTCTTCTTCACACTATCAGTTCATCTGTCTTCCCATACTTTTATGAGTTCTTCATATTCAGTTTTTTACTGTTCATTAATATGCCATTACATTCACGTATCACAGTCTGTTCAGCTACTCCCCAGGCAATGGTATCCTCCTTTTTTCTAGTGCTTTGCCACAACAAGAGTACTGCTTTGGAGTGTTTTCCTGAGTTGTCTCAGATTACAAATTACTAGAGGAAAGGGACCAGTTTTTTTATGGTTATGGTATGTAGGACACAGCTTTTTATCTTTGACCTACTTGGAGTGTGTTTAACAAAGGGATCTTTGGGTCAAAGAGTGTGGACATTGTAGTCACTTTCTAAAGCCCACTGACAGATCACTGCCTTTTGATGTCTGTTTTAATGATTTTTATGGCAATATTTCTCTAGTATGTCATGTACCTCTCTGCCTTTTTAAATGGAGTACATTTGTACATTTAAGTAACATGGTTTTACCTTTTCTTGATGATTCAGGCTTATTGTTTTAAAAAAAAAAACACCAGTTATTATGCATGTTCTTTTTAAGGAGTGAGGAAAAGCAAGAAATCATTTGCTGTTTTTGTCATTGGAGGTTGTCTGAATTTTGTCCATATATAAATGGTTTTCGTGTCTGTCTGACGCCTTTATTTCAAATATTGCATGTGCAGAGGTTCTTAGAAGGAGAATTTTTAAAAAGCCACTGTTTTGACTCTACCACAAGGGAATATGACTACAGCATTTACCTTGCTTAATCTGAAATGGAACATATTCTATTCCCCACATTTTTAAATTAAAATTTCTAGATGGTTAGGATGCAAAAACAAAACAAAAACCTAACTTTCCCTCTTCACAGATAAGCTTACTCTCTATTTTGCTCTCTATTTAACTTGTATGTGTGTTTCCAAGTCTGAGTTGTCTCAGATTACAAATTACTAGAGGAAAAGGACCAGTTTTTTTATGGTTCTTTGTATGACATAATAGTAAATTAGGCATTTAAATGCTATTTGTGGATGTTAGGCATAGGAACAGAAATGTCGTGCTTTTGGGGGCTATTAACCTTTTGATTTCTGTAGTAGAATTCAGTTCCAGTGACTTGTTGACCAATGTCTAGGTTGAACAGTTTGAAGAGAACAGTTGTTGACAACCTGGAAGGGAATAAGCATGTTACTCACATGGATTTGCGGGATAACCAGTTGACTGACCTGGATCTGAGTTCCTTGGGAAGCCTCCAGCAGCTGCACTGTGAACGGAATCAGCTGAGAGACCTAACACTCAGCGGCTTCACCCTCCGGGCCCTCTGTGCCAACTCCAACAGTAAATTTGCCACTTTTCCTCCACTTGCCTGTTCTGTGTAAACTCTAGGAAGGAAACACTTTCTAAGAAAATTGCTCCTGCCTTGCTAATTGGGTCTTGTGTTGAAGGAGGCTCGAGGCTTTGTGAGAGTCAGTTATTCCACAAACATTCATTAAAAACTCTGTGCAGGGTATTGTGTTAAGCCCTGGGGATACCAAGTATGGCAAAACATCTCTGCCCTTAAAGAGCCCGCATTGTAATAGGGAAGTCAGCATGCAGACAGCTGTACACCAGCCAGATGGAGACTGATCAGTGGGAGAGACCTACAGGGGCAGCCTCTAGCATTAAGAGGGGTGGGAAAGGGCTCTTTTAGAAGCTGAGGTTTTAGCTGAAACTTGAAGGAAGCCAAGGTGGGGAGGAAGAGCATTCCCTGCCTGGCACCAGGCTGTTGAAAAAGTAAGAGTCAGGAGAGCTGTGTTTGAGGGATAGCTGGAAGGCAGAGGTCCCTTCTTCGTAGAGGACACAATCTAGGAGGCTTGGCAAAGTAGGAAGGGGCCAAGTTTCTCTAACAAACAGAGGACTTCATATTTGATCTTGGAGGCCATAGGGAGCTACTGCAGATTGGGGGGTAGGTGTGGGGTCATGTGGCTGGACCTGTGCAGCTCAGAGAAGGAAAAGAGGGAGAGAGGGAGGGAGACCAATGACCAGGTGCATGAAGGCCTGTATCAGGGCGATGTGAGGGGAGAGGAGATAGATGGGGGGCATGCTGCAAAGGTAGAAATGACCAGACTTAGCAACACACTGGGTATGTAATGTGACTGGAAATGAAGAATTGAAGTATTGAGCCTCAGTGACAGGCGTCAAGAAGAGGAGAAAGAGAATGTTTCTCTGATAGCATGTGTGTGGCTGCAGTGGCCATCTTTTAAGATCAGGTCACCATGGGGGTGTTCATACAATAAGGGGCATTTTAACAAAATACTAAAGGGGCAAAGATATTTTCTGCAGATGGTCTCAGTACTGTACTAAGCATCCTTGTCACCATAGTATTTAAAGAGTGAAAGCCCCAGTTTTTATGTTTCTAGACTGTTTGCAGCATCACTTTTTTTTTTAACTAGACAGAAATAGAATCAAGTTTTCAGCAGAGAAAAAAAGTCAGACTTTTTTGCCATGACCTTCATTTTGAATGTTGGTTTCTTTTTTTATGTGCAAGTTGAGGTTTCAGGATCTCACTAGTTAAAAGGAATTTTTTTAATTAGCAGAGGTGGTCTACCAAACCAGTTTTTACCTTAAACACATCTTTGTGGGAACTTCAAACCAGAGCTCTGAATTTAGGTGAGAAGAAGCTTAGTGTCTCTTTAAAAACAACACTTGAGAGTCATAGGCTTCTTGGGCTTTTTGGTGAAGCTTATGGACGGACCCCATGTCAGAGAAGTCTTTTTAAATGCATAAAATAAAATATGTATGATTGCAAAGGAAATAATAATATTGAAATCATGGTATAAAAAAATGTTTAAAAAAAATTTTTTTTCCAGACTCCAGATTAAGATTCCTTTGCTTACTTATATAACCCATAATCAAATTGCTTGCCGTAATTAGAAAAAATAATACTATTAAAATTGGGGAAAAGAAGAACCCCCCTGCTTAAAAGCAAGGAGCAGATATATTGTTGTAGAAATGAGTCAGTTTTTCCTAACCTATACAAAGTTAATAAGCAATTGAAATAAGAAAAAAAAGGACTTTTTGAAGTGGGAACAATTCCTGGTCTTAATAATCAGTAGAGCCGAATTGCATTAATTAGGATCTGCATGAAATGAGCCTAGAACAAACTGTAAACACATGTAGTTTTGATGTGTCAAAACAGAAAACAAGGCGCCCCCCCCAAAAAAAAAACCCAAACCCAACCCTTTACATTGCCTACTATCAACAAATATTCTTCAGCCTCAGACACTTGACACACTTACTAGCTGTGTGGCCTTGGGCAAGTCACCTAACCCCAATTGCCCTGCCATGCCCCCCTCCAAAAAAACCAAAAAACCCCCAAAACAAAAAAAAAATATGCTTGATAAATTAAGTGTATTGGATACCCTTGTTTATTCTCTGAAACAATTATTGGCCAAACAACTGAAGTGGGTCAGAATACCTCGTATTTACTTGTCAGTCAAGTCAGCGAGCATTTTTTAAGTGTCAACTGGGTGGCAGGTGCTGTGCTGAGAGGCAAGGAAGCAGTTCCTGTTTTCCAGGAGCTCATAGTCCTGAGAAGGACACAACCCATGCACAGCTGTGACTCTAGCATCAGAGAGGGTCTGAGCGGTGTCGGGAAAGTCTGCTGGTAGGAGACTTAGAGGAAGCCAGGAGACGAGAGCAGAGAAGAGACGGCTGTGGGGACAGCCAGGAAGCTGTCTGCTGATTGAGGCTTTGCTGGAGGAGACCTGGTGGGAGTGGGAGGTAGAGCGAGAACACGCGCACTCCACTCCTCCTCATGTGTAGCCCTGGAAGCCGAGGGCTTCCCTGCTGGACGTGGCCCCCGGGACAGCTCTGCTCAGACACAGGCTTTTAGAAAGAAGGCTGTGGCAGCTGTGTGGAGGATGGATGGTAGTGGGGAGGGCCTGGGGACAGAGCAGACGCAGGGGCTACTCTGGCACTCTTCTTGTTCCATGGCTTTCAGTCGTGAGCGACGCCTTGTAACCCCATTTGGGGTTTTCTTGGCCAACCAGCTTGAGAAGTTTCTCCAGCTTATTTTAAAGATGAAGAAACTGAGGGAAACAGTGAAGTGACTTGCCCAGGGTCTCACAGCTAGCAAAATTGGAACCCAGGAGGAGTCTTCCTGCCTCCAGGCCTGGTGCTTTGTGTACTATGGTGCCACCTAGCTGCCCTTGAGGGAAGTTTAGCGGAGAGATTTGTGTTTTGAACATGGTCACTTTGAGATTTGGGGTCCCAGAGCCGTCTCAGCTTTTCTGGGTGGGAAGGGAGCTTGCAAGCCACAGAGGCCAGCCCTTCCTGAAAGGCTTCCTTCAGTGCCCTCATGTGGACCAGAACCATCTGGGACCCTTTGGGCAGCCTGTGGGCCCTGTTTCCAGACTGTGTTCACACATAAATAAATTACAGTTACAAAGGAAGCCAATTCTATTGAAATACAGTTATTAAAATCTTGCTAACAAGAAGCTACAGACCGCAGATTGAGTACACCTGTCTTAGAGGCTTCCTTCTCTGGTTTGACTGTGAATCTGCACTTTGCTTTGCCTTAGCTTCGCTGATGATTATGCTTCCTTTTTGATTAGGGCTGACTACAGTGAATGTTTATCCAGTGCCTAGCCTGCTTACCTCCTTAGAACTCTCTAGGTAAGTGTGCACCCAGAGGGAGGAGATGGCTTTGCGTGAATTTGTTACTTAAGGGGACCCTGTATAAAAACTGCTTGAGCTCCTTCAGGGAATGGGCCTGCAAACACACAGAAATGTTTTGATGCCTTGGGGGTAGGAGCCCTGAAAAGGAGTGGTTCTTACCTGAAGGGTTTCTGCTCCTTTGGTTCAGAGTATATGTATTGGAAAAAGAACCTTGAGCCAACAGTTCTTTAAGTCACAGACTAGTATACTTTGCTCTGAACAAAGGAGTTATTCTGAGATTTAAAAAGATTCATTCCTCCTCTGTTGACAGTTTTATCCTTTGCCTAGCATTTATTTGACTCAGGGGCTTTGAGTTTACTATTTTCTGTGTGTGTTTCTTCCATTTTGGTTTTTCAATCCCTTCCCATGACCCCTTCTGTCCTGGAACTTTGAGAAAGCCCTGGATTGTCTAGAGATAGTAGATGTCAAAGATAATAAGAATAACTCAAATTATCAGCTTCAGAGTCCATGTCCTGGGGTGTCAGGCAAGTCACTGCCCTCCCCTCATTTTACAGATGAGGGCCAAGAGAAGTGAAGTCATACAGGTAGTTAGTAGTGGTGCAAGGATTGAAGCCAGGCCTTCTCACTCTAAGTCTGGCTCCCTTTCTCAGACCCTGTGCTGCCTCTGTCTTATGACCAGAAGCCCAACTTTCTTAGCCATGGAATGAGAATAAGAAGTCACTCCCATCTTCCCTTTAAAGAACATTCTTAAGTTGTTGAGAAAGTATTACACAGGGATGGGGAGGAGTATGGGGGTCTGTTTGTTTCATGAGTTTTGGAATACAGCGAGTTTATCTGATAGATGAGTGTCATTTTCTTTATTGCTCTGGAGAGGCTCTTAAAAGTCCTTAGAGGCTCATGGATGGATCTAAGATTGCATGGCATAGGGACAGACTCAGAATCTTTAGTCTTGAGTCTGCAGTAACTTCTTTACTGAGGAGTTTTTTTTTTCTAAATTAACTAGTGTTCTGCTATCCTCATTTTCTGATACAGCTTTGTGATGGTTTTCTTTCTTTATCTTGTAACAAGATGATTTTCATTTGTACACTTTCTTTTTGAGGGCAAAGATTCTCAAGCAACATGACACTGGGAATACATTAGGCAAACGGTTGAGTAAATGAGGCTGGTACTACCTTTCACAAATTTACACACACATGTAATAAAGACATAATATTTTTATAAGGTAGATGTCCTCAGTTTGTAGCTGATTGCTCTTTCTCCTAAGAAATTATCATCAGTAGTCTGAATATTTTTTAGAAATTATTTATTACTGTCCTTTTCTACTTAAACTTTTTTTTTAATCTGCAATTTCATTGATTTGGGTACTCTTTTGATCAACACAAATAACAGTTTCTGATTGGAGGAGTGGCCATTCCTCTGGTGATGAGCCTTTTCAGGCTTCCCTAGGCTGAGCTCTGGATGAGAAACAATTTTACCACTCAGCCTGGTAAAAACAGCTGGAATTTATGCTTTGGGGAAGCATTCAGAAAATCCAAGGTTCCCCTTCATACCATGATGAGGTATCTAAGTAGGACCTGAATGTCTTTCCATTTCTACTACTTGCTACGAATGATGCCTTTTTAATTGTGTGTTTTCCTAGGAATCAATTAGAGTATGTTCCGGACTGGGTCTGTGAATCAAAGAAGATTGAGGTGCTGGATATGAGCTACAATCTTCTAACGGAGGTCCCCATTAGGTACATGTATATGTTTTTATAAATAAATAAATATCTGTATCTATCTGTCTGTCTGTCTAGCTAACTGTCTATCTTTATCAATTTACATACACATACATTCTTTAAAATGGCACTAAACCATCTTTGCCCAGGTTTGTGGTTCTCTCCACATGTTCTTCAGAATAGTAATCTTAAAATCGAAGCAAAATGTGCTTCATCTGTGTGTTTGAAGTGAAACTTGCAGGTCTCTTTTTAGATTTGTAATCCAGAGTGATTTTGTTGTAGAAAATAAGATATGGTTCAGATCTGTCTTATATTCGCTAGTTTCATTAATTCCCTTCTTGCTAAACAGTCATGTTCTTCTTCTGGTGGTTAGTTAGCACTGCATTAGAGATGCTCTTTTTTGGCATCTGATATCATGTCCTGTTATTTTCTTGATTTTATTAAATAAGTGCTTAGGACAGATCCTGTATTGTAGACATTTTCTTTGTAAGACTCAGCAAGAAATGTTAAGTTTCTTATTTGTTCCTTTGGACTTTCTCCCCTCCTAGGATTCTGAGCAGTCTGAGTCTTAGGAAACTGATGGTGGGACACAACCATGTGCAAAGCCTTCCAGTCCTTCTGGAACACATTCCTCTGGAGGTCTTGGATCTGCAGCATAATTTACTCACCAGGCTGCCAGATACCCTCTTCTCCAAGGCCTTAAAGTAAGTACCACAAAGGGGCTTTTGTGGGGGACAAAATCTTTGGATGAGTAAGCTGTTTTAACCTGCACCTATGGTGAAAGTGACCTTTGAGACTGTTAGAGATTATGACTCTATTAGCATGATTGTCTGCCTTGTTTTAGAGGCTTTTATTGCTAGTGGTAATATGTCATAGTGGTTTTATGAGGTAGTAGTCCACATCCTGAGTGAGGATAGGGGAGTGTCATCAGTTACTTGCATGCTTTTGGGTTGTGATAAATTGTCATCACGGGTAATAAGTATGGTTTCTTTCAAAGAAAAGGAAAGGAAGCAATTTTAGTACTGCTATCCTTGACACAGTACCTGCCCTCTCTGGACAAGAATAAGTCAGTGGAAGTCTCCCCTCCCCCCCCACCAAAAAAAAAGCTTTTGGTCCTTGAAATATAAATTTATGGAGAGGATTATTACTTTTCGCCTCTTGGAGGATAGAAACTGGTAGAAGGAGTTACCCACTGAAAGTCCCCTTCATTCTGCAGTAAAATCACAGGAGCCATCAGCAGCAAAAGTGTCCCTCCCAGACACAGGATGGTGGTGTCATTTTAGAAATGGGAAAACTAAGACCAAGAGACTTGGTGGTGTCATTTTAGAAATGGGAAAACTAAGACCAAGAGACTGACAAAGCCGTAGGAGAGCACCTAACTCATTCTTTACTCAACACACATCCTTCTAAGCATGTAATATTCCTTTGCCTTAAAAATAAGTGGTTAGATTTTCTTAGGAAAACATGAGAAGTCTTAACATAAGGACATCTTTTGGTAAGTATTTGGGTTGGTTTTTTTTTTTGCTTTTTGGAGGGGGAAGGCAGGGCAATTGGGGTTAAGTGACTTGCCCAAGGTCACACAGCTGGTAAGTGTTAAGTGTCTGAGGCCAGATTTAAACTAAGGTCTTCCTGACTCCGGGACTGGTGCTGTATTCACTGCACCACCTAGCTGCCCCATAATAATTATTTGTACTAGGATATAATACTTGGGGTTTTTTTTCCAAATATGAAACCTTTATTTTGTATAATACATGATTGAGTGGTTTGAAAAATGAATGAAATGATGGTGCCTGACTTCACAATCCTCATTCTCCCAAAGACACGCACATAAATAACTGTATTGTGGTCCAGAATGTGTCTTAAGAGAAATGCAAGTAATGTGCTCTAGGAGCCCAGAAGGAGGAGAGAGCGAGGGAAGCTGGTGGCTACAACGGGCCTGAAAGGCTGCGTAGTTTGTGTTTTTAACAGAAATGGGTGGGCGGGTGAGGGTGTTTTCAGGTAGGGAAAGAGGTACCAAAAATGTTTCAGAAATGAAGAAGCACAGGGTGTTTCTAGGGAATAGCAAGCAGTCAGATGTGGCTCAAGGGGAGTAGTTGGAGCAAAGGCCTCATATCATTGGTGGGAGCAAGATTGACAAAGAAGAAAACACAGGTGTTGAAGAGAAGAGGAATAAAAAAGAACTTTGGCAAAGAAAAGGAAGGAAGACCCAATGCTCTTCTGAGAGGGTGTTCAGTTCTTTTTCAGTCCAACTCTTCATGGCTCTATTTGGGGTTTTCTTGGCAGAGACACTGGAGTGGTTTGCCATTTCCTTCTCCAGATCATTTCACAGATGAGGAAATTGATGTAAATAGGGCTAAGTGACTTGCTCAGGGTCACACAACTAGAAAGTGTCAGAAGCCTGATTTGAACTCAGAAAGATGAGTTTTCCTGAATCTAGGCCCAGTACTCTATCCACTGTACCACCCAGCTAGCCTCTGAAAGCATGAAGTAATTTCTAAATCTCCTACTTTTAAGTCAATAGATGCACTCAGTGAAAATGACTACATAAATATTTTCTTTGATAATTTTTCACTCCTCTGTTAGTCTCAGGTACCTGAATGCCTCTGCAAACAGTCTAGAGTCTCTGCCTTCGGCTTGCACTGGAGAAGAGAGTCTGAGTATGCTACAGCTACTCTATCTGACCAATAACCAGCTGACAGACCAGTGTATCCCTGTCCTGGCAGGACACCCACACCTCCGGATCCTGCATCTTGCAAACAACCAGCTACAGACTTTCCCAGCCAGGTGAATACTTGCAGTGCTTTTTTTTTTTTTCCATAGAGGCAACATAAATATTACATTTTACAGACTATATGTACGTACATATATATATATATATATATATATATATATATATATATATATATATATATATATATATAAATAAAACTATGTATTTAACTATAAAGACAAGCACAAACAGCTTACTGATTACACAGTATAGTGAACTCTATTTATTTAGTAACAAACTAAGAAAAAACATTGTAATGGTAATTAATTTAAATTTGAAGACCCCTTTTTGTTCTGGCAAGTAAGCAGGTACTTAGCCCTTAGTAAC
>CM053585.1:35503765-35516002 GCA_028646515.1 Pseudochirops corinnae | reverse complement strand
CCCCCCCCCCCAGGCTGGAGAAAACAATTTTGATTTTGAATACCTGAGAGGAGTGATTTTGATTCTGGGAGCCAGTTGAGATTTCTTCTGGGTTGTAGGACTAGCCAAACTCCCGGAAGACTGAGGAAACATTACCAGGATGCTGAGACTTTGTTTATTTGTGGCTTGGTTGAGCCTTGAATTCTCAGAAACAGAAATTGTGAAGGATTTGAGATAGTCTGGACCCTATAAACTCCAGTGTGGAGCAGGACCTACCGAAAGAGCTGGACAAGGAACTGGGAGCTATCTGCCATTGAACCCAGGTGAATCCAGTTTGGTGAATCCAGGTAGAATCTAGGACCATGGATGAGAATCCAGGGAATCTGAGAACTGGCCCCAAGTCAAGATGAAGAAAAGACCTCTCCTTGGGTATTGAATGGTAGGACGATAATGTGGTTTACTAGTGACCTAGGGGTGGGGAGTTTGTGTATTTTTTAATGATAGTATTTAGTGATTAAGATACTTAGTAACTGATTGCTAAATAAGTGACTGATTGAGTTAACCTAGTTGCCCCATGCCTGGAAGACTGACTATTGTACTCTGAGATGACTGAATGACTCAGTAAAGGGGCAAACCTCGTTAGGGATACCAGATGATTGTTCTTTGTTCTAAATATTGTGACCACTTTGGTGAAAACTATGTGGCCATTTTAATGATAAGCTATTGAGAATGCTATATTGTGATTTTCTGTGATAAACTGTAATATTGTGAATGCTGTACCTTGATTTTCTGTGAATGTTTTGCTTTGGTTTGCTATGGAATAGAGTGATCACTATACTGTGTAATCAGAACCTTAAAAGCTGTTCACAGTAGCATTCTTTTGGAAAGCTGCTTGTATACGGCATTACAGACATTCATAGAAATCAAAATACAGCATTCACAATGTTATAAGTTTACGACTTGTCACTAAAGTGACCACATAGTTTTCACCAAAGTGATCACATAGTTTGAAGTAAAAGATAACATTCATTTAGTAACACAATCATTTAGGAAGTCCTTAATTCAATCATCCTTAAGGAGGCAAGCCTCCTTAATTGACACAAAGTACAAAGATCAAGGTTTTCCACCCCTAGGTCACATTGTCTTAATCTCTTCAATCAAAAATTCTTCTTTCTTCTTAAATGGAGAAGTCCTTAACTCAATCATCTAAATATAAAGGTCAGAGTTCTCCACCCCTAGGCCACAGTAAGTCATGATTTTGTTATTTTGCATTAAATACCCAAGGAGAGGTCTTTTCATCTTGACTCAAGGTAGGCTCTCAGCTTCCATGGTTCCCCTATCCAACTGCCACCTGGGTTCAAAGGCAGACAGCTCTCAGTTATTCCTGTTCCATATTGAAGTTCACAGGGTCCAGTCCACCTCAAGTCCTTCATAGTTCCTGTTTCTGGGAAGACAAAGCTTAGCAGAGCCAAAACAACATTCATGCACATTGCCAGCACCATCATCAATTTACTCATCTGCCTGTGAAATCAATAGGGACCCACAAACAAGGTCCAAGAGGTCAACACAAATCATCAGTACAGTTGCAGGACCTTTGAATCCCACCTCCAGGATTTCTGTAAACAGACAACCAGAAAATCCTCTTTCAGGGCTTCCAGTAAGGTCCCAGAGCTTCTTTACAACCTATAACAGACAAACATAGAGTGCTGGGATACCACATGTTTTCTCCTTCTCTACCATAAGAGCTCCCTTCTCAGTTCTGCCCTCTCCAGCCTGGACCTCTCCTTATATATGGTCATTAGCTCCTTCCCTTCCTGTTGCAGGAGTTCACAAGTTCTGGATCTTAATACTTGATACAATTAGGGACTGAAACAAGGTGTTAACTACTTCTGTATTAATTCAATAGCTGAAACAAGATGTTAACTACATCTTTGCTTGCCATTACACTGTCTTACTGTGTTTTCAGGGTTTAGAATTTATGCTGAGATGACTGCCATTGACATTTTGAGTTCTCCAGGTGGCAAAAGTGAAATCTTCTAGTGCCTAACTCAAGGAGAGTGTTTTGTATTGTCATAGATTTAAAGGTTAATAGCAATGGCGTAGAAATATTAATGTCTGGGGAGAAATTTCATGATGTTTATTTAATTCCTAGCTACTCCATTCCTTTATTTTTTAGTATTCTGAGAACACTGGGCTTTTAAAGGCTTCTCTATAAGATGAATTAAAAGTTCTTTTAATTTAAATTAATTTAATGAATTAAAGAGTTTTCCCCCTCATCACTGTTTTACAAAACCTTTGTATTTATTCATTGTACTTTCATTGGCATTAGAAACAGGAATTTTTTAACCTTTTGAAGTTTTTCTTCTATTTTTCCCGGTCTTTTGACTTTTAAAAAATATTTCTTGTTGTCTCATGGAGATCATTTGCTTCTATTTTGTCCATCCTATCTGGGAACTGTTATTCTGTTCTGAAACTAGTAGCTTTGAAATCTGAAAGAGTTCTTTAGTGTTCTTTGAATATAAGATTGCTCAGGACTCTGATATAGTCAGTGTAATGATGTAAGAAGTTAATTCTGTCATGCTTGTTAAGGAAAATGTAAATGTTTTCTAAAAGTAGGAAAAGAATTATTGATAGAAGAAAGGAGACAGGTAATTAGTAAATGCTGGAGAGGCAAAAATTTTCTGATACATCTAAAATAACTTAAGAGACTTAACTGTTTTTTTAATGGAGGTTTAAACTGTCGGTTAATAAATGCTGGCATTAAAAGGAAGAAATCACGGAAAGAAATTGACCTTGAGGTTATAGAATCTGAGTCCAAATTCCAACTTTGCCATTTATAATCTGTCTGATCCCTAGACAAGGTCACTCAACCCCTCTGGGCCTCAGTTCTTCGTCTATAAAATGAGGGGGTTGATTAGATGCCCTCTTTAGTGTATGATCTTTTAAAAATGTTTAAAAATTTGATAAAAGAAAACTTAGGAATTTTTACACAATCGGTCAACAAAGACTAAGCTCTTGCTACATTTAAGGGACTGTATTTAATGGGTGTTGTGAATGCTCAGACAATCAAACAATCCCTGCCCTCTGTACTTATGTTCTATAGGACAAACACCATGTACTTAGATAAATAAACTCAGGTTCAGGAAGGGTGTACTGGCAATTGTAGGGAATCAGGAAGGGTGACCCTGGAGAGAAGCAGAGAGGAGAAGGATGTATATTCCAGATGAAGAGGATAGCCTATGCAAAAGCAGGTGTGTCTGTAGAAGATAGAATACCATGTATGAGAAACAGCCAGTCGGTTAGTTTGATGTTCAGACTGGAGCCAGACTGCAAAGGGCCTTTAAATACCAGATAGAGGGGTTTCTATTTATGTTAGAGGCAATAATTGAACAGGAGACTGACATGATCAGATACAGGCATTAGAAACTTCACTTTGGCAAATGTGGGGAGGATGAATTAGAGCGAGTCACGGAGACCAATTAGGAGGCAACTGCAGTAATGGAGGTCAGTGACGAGGGGTGTGTGAGTAGAGATAGGGATGCACAGAAGTTTTATTGTATTGTTTTATCTTCAGCAAATTGAACAAGTTGGAACATTTGGAGGAGCTGAACCTGAGTGGCAACAAGCTAAAGACAATTCCTACAACCATTGCAAACTGTAAACAACTGCATACTCTTGTGGCACACTCCAACAATATCAGCATATTTCCAGAGATTCTGCATTTGCCTCAAATCCAGGTATCTCCATGGGAGTGAGGGATTGCCTTTGGAAGTAAAGCTGACTGACCTCGATGGGCTTCCCGGGTGTGGGTGTGTGGTGGTTTTCTTTCCATTCGGAGAAGGGCCCTGGAAAGATAGAGTGGGACTTTTGATTAGAGAAGTGATTATTTACTACCCTTGGCTATGGGGTAGGGGGTCATGAATGTTTGGGAACGAAGGCTTTCTCTGTTATAGTCTCATTTTACATTTTTCTGTCCCTGTCAGTTTGTAGATTTAAGCTGTAATGACTTGACAGAAATTCTGATTCCTGAGGCTTTGCCTCCTACCCTGCAGGACCTTGACCTAACTGGAAATACAAATCTGGTTCTGGAACATAAGACACTGGACATCTTCAGGTAAGAAATATATAAAAAATATTCTGAAGTTGAAATCATATCTTAATCCTGACAATTTCAAGGTCTTTAAAAGCCTTTAATAGACCTTGTTCTGCTAGAGTCTGTGTACTAAGTAGGATTGATGCCATTGTTATTACATTCCTTGATTCACTTGCTGACAGAGGCTTAATGCCAGTGGCTAGACCATTCCACTGGACTAGAGCATATTGGCCATGTTTTGGGAATCTGAAGATCTTCCCTGCCCGTAGGCCCTTTGATAGGCGTAAGTGGTTCTGAGAACCTTCCCTGATTTGAAAGTATACTCTGTCCCCTAATAGGCTGAATGTGGTCACATGGAGCCTGTAGCAGGAATGCCCACGCCTTTTTGCTTTGTGATTGGGCAGTGGGTCAAGAGGGCTGTGACATTCTCTGATCCAGGAGAAGGCTGGGTTTTGCTTTGGGGCTCACTTTGAGAAGAGTTGTGTGATTTGGCCAGATGAGACTCTGGGAAGCCGTTGATTCCCCCCACCCCACCCCCGCTTTGAAAAACTCACATGTTGATGATTCTCTTTCTGGTAACTGACTAGGTATGGATGTAATGGTCAGACAGCTGGAAGCCCATCTGCTGATCTGTTTCTCCATCTGCTTGTAACTTGTGTTTGTATTCTGTTTGTATTCTCTGAAGTTCAGGGGCTGACTTTTCCCCCCAAACTAGGTAAATGATATACGTTTGATTGATTAAAGTAAGATTGTTAACCCATTTTGAGTTGCTTTCCTTTAGAAAATCAGATCTAAGAATCTGTGCTAGCAGCCATCCTGGGTATGCTAGGGTGCTTGCTGATACAGGCCACCACAGCATCACCATCTGAATATTCTGTGACAGCTATAGGTATTTTCATACTCATTAAGTCTTCCTACCAGAGCTAGACCTGTGATGGACAACTGACATCATTTGGCCCACCCTCTTAATTTTACAGATGAGGAAAAGTTAAGTGACTTTCCCAGTGTCACATGTTATAAATAGGAGAGCTTGATACGAATCTGGTGCCCCTGAATCCACATCCATCCATATTCTCCTCCCTGCATCATGATGCTTGGTCAGAGGTAGAGTACCCTAACTTGGACTGGGAAGAGTGTATGTGCTTGATGTCTTATGAATACAATTAGAAGAACTTTAAAATGAAAAGGATACAGGAGAGAGAAAATTGCCCACATTTATTCCCAGGCTAAATACCAGTAAAGGAAGAACAGCTATTGGGATACCCAAGAACTCCAAGAAAGAAGCCAGTGTTTCTGTATAAATGCACAAAGTTCAGGGTGAGCTATAGAGCTTCTGATGCAGACGAGTAAATTTGATCTTGTAGGTTTCCCTAAGATTGTCAAGGTGTGAGATGCATGATTCTAGACCAGTGGTCTGAAATTGAAGGAGAAAAAGTCCATACATAAGAATGAGAGAGAATCCGACGTACTAAAATTCCAGCAGATTCAGGCCAGGAGGGGTGGGAAACACAAAACAAAATGCTAAAAATATGACAAAGGATACAATTCTGAGAAGGAAGAAACAGATGGGAGTTGCCTGAAGAGAGTGATGTGAATGCAAAGGAACCTGCCAAGGAACTGAGATTTGTTTTTAAGCGAGGTACTGAATATCTAAGAAAACACAGAGGATAAATAAAAGTAGAGAAACACAGTTCTTTACAAATGTTGTCAGGAATGCTGAAGCTCAGATGAACTGAAGCTGGAGAGGAAAGCTATAGGCCATAAAAAAAGGCTTTGGAAGTGATATTAGGAAGAAGCTTTTGCAAAGGCCTGTTCAGATGCCTCGTTATAACATAGAGATATGACCCTGGTTTCTCCAAGATTTTTCTCACAGAGTGCAAGCTCTTTCAGGCTCTGCTCTTTTGAATAAGACCCTGGCAGCAGACTTGAGTCAGCTTTGTGAGGACCAGGCTAGCTATTTACAGAAAAGCTCATCACCTGTTGGCTGGGCTGTTGATGATTAATTTTTTAGCCACAGCATTCCATGAAAAAAAATACAGAGTGGCCCTCAGTGCTGTGCAACCTCCATCTGTTTCTGCAGAATGGTGGCAGAGTGAAGGAGAAGGGAGCAAAGGGTGCCAAGAATAACACAGTTTTGGGGCAGTTAGGTGGCACAGTGAATAGAGCACCAGTCCTAGAGTCAGGAGGACCTGAATTCAAATCCAGCCTCAGACAGTAACTCTTACTAGCTGTGTGACATTGGGCAAGTCACTTAACCCCAATTGCCCAGCCTTTCCCCCTCTAAAAAAAAGAAAAGAGTAGTACAGTTTTAGACAGTTTGTAAACTTTAATTTGAATGTTGTGACTCCAAATGTAAGATCTTTGTCCAGTTAGCAACAAGTAGGCCTGTTGCTTGAGGAACGCAGCCATATCTATTTTTGATGGTTTCACTATAAATGAAACCAGAACAAAAAAGGTGGTTTTGGCTAAAGGGAAGGGTAGCTCATAAGCTCTTCTTGGAGAGGCAAAGAAGTTGGCAGAACTGGTTTTATAATTGGCCAAAGGCAACAAGAAATGTTATTTTGTGGAATATTTGGTCATCTCATATTTTGGTACTGATAAATATATGCAAAAAACACCACCATGAAAATAATTTCAGTTTTTTGCGCAGTTGCTAAGGACAAAGATAGAGAGAAATCCTGTGAAGAATTTGACAGTACCCTCCAAATTAAATCATTGATCTCTGATTTCATTGCAAAGATGGAGAGGGGTAAAAAAATACATGTGAAAGCATGGTTGAGGAAGAAGAGAATCAAGGCAGCCAAAAACATGAAGACTGCACAGAATCCTCATGCTTTTGTACAATAAATACTGTCAAGAAAAGAATTTGTAGGTGATGGATAGAGTGAGCCCGAAATAATATCACAAAGAATGAAATCAGCAATATCACAATAGCCAAGAAAAACGTGTTATTATGTGGACATTATCCTTGTGTGGCATATACTTTGAAGTGGCCTTTCCCCTTACCAAAGGCTCTCCCATTCAAGAGATCCAGTTCCATCCTGTGTCTTCCAACAGACTGCCTCCCCCACTCTCCATCTTCCCCACTCTTTCATTTATCTTCAGTGTCTTTCTCTCTACTGGCTCACTTCCTGGTGCTTGCAAACATGCACATGTCTCCCCCATTTTGAAAAAGACCCTCACTTGATCATTCTCTGTGCTAAACTTCATCCCATATCTCTTTCTACCTAAAGTCCTTGAAAAGGTGTCTACAATGGGTGCCTCCGCTAGAATTCTTCCTTTTCATTCTCTTACAGTCTGGCTTCTGACCTTATCATTCCTTTGAAACTGCTCTCTCCAAAGCTATTAATGATCTCTTAGTTGCCAAATCCAATGATCTTTTCTTAATCCTCATTCTCCTTGACTTCTCTGCAGTCTTTGACACTGTTGATCACTCTTCTTTTTAGAATGTTTTTATTTTTATTTTATCTTATTTTATTTTATTTTTTCTCAGTTACTATTAAGAACAACTTTAAATATTCGTTTTTTATAATTTTTGAGTTCTGAATTCCCTCCTCTCTCCTCTCCTTGAGAAGGCAAGCATTTTAATATAGATTATGCATGTGCAGCTTTGCAAAACATATTTCCATGTTAACCATGTTGCAAAAGAGGACATAGGGCCAAAAAAAGAAAATTAAAAAGGTATGCTTTGGTCTACATATAAAACTCTTTACCATTTCTTCCTGTGGAGGTGCATAGCATTTTTCATCATAAGGCAATTGTCACAATCAGAATTATCTTCTATCATTGTATTGCTGAGAATAGCTAAGTCATTCGCAGTTGATCATCATACAATATTATTTTTACTCTGTACAATAATTTCCTGGCTCCGCTCGCTTTCCTTTGCATCAGTTCACAGAAGTCGAAGTTTTTCTGAAAGCATCCTCTCATCATTTTTATAGCACTATGGTATTCCATCACAATCATATACCACAACTTATTCAGCCATTCCCCAATTTGTGAGTATCCCCTTAATTTCCTATTTTTTCCCACCACAAAAAGAGTGCTATAAATATTTTTGTACATATTTTTCCTTTTTCTTGGATCTCTTTGGGATACATACCTAGTAGTGGTACTGCCAGGTCAAAGGATATGCATGGTTTTACAGCTCTTTGGGCATAGTTCCAAATTGCTCTCCAGAATTATTGGATCATTTCACAACTCTACCAACAGTGCATTAGTGTCCCACTTTTCACACATTCCCTCCAACATCGATCATTTTCCTTTTCTGTTGTATTAGTCAGTCTGATAGATGTGAGATGTTAACTTCAGAATTGTTTTCATTTTAATTTCTCTAGTTAGTAGTGATTTAGAGCATTTTTTTTGTTATAGATAGCTTCGATTACTTTGTCTGAAAACTGCCTGTTCATGTTCTTTTGACTCTTCATCAATTGGAGAATGGCTCTTATTTTTTTTTTATAAATTTGCCTCACTTCTCTCTATATTTGAGAAATGAGGCAAAAGAAACATTTTTTAAAAGTGGAGTGTAATACTACTTTAAAAAAGATTTGACAGGACATCCTATAATAAACTCATTCCAACAGCATTTTAAGGATAGAAATGAAAGGATGACAACAAACGAAAGAAAATGGTCAAGGTTCCCAAAGATTACTTGTAACAAATGGACCTCAGCATCGTAGAACACAGAATCCCCGCACTTAGACCCTCACATCACTGACCTAAATGTTTTTAGTGGGGATGGTAGGAATAATGCCAAAAAGAACAGAGCTGGGGGAAGCCGGGAGATCTGTGCAGGGACTGACAGAAAGGTTCCATATGGAAAAGTCTTGAACATTATTAATCCACTCCCCATCTCCCATCTGAAAAAATAAACATAGAAAAGATGTCAGTAAATACTGACCTATCTCTTTACATTATCTTTTTTTTAATGAAGGGATCATCCTTGATAAGGTTGTCAAAGCAGATGCTCCTCATTTTCCAAAATAAATGATACTCTAAGCCCAATACCCTCTTTTTTCATTTCCTGAAAGGAATCAAGTATTGATCAAAGGGAGGACGTCTCTCTTTTCAGTTATTGCTATTGGAAAGCCCTTGAAGGAAATACCGTCCTACAGGGATTAAGTAATCTCAGGAAAATAATCATCCAAGAAGGGGCTGAGATTAAGTGCCTGTTTTATTATATTAAGGAAAATGCTAACTCTGAGCTACATAACTGTATTTTATCCTATTATAAAATATTTCTTATTCAGTATTCCTCAAAAGTCACCTCAAGATTGTTTTGTTAGGGAGACGTGTCCAAGGGCATGAGGTAGGACTCTATCGGTTTGGAAATGTTTCTCTCAAGCAGAACAATGCTGGAATTTAGGATAATGATAACTAAATAAAAATTGTTTCTCTCAGGTTTGTGCCTATAACACAGAGTACAGTGTTTCTTCTCCAAGGGTGATAAGTGGGGAACAAGTAGGCCTTTTGCAAGTAACGCTCAATAGTAAATCATGTGTTTGTCATTTTGTAATTGACTGAAAGATGTAGAGGTTATAAGATCCCACTGAGCTTCTGTTATTGGATTATGAAAAAATGTTAATAAAGCAGAATGTCACTTTTCCCATAAGGTGTCTCCCATCTTTACATCAAAATTATTAAAGATTTCTTTGAATTAGATAGCAATGGAAATAACTGCTCACTGATCCTGTTTTAAGTATTACTGGTTCTTCCCTATCTTAAGTATTGTTCTTGGGCCCTAAGTGGCTAACTAGGCTGAATGGCATTAGAAATTAAAAACATATAGCCTTTGGACATTGCTGTCTGAAGAGGGTTAGGCTAAATGCTCAAAGGCCCACTTTGTAGTGAATCCTTTATAAAACACTGAGAAGGAAGTACAGCTCTTTGGACCTGGTACAGTTTTTATTACCATACAGGCTCTAAGCCTTATCAGTTTGGGTATATTCTCTGTATTGGGGACCTAAAGGGCTGCATTTATCGCTATATATCTTTGTTGAGTGTTTGTATTTAGTAAAAGGTCTTTTTAAAAGAATTGTCTGCCTAATTAACTCAGTATATTCAGATCCTGAATTTGTACTAGGAGGGATCATTGTATACCTGGCATTTGGTATAGCAGGCTTTGTGGCTTCCTTGGAGGTGGAAAGAAGATGATAAAGGAAGAAAATATAGGATGTTGATAGCCAGGGTGTGAGTCGTTGAGTCCTATTATTAATAGTCCAGGAATTTCAGCCTTTGTGGGATGCAGTCTCCTAGTAAGATGAGTTGGGAGTATATCTTCCTCTTTCTTCCCTCCCATCCCCCTGTTCCTGTAGTCTCTCAGAGGAAAAGAGCCTACTGGGAAATAAGCAGAGCTGCAAAGAGTGATTGGAAAAGGGAGGTAAGGGCCTTACAATGGATATAATCCATAGGATTTGATACTTAAAAGAGACCATTCTTCTTGCTTTAGGAGAAAGGGAATCAGAACTCCTTGAGGCAAGTGAAACCCAAATCTTTGTTAGCTTTAGGTTCCTCATCTGTGAAACTAGGATAATACCACCACCACCACCCTGGGCTGTTGTGATGATTAAATGAGATAATAATTGTAAAACACTTAGCATAGTGCCTGGAACATAGTTACTTAACTACTATATAAATGTTAGTTGTTGTTGTTGCTAGTCATAATTAACATTATTCTGGAAATGAGGTACATGCAAAGGGGAAATCCATAGGGAAAGCCCTACAAGGCAGTAGCAGAAAGAGCCAAGAGGGGAGTCCCTAGAATGGATACCTTGAAAACTTTTATAGCATGAAAAAGACAGAGAAAAGACAGATACCTGTAGAAGTCATGAATTAGAGAATGAGGGCCTGGGCGTAGAACCAGGAGAACTCCACGGCTCCCTCCATAACCACCTCAAATACCTATGAAACATGACTCTAAACCAGTGGTTCTCAACCTTCCTAATGCTGTGCCCCTTTAATACTCGTATTTGGGCGTATCTGCATGTGGGCAGACCCACCTGGAGATGGATAGAGGAACAGTGTCTCAGTTCCTAAGACCATCAGAAATATGTGCTTTCTGATGGTCTTAGGCGACCCCTGAGAATCCTGTAAAAGGGTCATTCGACCCCCAAAGGGGTCTCGACCCACAGGTTGAGAACCACTTCTGTAAACAAATTTTAGAGCTCCAGAACCCACAAAATTACAGAAAAACACATCTCCCACTGGAGTCAGCCCAGTGGGCCAGTGGGAAGGTCTCATAGCAGAGTGCTAGGAGCTGAGCCCAGCCCAGCCTGGAATCGTGGCTTGGCCCCAGGGGGCCAGGACAAGCCACAGCTGGAGCACTCCAGAGAGTGGATCACCAGCAGCTGTGGCAGTTTCCAGAATTATCAACCCGTAAGAAACAAGGACAAAGTGAAAGGTCAGTGGAACTCAGCTAAATTTGGGGAAGAAAAGTGGTCCAGCCAGTTGCCCCCAGGGCAAGAAAGCAGCAGAAGCAGCGGCCCTGCAGCCACCTCCATGTGGCTGCTTCAGAGCTCCTGGCCTGCAGATTGTAGGGGGGCCAAGTGATCATTCAGAGGCTAAGTGCTCTTGCCTTACGCTGCCTGGATTGGGATCGAAGTCTTGGATGGTGGTCCTGAGGTGTGTGACCAGTGAGCCAAAACAGGTGGGGGCTCTAGAGACGTCAGCCTCCTAATAGCTACAGCAGCTGCAAAAACTCAAGCGATTTGGGGCAAAGCTCTCCCCTCTGAAAGCAGAGTTCTACTGTGGCTCAAAAAACAAATGAGTTGACTGGCAATATGCGCAGGAAAAGGAAGCAAACCAAGCTCAGCAATCCAACTTTAGATTCCTTTTTTGGGGACAAAAAGGATCAAAGCATGGAACAGGAGGAAGACAACACAGTCAGAACTCCTGCACCAAAAGCTTCCGAGAAAAATATAAACTAATAACAAGCCATAGAGGAGCTTGAGAAGGATTTTGAAAACCAAATAAGAGAAGTGGAGGAAAAATTGGAAAGAGAAATGAGAATGATGCAAGAAAATCATGAAAAGAGAGTCAACAACCTGACTGAAGAAAATAACACCTTAAAAAATAGATTAACTCAAATGGCAAAAGAGGCCCAAAAAGCCAACGAGGAGAAGAATGCCTTAAAAAGTCAAATTTTCCAAATGGAAAAAGAATTTCAA
>CM053585.1:35445055-35503265 GCA_028646515.1 Pseudochirops corinnae | reverse complement strand
CCGAGGCCCAAGACCGCGATCCAGATCCAGGCCACTCAACACGAGAGCTCTTGGCCTCAGAACAATCGCTTAGTCCTCCTGCTGTCTGCAGGCCACGAGCGGGAAGCTGCAACGCGGAGGCGGGTGCAAAACCTCTGCCTTTCGCTTTTCTGCTCTGGAGGGCTTTCGGCCGGACGCTTTTCTCCCCGCAGTTCCCACTGACCTAGTTCTGAACGGTGCTCACAGCTGCCGCTAATCTGCTCCTCTGCTCCTCCTGTCCAGCCGCCCCCGGGGCACAGCCGCAGCTTTAGGCCAGGCTGGCTTCGGTTCGCAGTGCTGATATGGTTCCTCGTAGCCAAGCTGACTTTAGTCGGAAGTATCTTTGTGTGCGTTTTGAAGTTCTAGGATTGGTTTAGAGTCCTATTTTATGGGTATTTTGGGGTGGCTATGTGAGAGCTGTGATATGTTGCTGCTGCTACGCTGCCATCTTGGCTCCGCCCCCCGTGATGACTCCTTAGAAACATGAAAAGCTCTATGTGAATTAATGCAGAGTAAAGTAAGCAGAGCCAAGAAAATATACACAGTAACTATGATTATATATTATGCACACTAACTACAATTTGTCATGGGATTTCTGTCTGCGAGGGACAAGTGGAAGTTATGTGGACTATTATGGTGATATAAAATACAGAAACTATCAATAAAAACTTATTTTAAAAAAAGAAAAGAGAACCCCAAATAGATACCTTAGAAAGCTTTAATTTCATGAGGAATACAGACTAGAAGAAGATTAAGTATAATGACCGTGAATCAAAGGAAAAAAAGGTCTGAAATAGAAAAGGAAGATAAATAATAAGAGAATAAGAAGAAATTGTTTTTAGAAAAAGGCACAGGAAATGAAATTTTTAAAACAACAAAATAAGTTGGAGAGGAAAGGGGATTTTACTTGAATACCTGAATCAAATAAATAGATAAAAGAAGGAAAAAAACCACTAATAAACAAAACTAGGGAAAGGAGGGAGGGCATGAGGTTGCCAGTGTAACTTGGGTTACCTTTAAAGTAGATTAAGCTAAAATAAAGAGACAAGTATTGTAGAGGAAGGGAAAGTCCTAATTCAGGGGGGAAAAAAACCCAATAGACACAAAGAGACAATAACATCAACCCAGCTGTAGCAGCTTTAAATGTTGGCGGATTAAACCACCCAAGAAAACGGAACTCGTGGTGGCATTTCTGTGAAACACTTGAAAAGCTAAACCCTACACAAAGCGAAGGCCTAGGGAATCCCAGATCCCAGGATTTGCAATCATGCTTCGAGACAGAACAAAAACATCCAAAACTTTAAAAGGGAGAAACAAACAAGGATGTTGCATCCTGCTGAAAGAAGGACAATCCATGAGCATCAAGTCGTTTATGTGCCAGACACTGTGCTGATTTCTAGGAATACAAAGGGAGGCAAAAGCTCACAGTCTAATGGAGGAGACAGTAAGCAAACAGATCTCTGCACACAGACCGTATGCAGGTCAAATAGGAAAAACTAACCGGGAAGGCACTGAAGTGAAGAGGGACTGGGCAACGTCCCAATTTCAGCTGAAAGGACGCCAGAGAAGCCATAAACATATGCTCCACTTGCCTTAGCTTCTAAGTTCATAAAGGAAAAATTAACCAAACTATAAGGGATAAACAGGACTATATTAGTGGCAGATTTCATTGTCCCTGTTCAGAAAGGCAAACAAAAAGGAAAATACAGAGTTGAACAAATTGCTAGAGAAGTTAGAACAAGAGATTTGTGATGTCTTTTAAGTGGGACTGGTAAAGAGTATGTGTGTTTCTCAGAATCACATGGAATTTTTACCACATGGAAAAATTTGGACACAGAGATAATGCAAGCAAATGTAAACAGTGAGAAATAGCTAACACATCTTTTACAAACCATAACCCAATAAAAATAATCATCAGTTCAGGGAGCACAAATGAAAGCCTGGCCAAATGGAGACTTATTAATTAAATCCTAAAATTCAGGGGTCCGAGTTTTACAAAATAAATCCTTTTATTAAGGGGGTTTGTTCTGTGAAGTTTGGATTTAGTCAAAGGGCTATACTTAAGGACCTAAAGGGCCATCTATGGCCTCAAGGCTACAGGTCTCTGACCCTTGTACCTAAATTATGTGAAAGAAAATAACAGCGTAATCAAAATATCTGGGATGCAGCTAAGGAGGAAAATCACATCCTTACAAACATACATTGACAAAATAGAAGAAGAGAGAATTACAAACCAAATATACATTTTTAAAAATTAAAAAGCCAACAAGTAAACCTAAACAAGCACAGAAGATAAAACACTAAAAATTAGAGAAGAAACATAAACTAGAAGCAAAAAAAACCCCACTAAATAATAAAACTAAAAGTTTATGCTTTGGAGAGACTAGAAAAGTGGCTGAACCTTTAGCCAAGGTTATTGAAGAGAAGATGGCAGAAAAACAAATCAACAAAATAGCTTCAGAAAAAGGCACAATCACACACACACAACAGGAGAGTTCATACAAGAAGAACCTGTTGAAGAAAAGCAGGATAATTTTAACCTGGAGAAGACTTAAGGGAAAGATAATTTCTATCTTCAAGTATTTGGAGGACTATGATATGGAAAAAAGAATTTTACTTGTTTTACTTCACTCCAGAGGACAGAAGAAGGGGAAGCAGGTGGATATTGCAACGCCAAATTTAGGCACAATCTTAGGAGAAACTTCCTAATAATTAGTGCTCCCCAAAGTGGGACAGGCTGCGTCAGGAGGGAATGGGTCCCCGATTTCGGGAGAACTCCAAAAGGAGGGTGGATGGCCACATGACAGATGTGTCCTAATGGGCTCTCTGCTTCAGCTAGGGGTTATGCTGGAGGGATCCTGAAATTTGGGGCTTTCATGCTGTTCAAATGCCAGCGCAGCAAACTCTAAAGAGCAATTTAAGTTAATTCACTATATCAGAATTTTATGTACTCAACATTGTTTGAAGTAAGTGGACCAGTAGCTAAAGCTTAGAAATCTCTTTGTTGTAGAAGTTTGGTGAAAGAAAATCTGCCTGTTCTCCTGTTTCAGATCCATTAAATCATTTTTAATAAATTTCCAACTTAAGGTATGTCAGTAAGGTATGGCTGCATTTGGTAACAGAACTTTGGGTTCCAACAGGTTGGCAGCAGCTATGACACTGCCATCACCCTGGGAAAGGCCCTCATCACCTCACACTGTTGCACTAGCCCTCTGAGGGGTCCACCTGCCTCTAGTCTCCACTCAGTGATCAGAGTGGTCTTCCTAAAGTACAATACCAAATATAAAATCTTCTCTTTGACTTTTCAAGCCTTCCTTAACCTTTCCATTCTCCTAATACTTCTTTCTACATACTGTGTATCATTGACACTGGCTTCCTTTGTGTTCCTCACATAAGACAATCCATTTCCTAACTCCCCATTTTTGCTGGCTGTCCCCCATTCTCCCTCCCCTGGATTGCTCTCTCCATGTCTCTGCCTCCTGGCTTGCTTGATTTCCTTCAGACAACAGTCAAAATCTCATCTTCTACAGGAAGCCTTTCCTGATCACCCTAAATGCTAATGCCTTCTGAGATTTATCTCCCCATTTATCCTGCCTCATTTATACATGGCAGCTAGGTGGCACAGGGGATAGAGTGTGAGGCCTGGAGTCCGGAAAAGCCATCTTTCTGTGTTCACATCTGGCCTTATTAGCTGTGTCACTTAACCCATTCTGTTCAGTTTACTACTCATCATAGAATGAGCTAGAGAAAGAAAGGCAAACCACTCTGGTATCAGCCAAGAAAGTCCCAAATGGGATCACAAAGAGTCTGACAGCTGAAATAACTGACACTTAGACACAGTTACTATTAGCATGCTGTTTTTCTCATTAGATTGTCTGCTCCTGGAGGGCAAGGACCGTTTTTGTCTTTGTACCCCTCAGAAGGGAAGGGACAAAGCATCTGTTAAGCACCTGTTTTGTTCTACTCACTGTATAAATGCTTTATAAATGTTTTCATTCGACCTCATCAGTTTAGTTTAGCACTTTGACTGACACAGAGTGAGTGCTTAGTAAATAGCTGTTGAATTGTACCTGATAAAAATTGCAGTGGACATCTTTACGAAGCATCAGAGTTGTCAGGGCACTCCTTTGAGCTTCACGGTAGCACTGTGAAGGAAGTATTCTGGTTGGGCTTGTCCCACGTTATGTGGAAGAAACAGACTCCTAGAAGTTGTGGCAGGGTCAGAGGCAGCGTGCTGCCGTTCATGTAGCGCGAGGAAGTTGGCTGGTACCTTTTCAAGAACATCTAACAGTGACGTTCACTTTTCCTCTAGAAACAGTGGTATAACCTATGGGAAAACAAGTCCAAATATAAGGGTGTTAGCTTGGGTGAGAGCTGTACCCAAAAAACAGGAACCTGCTATTGAATGACTTTTCCTGTGCCTGTGTTCACAGTAAGTTTAAAGAAATGAAGGCCAAGAAAATGCAAAATAGCATTAGTGCCTTACAGTAGTTTGGCTTTTTTTGCAGTCACATCACCACCCTGAAAATTGATCAGAAACCCCTGCTAATGACTGATTCTGCAGGTGCATCAGCCTTCTGGAGCCATGGGCTGGCCGAGATGGCTGGCCAGAGGAATAAGTGAGTACTTTAGCTTGGACCAGGGCCTTGCTTGATGGTTACTCAGAAAGGATAGCTTTTCTCTGCCATTTAAGCATCCTTTTTATTTAATTTTTTTCTCCAGTTACATGTAAAAAAATTTTTTTTTAACATTTAAAAAAAAGTTTTCCAAATTCTATTCTGACCTCCCTCCCTTTGCTCCTCCTCAAGATGGTAAGCAATATGCTATAGGTTCTACAGATGCAATTGTAAGCATCATTTTTTAATAGAGCCTGTAATCATCAATTAAATTAACAAAATTAATTCCCTTTCTCCTTATGCTGTGATCATTTTTCAAACTTAGCATTAATGTCCCATCTAGAGGCAATTTTCATTTATCTCTTTTTATCTTCTTGCCCACTTACACCTTCCTCCCTCCTAACTGACTATATAGACTTGGATTTTTAAAGCGTGGCCACTCAGAACATAGTAACAGTCACTTCTCTATGCCTCACTGTTGTAGGCTCTGTGTGTCTGCTTTGGCTGTGGACAACTTTGCTGAAGGTGTGGAAGCCGTGTACGGCATGTTTGATGGAGACCGGAACGAAGAGCTCCCCCGCCTCTTGCAGTGCACGATGGCTGACGTGCTTCTGGAAGAGGTGCAGCAGTCAGCAGCTGACACGGTCTTCATGGCTAACACGTTCTTGGTGTCCCACAGGTAAGGAAGCAAAATACTGGACTTGCTAGTCACACCTTTGAGAAGCAGGTCTTGGGGTCTGGAGACTGACCAGATTAGGGGAGAATCAGTATTAACTAAATCTCTTTCCTTCTCCCTCACCTCCTTGTCGTAGCACATGGAAAGTTTGATTCATTGTCATGTGCGTGAGTTGTTGGATGCGTAAGCTGACCATATACCGGCTGCCTGTGTTTGGTCTTCTTGATTTGTCAGTATATTGGTTCTGTTGGTATTTCCCCTTCTAGGATCCCCAGAAAGAACACTGTAGCAGAGTACTGTGTCAGGTGTCGGGGGACTTGAGTGCTGGTCCTGACCTTTCCTTTCCCTAGCTGAGTGACTGTTTATAAAGGCCTATCTCAGATGGAAAATTAGGGGGTGTAACTAGACAGTCTAGCCTTTCACTTGTGTGAAATCCATGATTAGAGGTTTCTATAGCACAGTGACTGTGTCTGATTGAAGCATTTAAGTCCTGTAGCACCTTCAGGAATGTTGGGGACATGTGCTGTCATCTTTCTTCAACTTATGTTTGTAATACTTTTCGAGAGCAGTGTTTTATTGGAGGCTTATTTAGGTTTGGTAACTATGTCAAAATAAAATTTATCAATAAAAAAATGTACTCCTCTCCCCCTTCCAGTCTTCTTAGACTCCTCCCTCCCCTTACCTGCCTTCATATAGTCTTCAATCCAGTGGCACTAGCCCTCTGGCTCCATCCCAACTCTGGGCATTTTTTTCTGGCCGTCCCCCATGCCTAGAATGCTCTCCCCCTTCATCGCCACTTATTGGCGTCCCAGGCTTCTCTCATGACCCAGATAAAGTCTCACCTTCTGTAACAAGCCTTTCCAGATTCTCTTTAATGGGGATCCCTTCCCTCTGCTTGTTTTCTCTCATTTACCCTCACATGGAACTTGTTAGTATGTAATTGTCTGCATGTTGTCTCCCCCATTAGATTGTGAACTCTTCAAAAGCAGGGACCCTCTTTTACCTTTTTATATCCCCAGGACTTGGCACATGCCTGGCACATAGTAGGAGCTTGATAAATGCTTCCTAACGTACCAGAGATGCCCCTCTTGGCCCATTCTTTTTCTTAGGCATTTAACTCGGAGGACTTTATTAGTGATGATGGCCAGTATCTCTGTAACTCTTTAAAGCTTCTCAGGATCATTCCTCACAATAATCTCGTGAGGGAGGAAGAGAGAGACTGGTTCTTACTGGCTACCCCCTGTTACCACCTTTAGTCAGTGTCTTTCAAGGGCAAGGGCCAAGTCCAGATTGTGAGCACAGCTTGGGGGGAGCAAGGAGATTCCTTGTCTTCCTGTTGGTGGATATTGATACTTGAAGCAATGACAGGAAGTAATTTGTGAGGCTAATTTTAAAGTGTTCCATTTCATTTTACTTCTTTGTCAAAACAGAAAATTGGGAATGGCTGGCCAGAAGCTAGGTTCCTCTGCCCTCCTCTGTTATGTCCGACATGATACTGCAGATCCTACGAGTAGCTTCACCCTGACAGTGGCCAATGTGGGTACGTGCCAAGCAGTCCTGTGCCGGAACGGACAGCCCTTGCCCCTCTCCAGAGTCTTCAGCCTGGAGCATTGCCCAGAGGAGCTGCAGCGGGTGAAAGAACAGAAAGCCATCGTAACAGAGGTTGGTGCTGCTTTTTCAAGCCCTTCTTGATGGGCAGTCATCTCTAGGACATCCAGACACTTCATGAGCTACTGGGTGGTTAGAGCTCTCTGAGAGGGACCAGAGGTTCTTACCTCTAACAGTTTCTGGGCTAAGTCTGTTCTTGGCATTAGTTTCGTATCTAAGAAAATGTTCAGAAGTCTGAAAGCCTGCTAGACAGGAGCCTTTGGCTGACAAACAGTAGACAGAGGAAAGAGCTAGATTCATTTGAAGCGCAAGGTCTATTCTTGTTTCTCCACCTACCACATTTCTTTCCACACATTATCTCATGTTCAAAAAACAAAAGCAAGCTGACCCAGAAGCTTCTCACTTGATTGATATGATTGCCACTTTCATTGGTGCGCTCTTCCTGACGAGATGCTTGAGAAGGCGCAGAGCCTTGTTGTTTCATTTTCTTCCCTCTAACTAAATGCAAAGCTATAGGTTTTTTTCTTATTTTGTACTGTTTTTCTAGTAAATTGTTTTTTAGAACATCTTGAGGCATTAGTTGCCAGCATCTTTAATATTTTTTATCTTTTTTTTTAAGAGTTAGCTCAATATTTTTGTTTCTGTTTCTCAAAGAGACTGGTTAGTGGATACCTAGAATCCAGTAGCATAGACATATACAAGAAGCACAGCTGTTCGTATTTACTACTGATTCAGCATATGAAGCACCTTACGTAATCCTTTTATGCAGTTATATTGTCTTCCTAAAATACTTTTGCAGGCAAAGTAAGAGTCATGGAAATACCATAGCAATTACCCTGGGACAGTGAATCATCTGAATCACAGAGTTAGGGTTGGAAGTGACTTCAGAAGTCTAGCGAGTCCCGCCCTCTTATTTTATAGATGAGGAAATTCAGACCTGAGAAAGTAAACTGATTTTTCCAGCACAGAAATAGTAATAAAAGAGCCAAGAGTCAAACTTTGGTCCTCTGACTCCCGTAATTAGCCAATTTGTACCCTGCATTATGATCCATGAACACATATCAGCAGACCCCACCCAGCACCAGGAGAGCCTCCACAGGTAGCTCTGAGACATGAATCCTGGCCTGAACGACTCCTGCATTGGCTTTCCAGGCCGGGGCTTCCTTCTTTGTTAAGGGATTGCTTTGATGTGAAGGCAGTTAAAGAGAGACTGCCCGTTGAAGTGAAAGCAGTTCTGGGTTTAGAGCCAAAGCGCTTGCCTGCCCTGCTCAGAAAACTCACTCCCTTCATTTACGGAAGCTAGGGGTGGGGATACAATGACTTCCGGGTCCCTCTAGGCCACTTTGGGCCCTAAATCCATAAAGACAAGCACAGAGAAGGGGCTTAGAATCCCTAGGAGGTAGCGGGTGCGGGTTTCTTTGTTTTTGGCCGTAGGCAGCTTTGGAGGCGGGTTGGAAGAGCTGGTGGACAAAACTTGATAAGTTCGCGTATAAAGTAAAATTCCCTTCTAAGTTTGCGTTGATTGGTTGTTTCCTCATAGGGACAGTGTTTTTACCTGTAATAGGTTAACAAAAAAGCTTCCCCTAAGTTTTTTAAAAACTTCACACAGTTAACTTAGTATTTTAAAGCACATTATGTGGACTTTAGAATTTCTTTAAGGCAGCGTTCTTGAACAAATCATTTGTGACTTCTTACTTTGTTTAGAGTTGCATGGGCTGTACTTTGACCTTCCCATAGTTCGTTTCTGTGCTGAATCAGGGTTGATAGGTTTGATTTTTTTTTCTCACTTTGGATTCCTTTGTCTACTTTCTTCCAGTTTCCTTTTGTAGGCTCCTTGCCTGCAAAGGTGCTAAGCAATCAGGCATGTCATTATATCTTTTTAGTTAATCCCAGCTTCCTCTCTAAATAAGGGCCATTTGCAATGACTCACTGGATTCTGAACCTCTCTCAGTACTAGCGATAAGGAAAAAATGGTGTGGCTTGTTCCGGTAGAAAAGCAGTGAAGTCTTCTTTCACATAAGCACCCCTAAGTGCTTTGGAGGTGCGAGGGCCAGGCGCCTTGTGTTACCGCATTTGGCTATTCTAGCACGCACACAATAAGGTATTTTTGCCTGTAATCTTACATTTTTAGCTCTGGCACAGGTGAGGACTTTCAGGTCCTTGGAAAGTACTTACTTACAATGTATCTGTTTTCCTTTATGACACATTTCTAAGCAGTAGGCCATAGACAAACGTCAGGATCCCTAAGGTTTATTGCTTATCGTTTATTTGTGTTTATCTTTAGGACAACAAAGTAAATGGAGTAACCTGCTGCACCCGAATGTTGGGCTGTACATACCTCTACCCTTGGATTCTTCCAAAGCCCCATATATATTCCCTTCCACTTACGGTACAGGACGAGCTGCTGATCTTGGGAAACAAAGCACTGTGGGAACACCTGTCTTACCTGGAAGCTGTTGCTGCAGTACGGCACGTCCATGATCCGTTAGCAGCTGCCAAGAAGTTATGCACACTAGCACAGAGCTATGGTTGTCAGGACAATGTTGGAGCCATGGTGATCTGTTTGAATGTTGGGGAAGATGGCTGTACTTGTGAGGCGAATAGCCTCAGCCTCCCAGGTCCTGGGGGACTTGCTTCAGCTACCACTATCAAAGATGTTCCAAAGCCAACCACTCCTTCCTCCAGTAGCGGCATTGCCTCTGAGTTCAGCAGTGAAATGTCCACCTCGGAAGTGAGCAGTGAAGTGGGCTCCACAGCTTCTGATGAGCACAACACCACTGGCCTGGATGCCAGCCTACTGCCAAGACCAGAAAGACGCTGTAGCCTCCATCCCATCCCTGGCTCTGGGCTATTTCAGCGCCAACCATCTTGTGCCACTTTCTCAAGTAACCAGTCTGACAATGGCCTGGACAGTGATGATGACCAGCCACTTGAAGGAGTCATCACAAATGGCAGCAAGGTAGAGGTAGCAGTAGATATCCATTGCTGTAAAGGAAAGGGTCTTGAGGCATCTCCTCCTGCTCTTGAAGAGCCTTCTCTGATGCTAGGTCCTGAGGAAGACTCTGGAGGATTGTTCTTTAAGTTCCGGGGACAAAACAGTGTGAACTGTGGAATGCTCCTTCCAATGAGCAGGGAGTTACAGAAATCTCCATCCACTTCTTGCCTCTATGGGAAAAAACTCTCCAATGGCTCTATTGTGCCCCTAGAAGATAGCTTAAACCTCATTGAGGTGGCCACAGAAGCACCCAAGAAAAAGACAGGCTATTTTTGTGCCCCAACGCAGCTGGAGCCAGAGGATCAGCTCATCGTACCTCATGACCTGGAAGAGGAAGTAAAGGAGCAGCTGAAACACTCACAGGATGCCCGGGCTGGGGCAGACTCAGAGCCCTGGGAGGAGGATCGGGCAGACCATTCGGAAGAATTTGACACTGCTCTGTAACCCTCTGGAAGGAGCCCAGGTATCTGAGAAGGCAGTGGATTCTTATGGCCACTGGTTCTTTCGAGCAAGTTTGGCTTTTGTGTTGGCCGCCACCCTGTGAATGAGCAGAAAGGAGGCACTCAGAGATGAAAATACTCGGGTTTACTTAGGATGAACTAATAACTGCCATCAGTGTTGGATTTAGCATTTAATTGTCATTGGAATTCCCTGGGGAGGAGAAGAAGGTCTGCCTCAATCCTGCCACCTGCCATTAACCCCTTCTCTCCTAGGTTAATTTTGAGAACTTGCCTGCCTGGGCAGGAAGGGGACTTGTTTCTGTGGAAGAAGTGACTGAAGATTGATTCTCTTCGTGATCACTGCTAAAGGATCTCTGACTGAATAGTCACCTTGTCAAGTGTCAGAGCTCAGCCTAAAGATGAGATGTACTATAGTCACGTGGCTTTCTTATTCTTCTCTAAGAGAATACAGCCTGTGGAAATGAAGCTAACTGGGAATGCAGAGCCAATCAAACAATTGATTTATGTATGTACTCTAATGGAAGCACTTTTCAATGACTGAAATTTATTTTTGAATCTGCACTCGAGCCAATCTTCTTAGAGACAGTCCTCACCTTGGTCCCTCTGGTTAGGGACAGCAAGGTGTTGGTGCCTCTCACAGGGGTCCCAGGAAGGGTTAGAGGGAACAGAGATGGGGGAAGATTCAGAGTTCTCTTGATAGGGATGTGAATTTTTAAAAGGTAAAAAATTGGAATGAAGAGAAAAGCTGAATAGTCTCCTGGTCATGAGGGGATCTGGTTCAGATCTCTTGACAGGAATAAGAAGGGGTTGAGAATTTCCCTACATATGAGAAGGAGTGATCTGGAGACTGGCATAATTCCATAAAATGTGATGAGGCAGTTTTCATCTCCTACTAGGTAGGGCCAGGGGCTGACTCTTGTCCAGCTGTTTTATGTTTCAGGAGAAATTAAGAACAGATGGATGAACCTCACATATTAGAATACTCTCCCTCTAGGAGGAAGATCATTTTTCCTGAAAACGAAAGAGACAGATTTTAACACTAAAATCTGTTTTTTATAGGCCTTCAAATCTGAATATTGCAATGACAGACTATGGTACCCTTTAAAAATCAGTCTTATTACACTGTATATGCTCTCAGTGAGTGTTGGGCTCATTTACTGCTATATGATTCTTATCAGATTAGAAACATTTCCATGCAAACAGAAACCTTTGTTTTCTGTACTTTTTACACATCACTTCTCATTCCACATGGCCCTGTCAAAATGTTTTTCCTTGCACATTTTGTTCAGTTGCCTTTATAGTTTGAAGACTTACGTAGACAGGAAATCTAATTTCTAATTTTTCTTCCAAAACTTTGACATTGCCTCAGCTACCTGATCAGTTTGGGGGTGGGATTTGGATTTGTTGAGTGTTTGCACAGTCCAAGAAGAAAACCGGGTAAAACCATTTGGCATTTGCTTTATTAGTAGGAACATAAAGATTAAATATTGGTTTGCCAAATCATTTTTAAAAGCAGCTTAATTTATACTTTGGGGGTGGGGCTTGTTGTTTGAAGCAGTAATAGCAAACCGGTTGACCAGATGATCAGTTTACTGATGAGTTCCCAGTGTTGGTTGTCTGAGAAGGATCGCCTATACACTCGAATGCGTGGCACTCGTGTTTGCTTTTAAGAGGGATCCAGTTAACTGCTTAATGACCATGTAATGTTAATCTTTTTAGGAGTCCAAATTTGAGTTCTTGTGCTGTGAGGAAAGTTTTGGTTTATCTGTCAAATTGTTGCTCTGCTGCTGAAGAACTTGCCATTTCCTGTCTTTGATCTGACTAATTCTTCCTTAGGAGGGACTACAGGGGCACACTCAGGTTTTGAGATTCCCTAAGAGAACAGTAGCATTGTCTCTCTGGGGAAATGAGAAAGCTGCATAGGGCCGAGGCTGCGATAGCGGTGGGGATGCTGAGCCTTGTCCTTGCAGCACTGCAGAGTGGTTGTAACAGTGACCTCCTCTGATGAAGGATTTGTAAAGACACCACATAGAAATCACAGGTTCTCTCAGAGCTGTCTTTAGCTTGTATTAGTTTCTTTCATTTCTTTACCCAGCCAGCGTGTCTCAATAACCACTAGTTTTTGTATAAACTGGTATATTGGGCCCATCCTTTTGACTTGTAAGCTCAGAATTTGGAAGTTACAAATGTTCCTGTACTGAAGCTAAAATTATTCTTTTTTAAACCAAATTTCAGATTAGATTAAAAAACCAGACCTAAATTTGTGGGTGTAGGGAAAAATGATTCCCTTATCCAGCCACTGTGGAGGAGATAAGTAAAAGACTGCTTCCTAAAAATCCAAGCAGCTTTCTCCCCCCCCCCAGAATAGGAGGGTAGACCTGTTGCCCTAAAAGATGATGTTTAGGCCGTCAGTGGTTCCTGACATCGAGCCCTCTACCCTGAGCACTATCTGCTCTCTTAAGCTCGAGGGACTAGATGTGCCCCTAGATTCCCCTTGGACAGTGTCCTTCGCATAGTTCTGTCTTCTTTGTAAACTGTGTGCCTGCCATCTCTGTGTCACAGAACAAATTAAGAGCTCCTGAAAGCATAAAACAACTTCTTCTGAGGCCTTGAAGCACCGGCGTGTGACCCCTGTGAGCTGAGAATGTGTGAGTCTTAGGAATCATGGTATTCAGTCAGAGTGGATTTGGGAAGTGCTCTAGTGTAAACTTTGAAGCTAACTATGTGAAGCTGCAGGGCTGTTCGACCACTCGGACAGGGGAGGGCTTGTCTTTCTGCTGTCAGGCATGCATGTACAATGAGAAGACGGTTCGCAGATGTGAGCAGCTTGATTCGGATGGGGCACTATGGTAATAGTTTGTTTGCAGTTGCTGCTGTTTTCCAGGAAATTGGTCTAGTTAGTACCAGCCAATCTACTGAGTGTTGAATGATTATCTTATTTTTATGTAGAACTTCCAACAAAATCAAGTACTCATAAGCTGCTGGCTTACCATCTTTTTCTGTTCACCAATTATCCCGTGAAAAACCTCCATGAGGAAGCAAGTGACAAATACACATAGCGGTGATTCAGCAGTCTCCAAGCCATCGAGGGATGCCTGAAGCAGACTAGATAGGGGATGTGACTCGTCTCACATTTCACCTCCTTCTGGGTGAAGCCGTTCAGATTCCCCAAAACAGAGGTGACATTTTATTTTCAGTTAGTGACTGCCCTATAATTGAGAAAATACTTCCTGGCTTAGGAAAAGAGCCTGCATAGAGTAAGTCTTGCTGTGATCATTCAACCACACCCAAGTTCCTTGTGCTCTAGACTATACGCCCCTCTCCTGGATTTTGTAGGATTCCCCTCACTTTTGCCAGTGGATGTCAGTCATCCGGGCAGTGAGTCCACATCTTACAGTTTTGTGCAATCGTTGTCCTATTATAGTCTGAAGACTCATTATAGTGTATTTTTGATATTTTTGAAATGTGTTAAATTTTTTAATTCACTAACATGAGCCAGAGCATGTTTCAACAAATCTATTGTTTGTAAAAATAATGATGATGATGATGATGATAATAAACAAATAAATATAATATATTTTGGTGCTTTTGTTTTAAAGTGGAATGGCTATTATTTTAAAAATACTTGTATGTGATGTTCTTTTGGTTCGTTATATAGGGATTGATTTAGAATTGTATCCTTAAGATTTCTCCTTGTTTCCTGCTTTAGGTTGAGAGAAAATGCATATCCCACCTAAATCTTATTAAGATTTACATATAAGTTGAGATAGGAATATTTTTAGTCAGCTTTTCACATGATGAGGCAAAAAGATCTTTATTTTCATTAATAGTATATTTTGTATATACTTAACATCTCAAGGACACAGTTATTTTCTTAAGTGCATTAGAAGACTGAATACTCAAGTCTTCTAGTCAGTGGAATCTTTAAATTTCTTTTTTTTAATCACTAAAAGTGAAAGGAAAATAAGTCTCATTCTGTACTTTTGAGCCCTTTACCTCTCTGCCAGGAGGTTGGTAGCATGTTTCATCATTAGTCCTCTGGAGCTGTGATTGGTCATTATTGCTGAGTTCCTAATTCTCTCAGGGTTGTTTGCCCTTACAATATTGTCACTTGTATAAATTTTTCTCCTGGTTCTTCTCATTTCACTCCATATCATTTCATACAAGTCTTCCCAAGTTTCTCTTTGACACCCTTCTTCATCATTTCTTATAGCACAGTAGTAAGTCCATCATATTGAGGTACCATCACTTTTTCAGTCATTCCCCCAATAAGTTCTCATTGCTGGGTATATACCCAAAGGTGATCAGAGTGAAACGAGAGGTCCCATATGTTCCAAAATATTCATAGCACTTTTTGTGGTAGCAAAGAATTGGAAATGGTGAATGTCTATCAGTTGGGGAGTGAAATCTAATAGAATGTTATTGTGATGTAAGAAATTCTGAGATTAAGTTAGCAGAGGCATCAGGGGTAGGTGATAATCCTCAGAGTTGAGAAGCCTTCAGTGTAAGTCCTGCCCCACCCCCAGACACATGTTGGCTATGGGTCACTAGGCAAATCACTTAACCTCTCATGTGCCTCAGAGCTACTCTCTAAATTGCAAAACAGGGCATTGGTAGAGGGAGTTTCCTCACTGGAAGCTCCCTCTAGAGATGAAATCCTAAGTCTCGGTCCTCACCACATTCCTAAACCAAAAATGTATGAGGGAAGCCAGAGGGGCAGGGAGGCATAGACACTGACCAGAGCAGTGTAAGTGAAAAGAACACCAAAAGGAAAGAGCCAAACAAGGCTTGGCCATGGAGAAGAAATGAAAAAAAAATCACCTCCCCCTTCCCCTTTCTCTTGTCCCCCAAGAGGTAGCAGATTGTGGATGTGGAATATGCGCTGCATCCGATGTGGTGGCCATGTTTAGTTCTGCTTAATTGTTCGTTTTGGTTACCAAGGAAAGCTCACTGTGGGAGAGAAGCATATTCATGTCTTGACATGAAAAGTAAAGGAGTCAATAAAACTTTAAAAAGTATAATATTACGCAGAACAAGCCAAATGCTGTAGGACAGGAAAAGGACAAATGTCCTGATTCCCCTGCTCTCCCCCCAAAAAAACTTACATAAGTATGGAAACCTGACCAAATTCTTGAACATTTTACTAAAGGTTATGTCAAAAAACTAGTTAGCATAATTGCGTCTCCGAGATGAGGTTACTCTTACTCTCTATATGTTTCTGATAGAGTTCATTAGAATGGTAGAGCAGGGAAAAGCTATGGTTATAATTTTCTTAGTTTCTTGCAAAGTATTTAAGTCTTAGGATGTTATTGTAGACAAGATGGAGAGAAGACTTAGACTACACAGTATAGTTAGAATTCTAAAACTAGGCTGAGCCTCTAGAGGTCCAAGGGGGTGTCAGCAGGGAGGCATGGCAAGATACCTGTTTGATATAATGGGCTTTTTATATTAATATATTTTTTAAACATTCATTTTTAAAAAAATTTCACTTACAAATTTTCTCCTTTCCAGCCACTTCACTACCCGTTGAGCAACATACCGTGTGTATGTATATAGACATGCAAAACATTTCCAAATTAGCCATGTTTCCAAAAAGAAAAAGTGAACAAAGTATACTTCAACCTTTATTCAAAGTTCATCAGTTATCTCTCTTGAGGTGGATAGCCTTTTTCATCCTGAGTACTTTGGTTTTTCATGGATCAGAGTAGCTAAGTCTTTCACAGTTGATTTTCATTACAATAAAAACTGTGTACATTGTTTTAATTCTACTCACTTCACTCACACTCTCAGGTTTTATGCAGATGAAATTTCATAAGAATAAATACATAAAGGCTTAATCTTGAGATCAGAGATTCAGCTTTAAGTATAAAATTAGGGGAGGTGTGTAGATAGCTCCTCTGAAAAAGATGTACCCATTTTTAGTGGCCTGCAAACACAATGAGTTAACTGTGTAATGGTGGCCAAAGAAGCAAATTCAAGCTGGCATCAAAAGGCATGATGTTCTCTGATCTCATCAGACCCCATGGAGTATTCAGTTCTGGGCACCCCATTTTAAGGACATTGATAGACACGAGTTACCCTGAGGAAGGATGGTGAAGAGTTCCAAAGCCTTATCACCTGAGGATTACTTGAAGAAACTGGGGATGCTTAGCCTAAAGAAACTGAGGAGGGATATAGGGGCAGAAAAAAAGCTGATAAATTTAACCAAGGGAAAAAAATCCAAACCACCATAGCCCTCCTTAACAGAACGATCTAGATGAGATTGGCATGTTCAGAATGCAGGAGGTCCCTTCACTCCCCATCGTCAGCAAAGCCGTATGACCATGTCTTTCAAGTTGTAGTGAGGATGACTCTCGTTCAGGCGTGAGTCAGAAGACTATCAACAGCTTCTGAAATACCTTCAAACTCCAAATTTTTTGCTGACCTCCAGTTTTCAATTTCCAACTGCCTTCCGGACATTTTGAACCGGATCTCCCTAGACATTTTAAATTCAGCACACTCAAAGCAATACATCCTTCCCCTAAACTCTCCCCCTTTCCCAACCTACCATTGTCCTTCCAGTCTCCCAGACTCCCAACCTAGGGTTCATCTTAGACCCCTCATTATCTCTCACCGCCTACATCCAAGCTGTTGCCAAGGCCTGTCAGTTTTGCCTCTGCAGCATGTCTTAAATACACCTCCTTTCGTGACACTGCCACCCCATCTGGGCCTTACACCTAGACTACTGGGCTACTACCTGCTAGTGACCTTCCTGCCTCAAGTCTCTCCACTCAACCACCCTTCATTTAGCTGCTAGTGATTTTCCTAAAGCAAAGATCTGACCATCTCTGCATAAAGTCCTTCATAACTTACTCCCTCACCCCTACCTTCCTTGTCTCCCATCTTTTTAAACAAATGACAATGGCCCTAGCTGTCCAGGGAAGAGTCCATCACTCAGTTCTGGCATTTTCTCTGGCTGTCCTCCATGCCTGCAATATTCTACCTCCTCCTCTCCATCTCCTGGCTTCCTTCAAGTCCTAGCTAAAACCTCACCTTCTATAAGGAAACCTTTCCCAATCCTCAATTCTGGTGCCTTCCCTGTTATTTCCTATTTTTTAATATAGTTAGTATCTTGCGCCCCCCCCCCCCCAATTAGATTGTGAGCTCACAGTGGAGACAGAGACTACCTTGCCTTTCTTTGAATCCCTAGTGCTTAGCAAAATAACCGGGCTAAGACTAGATGTTTAATAAATGCTTATTGACTGTGATTCTATGAATGCTGGTATAATTAATGTAATGAATGAAGGCATCGTTTCAAGACTCAGTGTTAGTGATTTCACTGAAGGGGAATAGTCATTAGTGCAATGTGAGGTGATGTTAACCTTGCAGTGGATGAAAAGAGATTTTGCATCAGGAAAGTTTAGGAATGTAGAATATTTCCAAGAGAACTTTTACCTATTTTAGGAAAAACTATTGGAAGTTCCCCACTTAAGGGGGAAAAAAAAAAGGTGGAAGTGCTTTATGTATGTTAGGTATAATAGCCCCTTTTCCCTAATGTAGGAAATTTAATTCATGCTGAAGGAAGCATGGCAAAGTGGAAGGATCATGGGATTTGGAGTCAGGGAACACAGGTTGAAATCCTGCTTCCACTAATTTACAGCCAGTGTAACTAACTTTAAGTCAGTTTATTTCTCTAGGTCTTTACTGCCTAATCTATGAAATGGAAGGGTTGGAATGTTGTTCAGTCATGTCTGATTCTTGATAATTCCATTTAGAGTTTTCTTGGCAAAAGTACTAGAGTGGTTTTCTATTTCCTTCTCCAGCTCATTTTACAGATGAGGAAACTGAGGCAAACAGGACTAAGTGACTTGCCCAGAGTCCACATGGAGTGAGGCCAGATTTACACTAGGGAAGATGAGTCTTCCTGCCTCCAGGCCCAGAACTCAATCCACTGCATGAGCCAGGCTATGAACCAGAATGGAATTGCCCTTTGGGGAACAAGTCAGAAAACTGACTTAATGGTCAGTCTTCTGTGGACAGATATAGATCTTTTAGTATCTTAAATAGTTGGATTGACCATTTGTGGTAGTCTTTATGTAGCACAGGACTCGGATCTCTGAGATAGCTGATCTAGGGCTTGACTAGGTGGGTCAGCATTGGAATGGAACACTAGCACTGCCCACCCTAATGTATTTATGGGAGTAACTATGCTATGGCCAGCCTTCAAATGTGTGCTCTGGTAGTCTGTGATCTTTCCCCAGCTATTATTCATCTGTCAATCAACCCATCAGTATTTATTGAGTACCCTTCATTACTACTAGTACCTTAAAAAGGAACGTTTATACATAATCAAGTATGTCAAAAATTGCAACTCTCATGATTTAAAATGGGGAGTAATATTTGGATGGAATTATAAAGGCAGGTGAGACCTGGGGGCTTGGGTGGGGGGGAGGATTGCAGAGTGAGAGGAGACTCTCACAGAGTTCCTGACCCCCAGTATCCCGGTGGACCGTTGTAAGGGCTGCGCTTTCTGCCATCCTCATCATGCCGCCGCTGCCTGTAACTCCGGATGGCCAGCACCACGCTAACTCCATACATAATCACCAGAAGACAAGCAAAGGTGGCCGCTGCCCCGTCGGTGCCGGCCAGCTGACAGTTCATCCAGGTGAGCCCACTGCGGGCGTACAGCCTCTCCCGGTTTTTGCAGGTCTCGGTGGCATTGATGCGCAGAGCCGCGTGGAGGTAGATGCCAGTGCCTATGCAATAGCCCACTGCCGCCAGGAGGCTGAAGCCGGCTTCCACAAGCAGCCACTTCCTGGGCAGCTTCTCGGGGCTCCTGGCTCCTCGGACTAAGACTCCCATGGTGAGGACCCCGAGGCCGAGGGAGACGGCCAGGCCGCCGTACACAAGCGGCGCTCGCAGGACCGTATACTGCTGGTCCAGCTGGCGAACCTGCTCCAGCTCCGTCCCCTCGAACGGAGAGTAATAGCTGTTCCCAAAGCCGCTGCTCGCAAAGCCGGCGCTGAAGCCGGCCAGGACAAAGTAGGAGGCCACGATGCACATGAGCACCATTGCGTTCAGTATCACTTCCACTATCTGCATCACGCCTGGGAAGAGGAAAACGCAATCCTTAGTTAGCCAGTAGGGAGAAGCTTCCTTCTAGGGACTAAGCAGAAGCGGGGGCAGGGGCAGGGAAGCCTAGCCCACCTTCCCGCAGCCCGAGCAAACAGCAGCTGGTGTAATTAATGTAACTAAGAATGCCGCGGGGGAGCTCTGGGAGGCAGCGGCTAAGCCGACGTCCTCCGACTTTCCAAGATCGGCAGGTAAAGATTTTTCTCTCCAGCAAGCAGTTACAAAGCCCCTACTATGCGCCCTGCACAGTTCTAGACGCTGAAGATATAGACGACAGCCCCTGCCCTCAAGAACTCCATGTTCTAATGGGGAGGGGGGGCGGAACTAACAATAATAATGGCATTTATAAAAGTCTGCAAAGCACTTTGTGTCTCATCGGATCTTCACAATAACGTTGAGAAGTAGGTGTTATGATTATCCCCATTTTACAGATAAGGGAACTGAAGCTGAACAGTTAAATAACCTTGCCCAGGGTCACACAGCTACCTGTGTCCGAAGTAGGATTCAAACTCGGGTCTTCCTGACTCCCAAGTCCAGCACTCTATTCACCGCTACACCTAGGTGTCCATACAAAAATGATTTGCATATAATTTTGAAGGTGGAGGACTATAGGACTCAAGAAAGATTTCTAGGGGGTGGAAGGAATAGTATTCCAGTCATGGAAGACAGACTGGGCTGCGCAAAGGAAACCGGGAACAGGTTAATCTGTCTGTAACCTGGAGTACGGTTGGCATTCAGAGATACCCAATACATACTGAGGGATAGGCTTGTCCTCCAGCTCAAAGTACACCCGTCCATCCTTCCCTCCCTATTTGTTCATTGAGAGTTCATGAGAGGCTGAAGGAGACCTCAGCAAGAACTTGATTTCCTGAGGGGAAGAATAGACCAACCCACAGACCCATTTTTATCCCTGACATTGAGAATTAGCCTGAGTTCTGATACTATCACGCCCTACCAGTATGTTTTTCCTACTCACACAGTAGCTGCCTCTCCAGTTTCCCTACACCCCATTCTAAGGATGTATCCGGACCTCCTTGTTTGTTGCTCCTCAGAAAAAGGAGCCCCATCCTGCCTCTACACTTTTGCCAAATTTTTGAGTAGGAAGACTTCTTTTTAATGTAAAAAAACAAATCACAGACTCCACCTGGTGGTGTCCCCGTTATTATCAGGCTGTACAACTGTAAGGAGTACTTACAGAGTCTAATCTTTTCATTAAACTGACTCAGAGACTTTAAGTGACATGTTTGACCTCACACAGCTAGTAAATAGGCGACAAGCCTGGAATTCAAGCCCAGCCTCCAAGTCCAGTTCTACAACCACCACCTTCATAACCACTGACTGAAAAAAATATACTTTCACAAAAAGCTACTATCTATTCCAAAACACTTTTAAAGGAATTTCTATTTTACTAATTGAAGGGTTAATGAAATATTAAAGATCTTCGCTGTACACTTATAGGTATACATGAATACATATGTTGTTCTTTCTCCTTGGAACAGGGGCCAAGTTCCCAGGACTAAAAAGTCACCTTGCCCTGGTTCTCAGGACCAAAAATTCAACCTGCCGTTGGCCGATTCCTCTTCCTGAAAGTCTTGGCTGCCCTTCTAGGAACAAACGGAATCCATCTCGTGTCCTTTTGAACACAGATATTTTTCTGTATCAATCACCAAGGTTTTGCTTCTTTGGATTCCGACCTGGTCCAGAGCTGCAGTTAGTTACATTCAGTGCTGTCAGTTACTTTAAGACCCATGAGGCTCTGGCAACAAACCAATTAAGTGACCCAATGCTTTTTTTTGTCTAAAACTGGATATAACCTGGAGAGATGTCCCTACTGTTCAGAATTCACCTGCGGGGAGGATGCTCTACCTAGGACATTTTCCCAATCGGGATTCTGGAGGCTGGGCCTGGACTCCCCAGCCACATGACCCAGAGGTAGGTGTTCCCCCAATTTGGGGATGTGTGTAAATATTTCTATTATTCTGCTAGGCTTTACCTTTACATGTATATTCCTATATTTCTTTAATCCTGCTTTATATTGTTCTTGTGTACAGAATAAATGTTATACTGATTCTAATCTGGTGTGAGTGCGTTCATTATACTGTGCAATCTGATGCTGAAAATAGTTAAAGCAGCTGCATGCATCTCCTTAACAATACACTAATCGATAGCATCTACTCATACTTATGGACTGGTAACACATATGTATGTGTGATGTAGTCAGCGTATAGAAGACAGATTTGCTTGTTTTGCGGAACCATTCATATTTGATAGCTGAACAAAAATTTAAAAATGATAATGCTGGGGTTCAAATATGGATCTGTGGATTCCTCTCTGCGGTGCCCCCAGGGGTGTGGATTCAAATCCAGAACCAAAAATGAATGACTATAAATTATCAACCATGACAGAGAACTATTTTCCAGAAAGACACTATAGGATATGGGTCACCTAAAACCCCCTGGCATTCACACAACAGAACTTTAACCCCTGTTAACTGAAACACAAATTCACCATCCTGAGTCACATGTTGTAGCAACATGAGGAGCAATAACCATGCTACTTTGTCTGGAGGAACTGAGTTCAAATCACATCTCTGACCCATTAACTGAATGACCTTGACAAGCAAGGCAACTAACCTCCCTAAGGGTCTCAGCTTTCATATTTATATAACCTAGATGGCCACCGAAGTCCCATACAGCTCTGAATCTACACTCCTAAGAGTCTTCCTTCTATGTTCTCACTGGTCTCTCTTTTGCTTGTATCATTAAATGGGGTAGGTAGAGGGAGGAATGTACCACTACAGAACAAAAACAACCTCAATCATTCTGAGCCACCAATTTCACCTATACATGCCTTAAAGTAGCAGGAATCAACCCAACTTTCAAGTAGACCCTAAAATGGGATGATTCCCCAACGCCAATTCTCCTGTGGACTTAAGTTGACATTATGGGTTAATATAGCAACAATAAAGGGGCTTGCCTCATTTGATCCTCAAAGTCCACCTCATGGAAGACTCGTAACCACCCCTACCCCTCCCAATTAACCATCCAACCAAACCCCACCTGCCCAACTTTCAAGACCAGATGAACTATCCCTGAACACACCAATGGTGGAAAGAAGGAGCACATATCTGAAGGAAAAGAAAAGGACGTGCTTTAGTAGCTTTGGAGAGTGCAAGACCTAGAATAAAAAGATAAATTGGGATCTTGTTGCATTAATACCTAGTCTTCTCACTGATGCTTCTTCTATAGCTGTTCATTTAAAGAGGTGCCTTCCTTGGACATTTGTTGTTGTTCAGTTGTTTTTCAACTGTATCTGATTCTTCATGACTCCATTTGATGTTTTCTTTGTAAAGACACTGGAGTGGTTTACCATTTCCTTCTCCAACTCATTTTATAGATGAGGAAAGTGAGGCAAACAGAGTTCAGTGACTTGCCCAGGATCACACAGCTAATAAGTATCTAAGGCTGGATTTGAACTTAGGAAGATGAGTCTTCCTGACTCCAGATATGGCACTCCATCCACTGCACCACCTAGTGGCCCATCCTTTTACGTTCCATGTTCCCCAAAAAAGTGCATTAATGTACCTTTATAGTTATATCTTTATTTCCAGTTATATCTTTAACAGATTTCTTGGCAGTGTAGTATTGAAGGAATTCTACTGAGTCTCTGTTAGGTGAAGAGTTTGCCACCCTGGCCCCAATTTATGTTTTGTGCAAATCTGGATTCTTAATGATCGAATTTGCTTAGAACAAACTCGTACAAAGAATGAGATTTAAGGTACAACGAGGTCACAGAATCACTTTGGATCAAAGGAGGCTTTGGCTTGGACTTTTCCAGCAGTGAAGTTATAATGAGTTGTTGCAGAATTTCTGACTTCATCTTAACTTTCTTACATAAGGACATGGTTAGTCTTCCTAACTGAAAGGCAATGTTGGCTCATTAATACTAGCTGGAATCTGGGAAAGAATGACTCCTGGGATTAATTTGTTTGCATTTCAATTTGTTTGTATTCCAAGGTGCTTCTCTCCAAATCCCACTCCCAATCTTTAGCTTACGTTATTCTACTACAAACCATCTGTTTTACTAATTAAGGATACAAGAAGATACTGGAGAATTGGGGGGGGGGGGGGCAGAGAGCAACAGGGACTTCCAGATTCCTCTGCTCACAGGCTCTATTTGTAAGAAATTAGGTACAATGGTCCCAATGTATCTGGCATTGAACACAAAGTTGGATAAATTCAGAGAAACTCCCCAAGTACTGCATATCATTTGTAGCCCAGACCTCTCTGAAGGTCTTGGTTTGCAGTGATTTCTAAGGAAATTTTCTCAAGGAAAGAGAATTCAAAGTTTGTTCCATTCTCCCCTTTGCACCAGTCTTACCATGGGAAGGCTGTATTTCCACCCATCCATAGAGAGCTTGTTCCAAAAAAAGGTAAAGAGGTTTTTGAGATCTAGCGGCAGCTGATGAAAGACTATGATTCATGTGGTTCTGTTGGCTTCTGTTCAGGCTCTCTGACTCTTCTGTATGCCCTGAAGGCTAGAACAGCCCCAACAGCAAAGACAACGATGCCAATAGCAGCAAAAAGTCCAGCCCCTATGTCTCCACCATGGAAGCTACAAGTAAAACCACTGTACCCTTTGCTCTGGTACAAGGTCTCCCTCTCTTTACACACAGAAGAGTTGTAGGCAGCTGAGAGGTGGTGGAAATAGAAATACAAAGCAGGGATGTAGCCGCCAGCAATGATGACATCCAAAATGGCTTCAATCACCAGCCACAATGGGCAATGCCATGGGACCCGAAGGACACCCAGGAGAATAAGGAGGCAGGAGAAGGCCATGAGACCCCCTCCATAGGCCATCGCTGCTGTCACCGTGGGCAGCTTGAGATGGTAGAACTGGATGTCCAGCTGTTGGGCTTTCTCCCCATCAGGACCCTCAAAACCACTGAAGGCTCCTCCATACTGGTAGTAGTAAATGCCCCCAAGGCTGGTGATGCCCGTGTAGCCCCCCGTCGAGTTGTAAGACACAGAGCTACAGGCCAGAATCAGCAAGTTCAGCAGGACCTCCATCAGTTGGCAGCAGGCTGCAAAGATCAAGAAGCCAAGTTATGTTCTGGATGAGGCTTCTCTTCCAACATGGAGGTCACCTCCCCACTGCATGCAGCTCACACCACCGCCTTTGTATCTCCACCTCCCCCACGAAAGCCCAGGCAGTCAAAGGTTCCTCAGGAGCAGCTGATGATGAAGACATAAGGTAGCAAGTCCACAAACAGTAAGATGGAAGGCATTTTTAAGAGTTTGGTCTTAAAAGGTCTTTCCAAAGGACCAAAAAGACTTGGGGCCCATGAGAAGTTCAGGAAGACTGTTGAACCACCTCTCCCAATGAGAAGAAAACCACATGTGTACGTGGGAAAACTGAAGGTGTTGGCATTTTCAGATAAGGAAGAAAAAGTCAATCTCCTATTTCTACATGTTATGGCTCCTGTGAAAATATATGCCCAACTGTAGCCCGACCAGCTTAGCCACAGTTTGACAAACAAGATTTGCCCAAGCCTAGACAAAAATCTTAGTGTGCATTTAAAAAATAATGCAGCTTTTAAAAAATGCCATTAATAAGAAAAAAAACCACGTTTTAAATTAAAAGCATGATATACTTTAATTTGCTATTTTGTTTCCAGACAACTCTAAAAAATGTTTTTCTGCCTAATCACATTTATCTATATACACATAGATGTTTGTGTGCATTGTGTGCAGATATATAAGTGTGTATGTATGTGTGTGTGTGTGTGTGTGTGTGTGTGTGTGTGTGTGTGTGTGTGTATAGACAGATGGTATAACCTTACTCATCTGATCTCCAGTCTTCCCAATCAATCTTATTTAAGGAAGGATATTCTAGGGCCAATATCAGAGCCAAATGTTCATTACTTTGCAGGAGAGGTGTCCATATGCTACTGAACTAAGGGAGATGGACCCCTCTTCCATGCAGGACAATGAGCCTGTCTAGAATCTCTCTAGATCCTTGAATACCTACAATTGTATTTGATTCTGATCCACCCAGACTGGAGAGTGTTATCATTCACATGTACACAGCCCTTTAAGGCTTAGAAATTACTTTCCTCACAATTCTGAGATGTAGGTAGTAATAATAACTTGTGATCATGAGACAATTTAAGGTTAGCCAAGAGCTTTTCTTAGGTAAGTTCTTATTTGATCTTCCCAACAACCCCAAGGCAGGTGCTATCCCCATTATTCAGAGAGGGGAAACTGTGACTTGTCCAGGGTCATCCAGCTAACAAGAATCTGAAACAGAATTTGAACTCAGGTTTTCCTGTCTCAAAGTCCAGCATATTATCAAGCCACCACTTCATCCTGCCATCTACAATATTATCTTGATTTTACAGATAAGACCAGATTGCCACAGCTGAAATTTCTGAACCAAAGTCTCCTGACTTGAGTCTAGGGTTCCTTCTACTGGGCCACGACTATTATATATTCCTTAGCCAAGACGTACTTCATTCCTGGGTACAATATCCATTCACTATCCTTCCCCCATTAGTTTTTAACCCTACAAACTGTTCACCTTCAGAAACTTCAAGGCCAATTAATCACTTGGACAATGGCCCTTTCTACATTGTAAGACTAGGGGGAAAAGGTCTTGAATCAACGGTAGCCCTAGACCCCAGAATCAAAGATGAGTTACTTCCCTCTAGAACAGTGGTTCTCAACCTTCCTAATGCTGCGACCCTTTAATACAGTTCCTTATGTTGTGGTGACCCCTAACCATAAAACTATTTTTGTTGCTACTTCATAACTGTAATTTTGCTACTGTTATGAATCATAATGTAAATATCTGATATGCAGGATGTATTTTCATTGTTACAAATTGAACATAACCCACAGGTTGAGAACCTCTGCTCTAGAACAAGTTTCCAAGGCAAGGATTCCATTGGCAGATGCCTCTGTGGGGACTGGGGTGAGGGTGGGGGAGCAATAGGAAACAAAGGGGGTCAAAATCTTCTGTTTTTGCAGCCAGTGCCAATGGCCTAACAAGAAAAACATTGAAAAGAAGGGAAGATTGGCAACCCAAAAAAAGTGGGTCATTTTATATACAGTTTCTCTCATTGACTGAATTCTTCAACCTCATTTAATATTAATGAATCGAATGACCCTCAATTTCAGTCATGTCACCAGAGACCTCACAACCTATAGCACTACCATATTGGAGCATCCGGTTTAAGTGAAGGAAATAAAACAAGGAGGAATGCAGGTCTGAGACCAGAATGATGTCTTCCGATGTAAGCCTGTTATATTTTACCAGTTGATACCATTGACAGTGGGGAGCCTGGTTATTGGCCTTGCTCTGGTTACAAAAGCCCCTCGAGACTCCCAACTCCTGCGACCTTCCAAGGCAAGGATGGAGTCACATCAGAATGCCCTCCTCAAATTACAGTTTTAAAAAAACCAACAAACAAACACCTCAAATCCTAAATTTAAAAGAAATGTTGTTCAGGCCCAGTGGATAATCTGTTGGGTCCTCTTCATTGCTCAGTAATCTATCCCTTGTTGATTCCCAATTCCCCCTCCTCTCACCCTACCTGTTCAGAAACTTTCATTGTCCTCAATGAACCTCTCCCAAACCCTTTCACTCGTGGCAAAAATACTATATACTACTGAGATCAAGACCCTCCTTGGTGATCTCTCTCAATTTCCCTCCTTTCTACCTCGAAGTTACCCTGTGGTTTCACCTACTTTTAATCAGTCCCACCCCTGAGACAGACATATCCAGGAGTGTCAGCTCTTATCAACCAGCTGACTGTTAAATTGACAAATGCTACATCAACTTGGAGAAGTGATGAAAAAAAGTCTTGGGGGCGGCTTGCTAGCTCCTAGAGCCAGGAGCATCTGAGTTCAAATTCCACCTCAGACACTTGACACACTTACTAGCTGTGTGACCTTGGGCAAATCACTTAACCCCAATTGCCTTGCCTTCCCCTCTACAAAAAAAAAATCTTGATAATGCAGATTAAACTTTGAAGAGTGTTGTGCAAACATGTTCCCCCAGTGGAGAGTTGGCTGTTAAACATGTCCCAACATCCTGCTGGACATGTCCCTTCCTCACTGCCAAAGCTGATTCTTATACCCAAGGCTTCAATTCCATTTTCTTCTACTCTTCTGAGATGTTTACCTTCCCCTTCCTCTTGCATCTTCAGCCTCTCCCCCTCTCATGGTTCTTTACCCTCTGTCCACCTGGTTAGACCACACCTTCATTTAACAGCCTTCTCAAATAACTCATGCTCTGCTCCTCCTGCCAAGAATACTCCTCTCATCTCCAAGTCTTTGCCTCTAAAATGCCTGTTCACTCTATTCCAGTACTTAGCGGAATGCCTGGCCAAAGCTGGTGCTTCATAAATACTTGCTGATTTGGCTTGATTCTTCAGCTCTGGCTGTTTGAGAAACATTGATGTTTATGATGTTTGGGGGTCTGTAGGCAAAAATGGGGTTTGGGCTCAAATATCCTGAATAATTCCTTCTAGTCTCTATTAACTTTATAGAGATAAACATAGCTCAAGACATGAATACTTCCTAAGGAATTAGTACTAGGTGATAACAGTGGGCAGGGTTGGACTTGGAGGTGGTTTGAATCCTTACTGTCTGTGTGACCCAGGGCAAATCTCAGCCTGTTTCCTCATCTGTAAGATGAGGGGATTAGATGCTTCCAGAAGACCAAAGATGACAAATGCTTCCCACAACCTGACCAAGCTGATGAACTGACATGACACATTTTTGGACAGTCAGTATGGACATTTCTTTGGCTTGACAATACATATTTGTTACAAAGGTTTTGTTTTTCTTTTCTTTTTCCTAGTGGACTGAAAGGTTGAGGAAAAAATAAGTGTTTGATAATTGAAAAAAAATTTATTTGAAAATGAGGGAGTTAGATTTCATGACCTCTCAGATCTCTTGAGATCTTAGGTCTAGGATACTATGAAGTTAGTGAAGTCTGTGGTCCTCCCACGTTTGCTGAGGGAGATTATATAATTGATAAAGAATTTAGTCAAGAAAAACCAGTTCTTGACCTGGAATAAAGAAACAGATGGTGACCTTTGCTCAGACATTATTGTAAACCTGGGGACAGTCTCCGGGAGTTTTCTTCCTAGTGGTGGTTACTCTCATTCTGGTGTATCTATGCTAACTCTGGGTAACCAAGGTTCTGTATAGTCCTCGGCTTGTTAACTTCCTCTAGTTAGGCCTGCCCCCCTTCTCTACCCTGTCCCCTCTTCCCCTGCCCCCACCTCAGACAGAAACCTCATCTCTAAACTCAAAACCAAAGATAAGCCAGGTATAGGCTGAGTCTAACGTTCAGTTTACAATCCAGAAACCGAGCCATTCTCATTTCCCGTGGTAAAATGAGTCAGAGCAGAGGGGGAAAAAAAAGAAAAAATCTTTTTAACCTGTCAGGAGGCTCTTCCAGGTATTTACATCAGAAAGGTCAACAAAGCCAACCTTCCCCGGATTTTCCTCAGCCTGTCTTTGTCTCTGAAACAAAGGGAGGAGTGTCTGTAACTGGAAGACTGTGTGGAATCCCCCTTATGAAAGGTTTTATAATCTTTTTATTATCTTATAATTGCTGCACAGCCTTAAAGATCCCAGGCTTTATTTCTAGGCATGAGCACCCTGATTATGTCTTTCTTTCCCCTCAAGCAGCAAACATTCACCTCCCATGTACCCGGTCCCAAGGCTTGGCAAAATTCCAGACGGTATCTTGTCTAAGGCATATGATCTCAGAGCTCACCTGTCAAACCAGATTTTCCACATTGTAAGCAGGGTCAGAAACTCTACCAGAAACTGGCTCGTGGGTTTCTGCACTCACTGTGGTGGAAAGGTATTTCCGTGACTTAAGATGGTAATAAGACCAGTGAAATCACAGGGCATCTCCCTGTCCTATCAACTGATCAGTGGATCGGTTTCCTGGACTCTTTCAAATGAGACTCTGAGCACACGCTGGTCAGAGTAGGGCCTATAGGTGATATACAGTGGATGGTGCTGGCCTGTTGAATTCTGCCTTAGATACTTACTGTCTCTTTCCTGGTTAGCTTGACCTGGACTTCCCAGGACTCTCCTGAGTCAAGGACACTTGCAACCTTGTTCTCCAATAACTGCTATTTATGCAGTGGACTTGAAGGTTTGCAAACTGCTTTACATGGGTCTTAATTTAATACTCAACAACCCTATGGGGTCAGTGGTGCACTGGCTATGGTATCTGTCTTTTATAGATGGGGAAACAGGCTCAGAGAGGTCACACAGGCCCAGGGTCACACAGCTTATAAATGTCCAAAGTAGGATGTGAACTCAGGTCTTCCTGACTCTTAATCCAAAGCTTTATTCACTATGACACACTGCAGTGTAAGTGAAGAGGATACACCTGGCACATAGTGGGTGCTTTAATAAACCCCTACTATTTTGAATTCCGGGGCAGCCAGGCCATTGTTTTTGGAGAAAAGTATGCCCTTTCCCCCACCCTGCAATGACCTTTCAGGCATTCTTTCACTAAAACCTTTGTCTCACTCAGGGTATGGTAAATGAATTCTTCCGAACTGAAAGACAAGACCAGCTGAATTTCCCTTTCCCCAGCCCAGCAACATCCTGCCACATCCCAGTGGTCCCCTTCCCCAACTCCAAACCAGGGAAGCTGGTGTAACATCTCACCTCTCCCAGTGCACAGGTATCTGCATTTGTGGCATTCCAGCAGGCCTTCGGCCTCAGACTGGTAGTATTCTACCTCTTCCAATCCAGGCTGTGGGCTAAAAGACGGAGACCTCCCCGAAGGGTAGTTACTGCAACAGTATTGACAAGAATGGCAGTTAACAAAGAGAAAAGGCCCCATCCAAATACAAGACTCTCCTCCAGGCCCCAGCTTGTGTTCCAGGAAGAGAAGTAACAGAATGAAATAACCCTGAGAAACAATGGGCTGCTGGATGCCAACTTGGTGAAGCCAAGACCTCGCTCCCTCACAGAGGGCTCTGAAACCTACCCAGCTAGATTTGCTAGTTCTACACCGCCCGCCTGTCAGGCAGACTTGGTGGCTTCCAAAGCTCGTCCCTTCTGGGCTCTCTTCTTTTCTCTTTCTACTCCAGGGGTTCTTAACCTTTTCTGTGTGTTATAGGTCCATGGGCAGTCTGGTAAAGCCTATGGGCCCCTTCCCAGAATAAAGTTTTAAAGTGTATAAAATATAGAATTACCAATTTGTTATTGTTTAGTCACTTTTCAGTCAGGACCAACTCTTTGTGACTCTATTTGGGGTTTTCGTGGCAAAGATACTAGAGTGGTGCACCATTTTCTTCTCCAGCTCATGTTACACATGAGGAAACTGAGGCAAGCAGGATCAAGTGACTTGCCCAGGGTCATACAGCTAGTATCTGAGACCAAATTTGGACTCAGGTCTTCCTGACTGCAGGCCTAGCACTCCATCCACGGCACCACCTAGCTGCAAGCTTAGCACATAGTAGGCATTTAATAAATGGCTTGTGGACTTTAAGTCTCTCACAAATTCCCCAGTTGTTAACGTATTCCCTCCTACTGATTTGGCGTCTTGTGTATTTGTGTGTCTTTATCTGCATTTTGCCTTTTTGTATCCCCAACACAGTGTTTGGCACATAGTAGGTATTTAATAAATACTTTATTGATAGATTGATAGATGTTGTTAGAAACATAAGCCTTTTTGTCTTTGTATCACCAGTAGCTAGCACTGGATAAATGCTTGTCAATAATAACTAGTTTTAATCTGGCTTTGCAAAGCACTTCCCAAGTTATTTTAGATGCTCCTCATCACAACCCAGTGAGGCAAACACCATTATCCCCATTTGGTAATTAATTAGCTGTCAATTAATGATTGATTGGCAAATGTTGGCCAAACAGCAGTAGAGAAAGAGTTAAATCTGTTTCAGGAATAGAACGCTACCCAACAGAGTGCAGAAACCAGAGGGGGGAAGGAATTTAAATCAGAAAGGAAAACTAGCCCCAGACAAAGTCTTCTCCTCCGCCCACCCCGGAATTAAGGAGAACAGAGATGTTTCCAAGATGGATTACATCAAGGCTGGATTTAAATGAATATATACATACAATGTCAGAACTGAAAAGGACCTCAGATTTCTTCTAGAGCAGGCCCTTCAATTTATATTAGAGGAAACTGAGGCAGGAGCGCTTGCTCCTGAGACAGCCTAGAATGCTGTATTCTAACTGGATGCTGCTTTCTAGACCCAAGTTGGAGGAAAACAGATCCAGCTCTCTCTAATGGCTTTGGTTTAGAGGTCTGAGCTTTCAACTCAAGATAGGACCCAACTCCTCTGTAACGGGACAGACATCTCGGTAAATCCTCTAAACCTCAGCTGATGCCCCTACTGCTTGGTTGGCCTGTGGGATGCCACTGACTTTGGGCAATTGCTGCCACACTCCATTCGGGAGAAATCTGGCCTTCTCAAAATTGATTCTCAAGCTGTCTAGCGCTACCCAAGTTAACATTTCTCTCCCCACCCCTCTTTACCGGTTGTTTGGCTGAGGTGTTCCAATCAATCATTAACAAAGAATTAATTACCAAATGGAGATAATAATGTTTAAGAAAAAAAGTCTGATGAAACTCAGCAGCTCAAGACACTGAAAACATTTGGGTTTCAAGTATTCAGGTCCTCACATATTCTCACCTTTTCCAAGCTAGCTTACTGACTTCTAGGCACCTCTCACACACATTCCTTTGGGAATAACTCTTTAGAAAACACTAGCTGGATGTTTGGGGACACTGTACAAACCCCACACATAGCCACCTACTTTTAACTTTTATCCAGGGCCCCAAAGGACTCAGTCTCCCAGCAGTAGGGAATTACAAAGGAAGGTTGTTCTTTTAGCTAGACATGCCCCAGATTACTGTATTTGCAATGCAAAATTGCTTAAGGTGGGAGTCAATGGATAAAACTGGGCCAAGTTAAGTGGTAAGGGCTGGGGGGAGGGGGAATGAAGTTGATTCCTTATCTGGGGGACAAAGTAGCACACCCTTCCACAGATTAGAGCAAGTTTGAGAAGGTTCAATATAAACAGTCTATCCAAAGTATAGATACCTGGAGTAGACCTCACTGCATCCTTCCAGGTTTTCTAAGCTTCAAGATTCAACAGGGATTCTGGCCTCCTCCAAGAAATCTCTACTCGCCTCCTGTTGCGTTTCTCTCCTTCCACAAGAGCACTCCAATCTCTCCTCCAGCACCCACTCCCCGGCTCCCTACCTTCAGCAGAATTCAAGTTCTTTGAGTTCTGATTCACTATCTGATTTTGGTTTCCTGTATAGGCTCAGTACCTTGCACGTACATATTAAGGGCTTAATAAATAAACATTTTTGTTGTTTGAGCCTGTTCAGTAGTGTCCAGCTGTCCAGGTCTCCATTTAGGGTTTTCTTGGCAAAGATACTGGAGTGGTTTTCCATTTTTTTCTCCAGTTCATTTTATAGATGAGGGAGGAAACTGACACCAGCAAGGTTAAGTTATTTGCCCAGAGTCACACAGCAATTAGAAGTCTGAGGCCACATTTGAACTCAGTGACTCCAGGTCTGTGACTCTATCCACTGAGCCAAGTATATAATTGTTTAATAATAACATATAACCTTCCTTGCTCCATAATAAGTAACAGAACTGGAAAGAGATGAATGGGGAGTCTGGGGTAGGTTTGGGCTGCCAATAAAGGTTTAACATTATGTAGAAAGAAGGTAAACCCACCTTGGATAGAAGGAAGGAGAAAGAAGATAAGGGTCTCATCTCTGGGAAAATGACAGGTTTATGCCTTTTCTCAGATTTTCAAAGTCTTTTTACTTTTCTCCCCTCTTAGAGATTGATGAAATTAGAAGGGTGGGAACTCAGTGATACACATTCAGTATCAGTCAGAAGATGTTCCCTCAGATTTGGAGAATCCATCCCACATGTTCACATGGACTCTTTGTGCCTGACCCACAGGTAGGGCATCCTGAGCCCATCTTGGTCTGATCAGCCACAGTCCGACATATTGAAACCTGAGTCTGGCGTAGTGATGTCTTTCTGGTCATCTTTGAGAAGGAAGGCCAACAACCGACCAAAGACTAGAAAAGTGATCTCTAAAAGGCCCTGCAGAAACTGTCTCCCTCGAGGGGTCCCCATAAAATTCTGCCATTCCAAAGTCATTCCTCTGGGTTTAAATTATTGCCTCTTCTGTTAACAGGCAAACACATAAAATAACTCATGCTAAAGCATTAACCTATGATGGAGGCCTAAGAAACAGGAGTCAGGTGCAACAGGGAGGATGATTTTGGAACAATTTTGGCACAGTTAAGCGTTTCTTTCCCATCAAAGAGCTACCAGGCCCTGGGGGCCATTGTCAGGAATCCTGACCCATGTCTTGCTACTGGACTCCGATGACTCTGGAGGAGATAGTGAAGCTGATGCCTTTGAGCAGCTCTGCCTCACTTAAATCCAACTCATTTTCAAGTAGAGACATCACCTCCTGACATCATTGGTCGTCTTCTAGAGGGAAGGACAAACAACACCACCAGGCCCTGGCAGAGTCTAGGGATAGGGTTAGGTTACCAATAATAATACAGTATGTTTTCAGATGGGAAGGAAACTGGATCCAAGGTCTGGTGCTACGAATTGGCTGCAAGTGAGCAGAATAATTATTCAACAAGAAATTATTAATAAGATGTGCCTTACTTTGTGCCAGGCACAGTACAGCTATGGGGTTTGAAAAAAAAAAAAAAAAAAGCAAAAGCAGTTCCTGCTCATTTGGGAAAATCAGAGCGAGGGTAGTAGACTTTCCAACCAATTCTTATTAAAGACCTACTATGTGCAAAGCTCGGTGCTGAGGCTACAAAGGCAAAAAGGAGGTCTGGGTGCTGGCCAACTCTCCTACTTGTGGTTCCCCAAACTCAATGCCCCTCATCCCGTCGGCCAGAATTCCCTCTCCCCTCGACTTCTCAGAAGACATGGCTTCACCTTCCAAACACAGGTGCCACCTCCTACGAAAGCCAGCAAACAAACACTCTTCCTGATGAAAAAGCAAGGATCGGTTACCTCTAAAACCAGTTACCGCCTGGACTGGGGCCAACTGCCCTCCTGGGTGGGGCTAAACTGCTCCCAGAGTATCATCCCAATTCAGGTCTAACCTTTCCTGCTCCCCCCCCCCCCTTACGGAGTGCCAAGAGGACAACTCGGGGTCCTGATAGGGGGTAGAGCGAGGTGCTAAAAGGGCTGCCTTTCTTCCTGCCCTAGGACCCGAGGGGCTCCCCAACTGTTACCACAAGTCCCTGCTCACCTCTCCGACCGTCTGAACCCCGTCTTCCTCTGGGCCCAGGAATCTTGCGTTTCCCCCAGGGCAAGCCAGGGAGGAGGGGCTCTGTCCCGGGGCTGCTCCCAAACTATGTCCTGGGTCCTGCTTTGGAGGGATTTTTCTCGAACCCTTTGTCCATTCGAGCGGGGGCGCTCCCAGTCCTGTGTGTTGAGGCGGGGGTCTCTCTCGCTCCCTCTGTCCCCATCTCGGTCCCCTCGTCTGTCCCAGTCTCTGTTCTCCCTCCGGTCCCGGTCTCTGTCCCCTCTTCTGTCCGGATCTCGGTCCCTTTGCCTGTCTCCAACTCGGTCGCCTCCCCTGTCCCGATCTGGGTCTGTAGGTCTGTCCCCGTCTCGGTCCCGCCGTCTCTCTCTGTCCCGCTGTCTCTTCTGGCCGTGATTTCTGTCCCGCTGTCTCTCCTGGCCGTGATCTCTGTTCTGCTTTCTCTCCGCGCCCGGATTTCTGTCCCGCTGTCTCTCCGGTCGGTGGTCTCGGTTCCTCGGTCTATCCTGGGTGCGGGAATCCCGGGAATCCCAGGAATCCCGAGCCTCCCGACCCTCATTCATTTCCTAACTCCAGGTCCCCGCCCCGTGGGGGCTACGGAAGAAAATCCCGAAGCAGAAGTGCCCTGCGCAGATGTCCAAGCCCAGAGGGGCGGGGTGGGCGGGGCCACCAAGTTGGTTCGGCTCCGGGAGCTCTCACCTGGGCGCAGGCGCACAGTCTGTGCTCACTAGGGGCCCGGCTCGGGCCTCTCGGGAGGGCGGGGACCGAACTGCCGACCCCTCCACATCCTACAGGGCTTGGCCGGAACTAGCCCGGGGGTGAGAGGTGGCGGTGGGCTTTTGGCCCCAGGTGGTGGATTCCCGCACCTCCTTGCTGCGTCTCGGTAAAACGGAGCCACACTGTGGTTTGTTCCGACTCTATACGGGGAAGAGACTCATACTGTGGGAAAACTCCTGAATTTAGAATCAAAGGCCCTAGGTTTACAGACAGAGTTCTCTGGACTCCAGTTTCTTCATCTGGGAGACAAAGGGGTTGGATGAATTGATCCCTAATGTCCTTTCCAACCCTAAATCCTAAGCCTTTAACCAGAAATGCACGTAGCCTCGTCTTCCCTAGAATAGGCTCCCGGACTGGAGGTGGGGATGGCGTGGGGTGGATAAGGAGAACCTTTTGGCTATAGTTGAGGCGGCCCACCCTCGGGTGAGAGAGTTGGAGCTATTCCTTCTGGGCCAGCAAGTGCTCTTCCCATCTTAGAGGAAAACCTTGCATGCCTCCCTCTTTCTATGCATCACAGAGCCAGGATAGAGAACCAGGGTTCCTGACTTCCCAGGCCGTGTTCTTTACCCTAAACACGGAGACAGGTAACAGTAAGACGTTCTCTAGAAATCGGAGGCACTTCAGGCTAAATAAATTAGCCTGGGGTGCTCTTGGAAGCTGGCGCCACTGAAGGGGTATCTGGTGGACTGCAGGGCTTCCCTTCTCACCCAGCCTCCTAGCCAAACGGACTATTTCTTCCCTTCTCTCATTCTCTCTTACACATCTGTTTCTTACACCGCCCTGTGACACCCATGTCATGGGTGACATGGTCAAAGTTCCCTGTGCTAAATTATTCCTCGGTGACCCGAAACAGTGCATACACCTCCCTTACTGATGAACAGTTCCAGGGAGAGATGGAGAGCCTCCGAGCATACTATTTCAGACAGTGCAATACAAAGCGGTTGGCCCATTCCTGAAGAAATCGAATCTACTTTTTAAAAAAACTAGACCTAAGTTTTCATCTTAAAGTTCATAGTGAGAAATTTCCAAGTATTCCAAGAGCAGCTGCCTGGAGCCTTTTGCCACTTCTGCCATTGGCTGGGTTACTGCACTATCTGTAAATGGAATGTTCCCACTCTCTTTTCAGCTATTAGGGTTACAAAAGCTCTGATTTCAGCTAGTCTCCAAAGGACTGGGAACCTGTGACCTTAAGGCCACATGTGACTTTCTAGTCTAGTACGGCCTTTTGACTGAATCTTCAGTCCTAGGGCTGGGGTCTAAGCACAACACCCCATATCCCCCCCTCAAACAAATGGAACCCAAACTTTTTTGGGGTAAAGGAGGAAGGTCTTTGCTTCTGAAACTGTTTCCTGATAAGATTGAACATAGAGCTGTCCCTTCCTCTCTGGTGGGTTCAAGGGGCTGGATCCTTAACTTGGCCCAAGCCAAGTCCACTGGGTGATGGATCTTTGATTCTGACAAGGGTTGGTACACAGATCCAGCGAACACCTGGAATTGGGTGACCTGGAGTCTGGAGGAGACAAATTTGGCATGGAGGTTAAGCAAACAAGGGTCAAAAAGGAGTGGGAGAGAAATGACCAAAAGTAGGGTGAGGATGGGCTGGTATCCTTTGAACAGAGCCATCTGAAATTTGATTGAACTATTAATTTTTAAATCAAGCTACATAATTTTCCTTTCCTCTTAAAATACAGACTTCCTCACATCCTCTCAATATACTTAAACCATCTGAAGCTGTCACAAAGGTATCCAGAGCAACTGTCCAGGAGGGGCTTGGATGTCCCCCATTTGTCCCCAAACCTTATCTGCCTTCCATATTTTCCATTAAGCTTTTATTTATCTTTTTAAATCTTTCCAACCCATTACTCAGACGACTCAACTTTCCTTTATATTTCAACCAAAATACAAGATAGCTCATAAGTTGTTACTCTCCACTAACATAACTGTACCAAAATAAACAAAACAATAAAGTTTCCTAACTTTAACATCACAACTTAATAGATTCATGCCCTTGTTTCTTTTTCCTTCTCAAATTATATTCACTCTGGAAGAAAGAGATAGTTCAGAAATGGAATCTTATACATATGACAAGTTCAAACTCTAATTTGACTCTTGTTCAGGCCATGGAATGATTACAAATTTAGATTAAAAAAGCAAGACTTCACATGCTTATACTGTGCTCATTTCTTTTATTGGCCACTTGCTCTGATTACAGAAATTTGCTCTAAAAGGAAAAAGCAGGAGCATGTGACACACCAAATATTACAGGATAAAATATCCTTGGTTCTGTTTGAATTTAGATAAGAGTTTTCCAACTAACCATGCAGTGGCAATTCTACTTCCTAGCCAGACTCAGGAACAGCTAGGTGGTAAATGTTACTATTCAAAGGAACACGATGGGAGTGAAAGCAGAGACTCACCTGAGATCCCAGATCCTTTCAAATACTTCTGGAAAGAGAATCTGAGCAAATTCTAGAGCCCCAGAATCCACAAGGAGACAGAGTGTTGCAGATTTCCTGTGCAAGACAATCTGGAGGCTTGACAGGAAGGATTTGTTGTACCAGACTGGGAGAGGAGCACAGTCTAGCCACAGGCTGCACCAGTGGAGATCCAACCATAGCAAGGCTGAAGCAGACCCCAGGGGACTGAATCACTGGCAGCAGTGCAATTTTCAGACTTCTCAGTGCAAGGGGTGGGGATGGGGGCGGCCGTCAGAACTGAGTGAGAGAGAGGTGCAGACAGTGGCAGCAGCTGCTTCTGGGGCTATCAAAGTCCTCAGACTGGATGTTCGAAAGTCACCTATTCAGGGAGCCAAGGTGGCTGAGTAAACAGTAAGTCTTTCTCACCCTCCCATATAGGCTTTGAAAAACCCATAGAATACTGCCCCAAGAAAAATCCTGAAACAGTGGAGCAAACAGAAAGATGGGATACAGCAGTCTTTTAGCTCAGGAGACTAGAGGAATTAACAGGAAAGCTCCCTCTTTTTTTTTAACTTTCTATTTTTCTTTTTTTGGAGAGGGAAAGGTAGGGCAATTGGGGTTAAGTGACTTGCCCAAAGTCACATGGCTAGTGAGTGTAAGGTGTCTGAGGCCAGATTTGAACTCAGGTCCTCCTGACTCCAGGGCTGGTGCTCTACTCACTGTGCCACCTAGCCGCCCCAAGAAAGCTCCCTCTTGCTGTGGTTGAAGGCGACCAGTAAAGAACTGGAGGTGTCCTGGCAAGTCAACAGCAAGCCCCACCTCAGGAAGTCATCAAGAGATCCTGAGCCCAAGGGTGGTAAAGCAGGTAAGGGCCAACACCAGGAACACACCAGACACCCCCACCAGTTCCAGCTCAGCACCAAGTAAACTACCAGACCCCCCTGGGGCCCCAGCACAGAAAACCAATAACCAGTCCCCTACCTCCCAGCACAAGAAGTCTGGGACAGTGCCCCCTGGAACCCAGAAGCAGAGATCAAATTTAAAAGCCAGAAAAAAAGGCAGACAACATGAGCAAGAAGAATCAGAGAAAATCAATGACCATAGAGAAATATCTTGGTGACAGGGAAGATCAAAACATAAAACCAGGAGAGAACAACATGATCAATATACCCACATCTGAAACCTCAAAGAGGAATATGAATTGGTCTCAAGCCCAAGAAACCTCAAAGCGGAATATGAATTGGTCTCAAGCCTAAAAAGCCTTCTTGGAAGAGCTCAAAAAGGATTTTAAAAATCAAATAAGAGAGGTAGAAGAAAAATTTAAGAATATAATTGACAAAATGGAAAAAAATACACTGAACAATAGAATACAGTGGGGAAACCGAGGCAGGAGGATCCCATCCTAGACTGAAGATGGGATTTCTCCTCACAGCTATTTCCCAGATGCAGACCTCCACCTGTGACAGTTCAAGATCACTTTGCCTCTGAGTAACTTTTGGCATTTCTCTCAGATACTGATTTAACAAAGACAACTGTACCTAAACTCTAACTCAAAACAAAATCAGTTATGGTCCCAAGAGCCTTTTGCCTCAAACAGCAGGTCTCACTGATCACAGCTTAGGGCCAGATACAATTATTCTTACTCTCATAGAGTTGTAATAAGCCATAAAAATTTACCAGGATTCACATACATAAGAGATTTCACTTAACATCTTTCACTTCTTTTCTTTCCTTCTCAGATTTAAATTTGTCCTGGTATAAAGGCCAGTTGTCAGGAATCCTTTCTATCGATTGTACATAAACTTGTAAATTCTCAGCAAGCCAGGTTCATTATTTAGGAACTCCATAAATCAAACAAGCTCTTTTCTCAGGGCTAGGCACCTTGCCCACACAGATGGTTTTTAGGAACTTTGACAAGTTTACAAAATGTGGGGACCCCAGAAAGGGGGCTGATCTTCCTGTTCATCCCGTGATATTTTCTCTCTGGACAGGTGTAAACCACATCGTTTCTGGAACTAATACAAAAGTTTACCGAGTTGAAACAATATTATGTATTTGAAACTTGAAACACATTATCAATCAGGTGACTTCAATCTTGTTGAATGCATTTCCAAATTACCTTATACAGAAAAAAAATTCTGACTTATCTTAGACATCAAATTAGGAGAGACATGTTTCACTTGAAATGAGACCAGAATGAATTCAACTACCTTTTGGTTGTATCCCTGTACACAAAAACTTTCCCTTTGCTGTGAGTCAGGAAAGGGTTAATTGCTGATTCTGTTCTAAACTGCAAGCCTTGGAACTTTTTCATGGACACAGCTCCCAAGTCTGCCTTTCTCTGATCAGTGAAATGACCTTCTTCTTTTCTGTTCCTCCACATTCAGAGCTTGGATTACACACAGACACTCACACCACACATAGACACAAACATGAAACAAATAGAGACAGGATGATGAGGAGGAGGAGAGTCCAAAGGCTCAGAGAGTTAGAAATCCGCTTCACAAATCAGACAATTTTTTCTTGGTCCTCTAGATTGCATTGAGGCCAAGCAAGATGTTCCTTTTTAATAAGGTTTTGGAGATGGAGGTTTTTCCAGTGCTGTAACCTAAGGGTGAATTGGCCCATCTTTTTTCAGGTAATCCTTAGAAAGGGAAACCAATGGACTACACTCACCTTGACCATTGTCCTGGAGGGGGAGGAAAAAGACCTGCAGATGCTCCCAAATGAGGAGTCCCTTGTCAAGAGAGAATTCTACCAAGGGCCAGTTAAAGGTCCAACCCAAAGCCCCCACAAGCCTTTCTAGGTTCTTGAGGGCGTGACCCCACTACAGGTTGAAGGGAGGGAAAGTTTACGTTGACTGGGAGAAGGCTTGAGACCTCAGGTTTGTTCTTCACTGAGGGCCATTAAATGATGTGGTTTAGGGGTGCAGGGACCTAAAAACTATTGAGGAGTCATCTGGAAAGAATTCTTGAACTCAACCAGTCCTCTGGTCAAGTGGCAAAAAGTTTATTGTAATGCTAATAAGGGGAACTTGTAACTTAATGGGGGGTCATGCGAAAACTTATATAGAGAAAGTTCAGTGGTGAGTGGTGTGCCAACTATGCTAATTAGATGGTAACAAACAGTTTCTGTTCCTTGGGCAAAGGCATCATTCACTACTGACACCCCCTGGGGAGGAGGCTTCTGAGGGTTGTGTTTTTGGTAGACTACATCTGTAACAAGACAGCCTTGGGAGGTGGCATCTCTAACTTGACCTCTAGCTTATATACAGTAACTATGGGAATCAGTAGATGATAGTTCTGCTAGTACAAGATAATCCTGTTCACACAAGGGAAATTCTACAGAAGTCAACTTGTTCTTGTAACAGGGAAAGTTAGTTTGTCTTAATGGGACCCACTTATGAGTTATTGCCAGAGATAGGGACTTTGGGCTGGGGTCCAAGCACATGCACCCCATCACCCACACCAGTGGAACATTGACTTTGAGCAGCAAACATTTGTTTTGTTTTTTGTCTTTGATTCCCCAGTGCCTTAAGTAATGCCCAATACACAGTAGGCATTTTATAGATACTTGGTGAATTAAATTAAAACATGAAGACTTTCCTCCTAACTCTTTCAGGGTTGAAAAGAACAAAGGCCAATTAGGAGAACTCTCTGAGTTTAATCTTCAACCAGCAAATGGAGCAGAAAAAGCAGCAGAAGCAAGAAAAAACAGAATTTGCTCATAGCAAGGTCATGGCATGACCTACACAGAAGGGTGGGATTCCTCTGGATTTCACACCTGGTACCTGTAGGTGTCCAGGGAGAGAATTTAAGGCAATCTTCTGAAGAGATGACATCCAGCATACATGTACCACTGCTTCTCCATTATCTTTCCCAATGGAGCAAAATGTCCTTGAATCACTTTTTAATCGTGTCTGACCCTTCATGACCCTATTTGGGGTTTTCTTGGCGAAGATACTAGAGTGGTTTTCCATTTCCTTCTCCAGCTCATGTTACAGATGAGAAAACTGAGGCAAATGGGGTTAAGTGACTTGCCCAGGGTCACACGGCTAGTAAGGGTCTGAGGTCATATTTGAACTCAAGAAGATGAGCCTTCCTGACTCCAGGCCTGGCGCTCTGTGCGCTATGGCGCTGCCTAGCTGGCCGATTCAAAACAGCAGATAAACGAAAAATAAGGATATAGGATTTTTATTAGGCTTTGGAATGTGATTCTTGTTTGGTTTTGTTTTTTTGCAGCATCTTTACTTTCTTAATTAGGTTCTGCCTATTATTAAAATGCACTTGCTTTCCCTGGGCAAACGTGATAAGGCCATTCTGAGCCCTCCTAAGAAGTTACTCTGGGTTTAAGCATTTGCCACAGATGGTTATTAGTGAATAATCTGCATATGAAGAAGCAGTTTTACCTCGAGTTGCATAACACGCTTTCAGGGCAGCCCTCAATAAGCAGAAGGGATTTCCCCTTCGTTTGCCACTAGGCACTAATTAAAAACACACACACACACACACATACACACACACGCACCACTCTGGTTGGCAAGAATTTCAGGCTGGAGACCTAAAGAAGGAAAAGTCAGGGGAATGACTGGTCTAGGATCCCTCTGATGACCAGTTCAATAGACATGGCTTAAGGGAGCCAGGCACTGTGCTAAGTGACCGGGACATGAAAAGAGGCAAAAGACAGCCCCTGCCCTCAAGGAGCTTACAATCTAAAGTGGAGACAACATGCAAACAAATACATTCAAAGCGAGCTATGTGCAGGTTCAAAAGGAAATAATTAACAGGTGGAAGGCACTGACGTTAAGAGGGGTCGGGGAAGGTTTCTTGTGGGAGGTGGGATTTTAGTTGGCTCTTTAAGGAAGCCAGGGAAGGCAGTAGTCTGGGGGGGAGAGCATCAGCCTGGGAGGTGTTCACAAGGGCTTCATTGAGCTGCTGGTTCAAGTTTAAAGCTGTTTCTGCATAGCATTGGTCCCACCCAGTTCACTTCTGAGTTCAGCAGAGCAGACGGTTGAATTGCTGTAGCTTCTTCTCCACTTCTTTCTATGCCGGGCCAAATGGGTCACTTAGGACTTCAATCTTGACCATTTGACCTCTCGTGAATCCTGGCATGGACTCCAGTTCCTGGACTTTGGGTAATTACTGTTCTGGGGTTTACGGAGTGTTCAGGAGGACTAGCACCTCTGGTGTGAGGGTTCAGGGCTGCATGTCTGCTTTTGGTGTACACCTGGTTCACTAAACTCTCACCTGTGGCTCCAAGAAGCTGTAGCATGCACACAAGGCCATACTATTTTAGCAGACTGGCTAAACTAGATTGAGGGTAACTAATAGGCCTCAAACTCACTGGTGAGTTATAGGGATGTCTACCCCAAGCATGTGAAGACTTCCCCCAGTGGACTAGGTGGATGAAAACAATTTGTTCCAACAGCCACGAAGGCAGCTGATACAGGCACTGTGGTACACTTAGTGCTTGGGCATATATCTAACATGCCAAGGCCATCTGCTTTATCCCAGCCCCATTGCCAGGCCAGTCACCTTGACTTTTGTCCTGTCCCTGGCTTGTGACGATTTTGGAAGAGAGAGTGAGGGTGAGGACTTCGGGCATTTCTGCTTCACTTAAATCTAATTCACGCACAAGATATCACCTCATGACATCATTGGTCCTCTTCAAAGACGAAGGACTAACAACAACAAGAATAGTAATAGGTCTCAGAACAGTGTTTGAAAATATATAGGGTTACAACAAAAAACAATTTGACTGAAATACGTGACGGCATTGGTCTTCTTGGGAAAATGGAGTGGGTGGAGCACTGACCCTGGACTCTGGATGACCTCAGACACTTGACACTTACTAACTGTGTGACCCTGGGCAAGTCACTTAACCCCAATTGCCTTGCAGAAAAAGAAAAAAAAATGAAGCATGAACAACTTACTATTACTCACAAGGCCATCTCATCTCCAATATGGCTCCACCTAAAGTAGGAAAGAATGCAAAGACACAAAGAACAGAGGCCTAAGGGAGATCTGAACTCTAAAAAGTGGAGTGAGGCACCTCTCCCTTTGTCTCTGGCTCATAGCCCCTGCCATGGAATAGAACGCTAGTGAGAATCTCCGAGACAAAGTTCACATATAATTCGTGTCTAGGATGTTCTCCCTCCCCCCAAAATCCACAGTGGGTCACAAGGTCCCTTCCAGAAAGGGTGCTCTTTATACAAAATAGATATTAGCAATATTTTTTGTTTATTTTTTCCCACCACTGAAAATGTAAGTCATGCACTAATAAATATAGAAAAACTTAAAGCTATCACGATCACTATCAACTCCCAAGAGGCAAAAAAACCAAACCCCAAACCCTCAGCCTTTGTGAGACTGCTCACCAGATATATGAGATGGCTCCCATTCATTTCAGATCTGTATGGGCTGAGAAACCCACAAAGTTGGGATCTCTTGCCTATTCAGGGCACATCTTGGGCTTCCTTCGACTTTTAAGCTACAGCCTCCTTCCAGTCATGTTACTGTTTTTCCTTGAATCGTTACCTTGTTGTGGGAATGACCTGCAGGACAAACAGCTTCTGATTAGGGACTATTGATTTCTCATTCTCTGGTACTAGAAAGGTCCATTTCTCAGGCTGCTGGTCATCGGCCTTTCAGGTAAAAAAAATAGAAAACTGACCCAGGAGGCTGAAACCTCAGATTCTCTCTGAGATAAGTTCCTGTTCTTTGGCATGTGCTTGTAGCTGTCATTGCTCACCAATGGACAGTTCCTCCTGATTCTGAGATCTTAGATCTTCCCTCTCTAGTGACCAGTCAGGAGCTGCCTTATCATCTCACCAAGGTACAAGTCCTGCAGGAGGGCCTGGAGCACACATTCCAGAAGAAGGACCCAATCCTGTGAGTGGTGCCCATGTTCAGTAGCTCAGACGAGTTCAAGGAACACCTGTTATAGTTATAACCACAGAAGCAAAGATTTAGAGCAGAGAGGAGCATCAGATATCAATGAATCCAATTCCCTCATTTTGGAGCTGAGGACTTGCCTAAAATTAAATAGGTGGTGAGTGACAGTGATGAGATCGGAAACCAGGTCAACTGATTGTTTTCATTGTTACCACACGCCTTCTAAATACCCCCCAAATTTATCTGTTTTAAACTTTGAGCTATAATTTGTTAAGAAATATATATCAATATGTATATATACATATTGATATGTACATATGTGTGTATCTATCCATATATACACATATATATGTATATGTATGTATATATGTATATAAAATTGTACTGTGGATAGAATGCTGGGCCTGGAGTCCAGAAGACTCCTCTTCTTGAGTTCGAACCTGGTCTCAGATAATTACTGTGTGACCCTAGCTAAGTCCCTTAACCCTATTTTACTCAGTTTCCTTATCTGTAAAGTGAGTTGGAGAAGACAATGGCAAACCACTCCAGTGTCTTTGCCAAGAAAACCCCAAATGGTGTCATAATGTTAGATACAACTGAGCAACAACAGAGACACCTAATTGTGTTTGAGTACCTAACCACTTGGTTGAGTACATAAAACAGTATTTGCATCTGGTGATGATGGTAATCATTGGGAGCCAGCAGCAAGGTAGGGTTCAGCAGTGCATAAACCTCTTCTTTTATTCCACAGAGACCCCTGCCCTAAGTCTGAGAAATTGTACAGACATTTCCTAAGCTTGTATGGCCCCAAAGACAGGGAATCTGGAACAACTGTCTTCCCCAGGGTGCGTCCCCTCTAGCTATGACAGTCTAGTTTGCCTGCCCCTATTTTAAAGAAGTCAGCTTCTACACCAGGCCTGCCTTCATACAGCCATCAGCACCTACATAGCTCCTGCTCCTGAGATTACTTAATATTGGCAAGGAGGCTGAGCTCTGGAGGATCACAGGAGCCACGGGGAGGTCCAGGACTACTCTACAACCCACATTCACTGGAGAAGCTTGGTGTTCTTCACAGACTGGGAACACCCCAAAACCAAAGACCCTTGGACTGCTCTTCCTGTCAGCCTAGGTGGACGGGAGGGGCTGGTCGGGAGGCAGAGCTGACTTATTCAGCAGAGGGCAGTGTAGCCTCAGGATGAGCTGGAGCTCCCTGGACCAGATGTGGCTGCTGAGAAGGAGCTACATGCCAAAGGCCAGGGCCAAAGGTGGAACCTTTCCGGAAACATGTCCCTGGGACACTTAATAGATTGGCTGATGAGATAGAGATCATTTAAATAAGAGGCCATGAGGAAAACTCTTTGCAAACCTTAAAAGGCTGGCACACACACATATACACGTATGTGGAGGAAGAGAGTATTCTGGTTTTCTTCTTTCATATTCTCTGGTTGTGGCATCTAGACCAAGAAGTCTTTCTTGAACAAGAAGTAGAAGGGAGTGATGAAAGAGTTTGAAAGGTGCTGGAGGCTGCAGAATCCCAAACCACTGATTTAAGATGGTGGGGCTAGAACGGCCCTCCCCCCTTCCCCATACACACACCCCTGCTCAGCATCTTCAGCTAGGTCAAGGCTCAGCTCAGGTTTCACTCCTCCATCAGGCCTTTCCTGATCCCTTCTCAAAATTACTTTGTATTTACTGTGCATTTGTGGCCCATCTCCAAAAAAGACTGGACTCAGAGAAGGGGAAAGGGTTGTTGCAGGCAGCCAAACCCCTTTTCCAAACTTCCTAGACAACATGAGGGTAAAGTACCCAGAATACTGATATACCTTTTTTGTTTAACCCTGAGCAGAACACCTGGAGATTAGAAGTTCCCAGAAGCGACCCTGAACGAATAGCAAGCTCATTCAGCTTTAGTTTCCTCACCTGTAAAGTGGGAAGCATAATAACACCTGGCTCTCCAGGTTGTTTAGAGAAACAAATGAGATAATGCATATTAAGTTCTTTGCAAATCTTGAAGTGATGTGTAGTTGTTAGCTACGATGGTGACCATGGTAAGGATGGTGAAGCAAGGAAGGATCACTAAGCACGGTGACTTGGCAGAGTCTGAGAACTGCAGGAGCTGGAATCAGACCTCTGATGAAACACAATGATTGCATTCTTTTGGGGTACCAAATTAGACTCCCATTGCTTGTGGTATGGCTAAACAAATTGTGGAGTATGTGGGATTCAAATTAGATCTGTGATGGAGGGAGCTTCCAGATGAAGAAGCTGCCTTTCCCTTCCTCTTTCAGTATTGTCTAAGAGCACTATCTAGAGCCAGAAGAGAGGTCAGGTGATTTTCCGAGGTCTATTTACACATCGGTGTGTATCAGAGACAAGACTTGAATCCAGATATGTCTTCCTGGCTCTCTAACCATCATGCCATACTCTCTCATGTGTTATGTGAATGTAATGAAATATTACTATACCTCAAGAGACAATGAATATAAAGAATTCAGAGAAGCATAGGGAGACTTACATGAACAGATGCAGAGTACTAAGAAAACAACATGCATAATGATTAAAACAACATAAATAAATGGAAAGAACAACATCCCCTTCCCCCCCCCCCCCATTATATACTGTATAATTATATCATCCAAACTTGGCTCGGGGGAAGAGATAAGAAAATGCATTTTCCTCCCGCCTTTGCATAGGTGGTAGATTGTGGGTATGGAACATTTCCGCATTTTGTCGGACTTAGTTGATGGTGGTTTTCCTGAACTGCATTTTCCCCCTTTTTATTCTTTATTACAATGGTTGACTCACTGGGTAGGAAAAGAAGGAGGAGTACATTCAGAAATGAATGTGATATAAAAAACAAAAGACATTAATAAAATTGTAAATAAAAAATAAAAAAATGCAATGATCCATTTCAGTCCCAGAGGAAAAAAAGTCCACTTCCCTTTTCTCAGAAGAGAGGAAGAGGATTGTGGGTGCAGAACTGTGTTTACATTGATAGCATTGGTCATTTTGTTGGTCAGTTTTTCTAAAAGTTTTTCTTTGTTTTGATCGAGGGTTTAACAGACCAGATAGCATATAGGGAAAAGATTGTGATTAAAAAAGCAAAGCATGTCAACAAAACTTTGGAAATAAATCAATCAAATACAAGATTCACAGTTTTTCCTCTTTTTTCTCTTTAAAAGTATGGGGATTGAGAGCCCTTGGCAGAAGTCACAAGTTAAATATTTCTGAGAGCTAGCACTCTAGAGTCCAACTCCAGTGCTTAGCACAGAGTTTGACATCAAAAGAGCTAATAAATGTTTGTTGATTGACTGAGGATTGATTCTCTTTTGACTTGAGTCTTAAGTCATTGTTTCTAGGGCTCTAACTTGTGAATGACAAGGAACGACAGCTGTTTCCTTTAAAGTCTGGTAGCTGTTATTCTCAGGAATTTGCCCAGATGAACATTGGCATAAACTTTCCTTGCACAACATCGGCTGTCCTTGGTAACATTTTGTTACCTAACTTCTGTTAATATTCTGGTGGTGGCAAAAATCTCCTATTTTTGGCAGAGTGGTTTAGCTGTCTGCCTCTAGGCAAGTCATTTCACCTCTCTCTTGGCCTGAGTTTCTTCATCTGTGAAATGAAGTTAATGAAGTGAAGTACCTGCCTCACAATGTCGTTGTGAGAATCAGATAAGGCAGTGTGTGTAAAGGGCTTTGCCAAACTTGCAGCATTATGTAAGTGCTAGTTTATTATCATGCTGTACTTTACTGAGAAGATTCCAGTGCTACCCAGACACAATAATGCCTTGATCATTACACATTATACACCGTCAGATTTCTCATGCCAACGTGCCAGCAAAGAGAGAGCACCCAAAGTATGCTGCAGAAAGCGTCAGAGGCTATCTGTATCATGAAAGGTAGGCATTAAGTAGGTCTTCCAACAACATCTTACTATCTCTTCTATCTCAGTTAGCAGTGAATAGTTTATCTGTGGCTCTGGGGAATAACAGAATTGCTCATTCAGAGAACCCCAATCACCTTGTCTCTGCAGAGAGGTAGTTGATTCTCAGCACTGACGCCAACAGCCTAAGAGGAGGCAAACACAGTCTTTTCTTGACTCATAATACCCCCATCATGCCACCAGTGGTTCCCACCACTGGTGATGCAACAACCTTGGAAGGGTTCTCTTACCATTCTGAATGTCTTGCACCAGGAAAGGTGGCCCTGTCTATACAAACAACACAGTAGAATGGGGAAAGCTTTGGACTTGGAAGACAGGACACAGCTCTAAGGATTAATAGATAGATGTGTGACTAACTGCATTAATGTCTTCCTACTTCCTTTCCCCCATCTAGAAGATTAAGGTGATAACTGAGACAGGAATATGAAGCAATCAGCTCATCACATTAATACAGCCTAGAATCTGTTGGAGTTTTGAATGTATAGGTCGTACCTTTAAGGGACAAAGAAATGGAAAGAGAAGGAGCAGGCATGGATTTGGCTTAATTTTATTTATTTTTTAAACAAAATTATTATTTATTTATTTTTAACGTTCTTTTAACATTTTGAGAGTCCCAAACTCTCCTACACTCACTGAGACTTATATCAGTTAATCATACACGTGAAATCATGCAAAACATATTTCTGTATTAGCCATGTCGCTAAAAAAAGAAAATAAGTAAAGTGAGAAAATTATACTCCAATTTGCACTCAGAATTCACTAGTTCTCTCTCTGGAGAGGAATAGCATTCTTCATCATGAGTCCTTTGGAATTGTCTTGGATCATTGTATTGATCAGAATAGCTAAGTCTTTTCATCACAACATTGCGATTACCGTGTGCTATGATCTCCCCATTTTTCTCACTTCATTTTTTTTTTTTTTTTGCTTTTTGGAGGGTAATTGGGGTTAAGTGACTCGCCCAAAGTCACACAGCTAGTTAATGTGTCGAGTGTCTGAGGCCGAATTTGAACTCAGGTCCTTCTGACTCCAGGGCCGGTGCTCTACTCACTGCGCCGCCTAGCCGCCCCATTACTTCTCTTTTAATCAGTTCATATGTTTTGTCATTTTTTCCCCCCTGAAACCACCCCCCTCATCATTCATTGTAACACTGCCGTATTCTGTCATAGTCATATGCCCCAGCTACTTGTTTAGCCACTCCTTGACCGATGAGCATTTCCTGCACACCCCATTCTTTGCCCCCACAAAAAGATCTACTGTAAATATTTTTGTATGTATAGATCTTTTTCCTTTTTCTATTATCTGTTTGGGGTGCGGACCTGATAAAAGTATTGCTGGGTCAAAGGCTATGCCCAGTTTTATATCTCTGGGAATAGTTCGAAATTGCTCTCGAGAATGACGGGACCAGATTACTACTCCCCCAACAGTTTGGTGTGCCTCATCCCTTCCAGCATTTGTCATTTCTAATAGGTAGGAAGTAATGCCTCAGTTACTTTAATTTCCTTTTCTCTAAGCAGTAGTGATTTCAATCATTTTTTCATATGACCGTAGCTAACTTTGACTTATTCTTCTAAAAATTGCCTGTTCGCTCCCACCGCTTCGCCTGCCGCGGTCGAGTCCGCGGCCTTCGCTGCGCGGCTTTGCTGCTGCCGCCGCCGCCCCTGGCAGCAACTTCTCCCTCTCCCTCCCCAGCCCCGGCCCGGTAGCTGACTTAGAGATGAGTAGCTCGGAGGAAGTATCATGGATCTCATGGTTCTGTGGGCTTCGTGGCAATGAATTCTTCTGTAAGGTGGATGAAGACTATATCCAGGACAAGTTCAACCTCACCGGGCTCAACAAACAGGTGCCCCACTATAGACAGGCACTAGACATGATCCTCGACTTGGAACCTGATGAGGAGCTGGAAGACAACCCCAACCAGAGTGACCTGATCGAGCAGGCAGCTGAGATACTGTAGGGACTGATTCATGCCGGCTACATCCTCACAAACCGTGGCATCGCCCAGATGTTGGAAAAATACCAGCAGGGAGACTTCGGCTATTGTTCTCGTATATATTGTGAAAACCAGCCCATGTTATCCATTGGACTGTCAGACGTGCCAGGTGAGGCAATGGTGAAGCTGTACTGCCCCAAGTGCATGAATGTTTACACCACCAAGTCATTCAGGCACCACTTCACAGATGGTGCTTACTTTGGCACTGGCTTTCCTCACATGCTCTTCAAGGTGCATCCTGAATACAGGCCCAAACGGCCTGCCAACCAATTTGTGCCCAGGCTGTATGGCTTCAAGATCCACCCTATGGCCTATCAACTGCAGCTTCAGGCAGCCAGCAACTTCACGAGCCCTGTCAAGACCATCTGCTGACTTGTCTCCTCCCCTCCCCCCCAACACCTTAGGCTGTGACACCGTTCCCCCTCCCCCCAGTACACACACACACACACACACACGCACACACACACACACACACACACACACACCAGCCTTTCCAGAACCCCTAATGGTTTTAGTTTAAATTAAGAAGAAGTCATTATTGTGGTGGTGTGGTGGGAGTATGAAATAAAGTGGAGGAAAAGGCAAAAAAAAGAAAAAAATAAAAATAAAAAAAATAAAAACTGCCTGTTCATGTCCTTTCGTCAAGTGGAGAATGGCTCTTATTTTCATAAATTTGACTTAGGTCCCTATGACATATGAGAGAAACTTGCTGTAAATTTTTTTTTTATTACTTCATTGTCTACAGTACCTTTTAGCAAAATGTAGTTTCCCTGATTATCTCTTTTAAATAGTTCTATTTTTGGTTTTGCTTTGTCTGAGATCATGATTGCTATTCCTGCTTTTTTTTTTTTTTTACTTCAGCTGAAATATATGAGATTCTGGTCCAGCCCTTTATTTTAATTCTGTGTGTGTCTTTCTGTTTCAAATGTTTCTTATAAACAATTTATTTTTGGATCCTGGCTTCTAATCCATTTCACTATTTGCTTTCATTTTATGGGGGAGCTCATCTCATTCACATTCACAGTTACGATTATTGCATACTCTCTTCATCCTGTTTTCTTCTGTTTATCTCTCTCTCTTTCTCTCTGTACTGTCCCTTTTCAAAAATCTGTTTTGCTTCTGACCATTGCCTCCCATAATCCACCCTCTTTTTTTTTTTTATCATCCTCCCTCCCCATATCTCTTATCCCCTTCCCCTCTAATTTCCCTGTTGGGTAAGACAGATTTCTGTATTCAACTGTGATGAGTGAAAAGTTCTGAGACAGAGTTTCTGGATAAATTAAAATAAATTTTATTGACCACATCTAGAAAGCAGTCAAAAAAACAGGATCTTTGCTCCTTTGTAGCAAAGAGATCAAGTCAATCAAACTTTCAACATTTATAAATTCAACATTTTTGAAAAAGACTTTATAAAGGTGCATCTAAGGGTGAAAATCAATTTCAATTAATTAATAAGTAATGAGAGAATGAACATTATGATGAGAGGTGAGCTTATTCCAATGAAGGTTTTAAGGTACATGACACTGAGCACCTAAATCTTGGTCAAAGAGATTTATCAATTTCCATATCACCTGTCTGACAAAAGGGAGAACCCACACTTTCCCAGATCTGTCTGAGTAGACACAATGAGCAGGAATCTATCCAATTACCTAAAGTTAGAATTTCTTTACTGTCTTTGATTAGATCTTAGTCTTCCTGTCTGGATAAATTCTCCCACACTGATTGATTCATGGATGAGGAAGTAGAAAAGGGGAAAAACTCTGCTCTTAATTCAGTAATTAGTTATTAAATGTAGGAGAGGAATAATAATTTCTCTCACAACTGTGCTTATATATATATTCTTTCCTCTTTAAACCAGTTCCCATGACAGTGAGGTTCAAGTAGTGCCTGCCAACCTGCCCCATTTTCCCTTCCATTATAAAAGCTTTTCCTTGTAGGCCTCTTTTACATGAGATTTTCCCTATTCTACCTCCTCCTGCCTTCTTCTCCCAAGGCATCCCTTTCTCACCCCTCACTTTTTTTTTTTAGATCATCCTAAAATAAGGATCTACTCACAGTCATACTCTCTGTCTATGTAGACTCCTTCTAACTTTCCTAATAATGATAGAGTTCTTAGATGTTACATATATTATCTTCCCATTTAGAAATATACATAGTTTCACTTTATTGAGTCCCTTATGATTACTCTTTCATGTTTACCTTTTCATGCTTCTCTTGAGTCTTGTGTTTGAATGTCATATTTTCTATTTGGTCCTGGCCTTTTTGTCAGGAATGCTTGAAAGTCCTCTGTTTCATTAAATATCCATTTTTCCCCCTGAAGGATTATACTCAGTTTTGCTAAGTAGATTATTCTTGGTTGTAACCTTAACTTCTTTGCCTTCAAGAATATCATATTCCAAGCCCTCTTTAAGGTGGGATCTGCTAAATCTTGTGTGATCCTGAGTGTGGCTCCATGATATTTAACTTGTTTCTGTTTGGATGCTTATATTTTCTTCTTGACATGGGACTTCTGGAATTTGCCTAATAATATTCATGGGAGTTTTGATTTTGGAATGTTAGGAGGTAATTGGTGAATTCTTTCAATTTCTATTTTACTCTCTGGATCCAAGATGTCAGGGAAGTTTTCTTTGATAATTTCTTGAAATATGATGTTGAGGCTCTTTCTTTGATCATGGTTTTCAGGTAGTCTCATAATTCTAAAATGATCTCTCCTTTACCTATTTTCCAGGACAGCTGTTTTTCAGATGAGATATTTCACATTTTCTTCAATTTTACATTCTTTTTCTTTGTTGCATTGTTTGCTGATATCTTGTGGAGCCATTAGCTTCTACTTGCCTAATTTTAATTTTTAATGTATTTCTTCCTTCCTTGAATTTTTGTGCCTCTTTTACCATGAGGCCAATTTTGGTTTTTAAGGTATTATTTTCTTTAGTATTTTTTCATACCCCTTTTACCAAATTGCTAATTGTCTTTTAATAATTTTCTTGCATCCCTCTCATTTCTTTCCCCAACTTTTCCTCTATCACTCATCTCTTTCTTTAACTCTTCTGGGAATTCTTGCTGGCCTTGAGTCCAACTTACATTTTCTTTGAGGCTTTGCTTGTAACTGTCTTCACATTGTTGTCTTCTTTTGAACTTATGTCTTGATCTTCCTTGCCACTGTAATAGCTTTTTATAGTCAAGTTCTTTTATTTTTGGTTGACTACTCTCTTTTTCCAGTCCATTTCTTTTTTTTTTTTGAGGCAAATTGGGGTTAAGTGACTTGTCTAGGGTCACATAGCTAGTAAGTGTCTGAGACTGGATTTGAATTCAGCTCCTCCTGACCTGACTACCACTAGCCACTGCATTACCTAGCTGTCTTCTTCCAGCCTATTTCTTGACTCTTAACTTTATGTTAAAATTGAGCTCTATTTGTTTGGGGGTGGGAAGGCACTGTCCCAAGCTTCTGGGGTTTTTTGTACTGTTGTTTTCTGAGCTCATTTGGAATGGGGGTAGGGGATGGGAGTCAGAAAGTTTTTGATATTTCCAAGGTGGTGTGATCTGGGGAGACATACTTTCCTGGTTTTTTAGATATGGCTTGTTAATGAGTCATTGATAAAGTGGAACTAGAGTTCAGGAGAGAAATGAATATTGGTAAATATTGATATCTTGGGAGTCATTTGCTCAGATGTGATAATTGAACCCAGAAGAGCAGATGAGATCCTCAAGAGAAAGAAAGAAGGTAAAAAGAGAAGAGGATCTAGGTCAAGTCCAGTCAAGTCCAGAAGCTTTAATTAAGGGCTTACTACATGTAGCTGGGTAGCATAGTGGATAGAGTGACAGACTTGGAGTCAGGAAGACCTGAGTTCAAATCCAGCCTCAGACACTCACTAGCTCTGAGTGACTCTGGGCAAGTTACTTCACCCTGTTTACCTCAGTTTCGTCATCTGTAAAATGAGCTGGAGTGGTTTGTCATTTTCTTCTCCGGCTCATTTTACAGATGAGGAGACTGAAATGACTAAACCACCACAAAACATTCTGGCCACTGCACCAAGCACTCAAGACACCAAAAAACAAAAAAAATTGTTCCTGCCCTCAAGGAATTCCCATTCTAATGGGGGAAATAACATGAGCCATGAGTTGCAATCTGTACCAACAGAGGGATAATAAAGCAGCAACAACCAGAATTCATAGAGGACTTTAAAATTAGTAAATGACTTTAGATTTAAGTTTGTTAGGTGCTGTCATCCTTATTGTCCAGATGAGGTAGCTGAGGCTTGGAAAATTTAAATTACTTGCCCTTGCACGTGGAGCTAATGTCAGAGGAAGTATATTGAAGATATCAGAGATCCATTGAAATATCAATATATGAAGACAAATATAGAGCACTTGGAGATTCCTCTCCCCTATAGCCAGGATGGTTTTCCTAAACATGGAAGGAAACCCGATACGTATCAGTTTGTAAAACAGTCACCATGCATTTATTAAGTGCCTGGTGTGTATCAGGCACTGTGCTAAGCACTGGGGACACAAAGAAAGGCAAAAACGGTCTCTGCCCTCAAGGAACTCATGGTCTAATGGTGGTGGCAGGGGAATGATATACAAATAGCTATGCACAAGCAAAACATATCTAGGGTAAATTGGAGATAAGCTCAGAGAGGAGGCACTTGCCTCAAGGGGAACCAGGAAAGGTTTCTTGCAGAAGATGAGATTAAGCTGAGACTTGAAGGAAGTCAGGAGGCAGAGACAAGAAGGGAGAGTGTTCCAAGTAAAGGGGAAAGTCAGTGAAAATGCCTGAAGTCTGGAGATAGAGAGTCTTATAAGAGGAACAGCAGGGAGGTCAGTGCCACTAGACTGAAGAGTACATGGAGGGAGTAAAATGTAAGAATACTAGCAGCAGAAGAGACGAGATTATGAAGGCCTGAAAAGAGGGGGCGGTGAGGTGGCGCAGGGAATAGAGCACCGGCCCTGGAGTCAGGCGGACCCGAGATCCGGCCTCAGACACTTGACACACTTACTAGCTGTGTGACCTTGGGCAAGTCACTTAACCCCAGTTGCCCTCCAAAAAGCAAAAAAAAAAGTCAAAAGAGGATTTTATATTTGATTCTGGAGGTAATAGGGAGCCAATGGAGTTTCTTGAGTAAGGATCCTTTTATTCTTTGTGATTCTTCTTTATGTCTTCAAATGAGGATCTGCTCGATGTCCTAGAGTCCTTCGTAGATTACTTCCTGAGTGGAGAATGGAGTGCAGTGCTAAAAGATCTGAGACAACAAGGCCCACCAGAAGTCTACTTCAGCAGTTCAATTGTCAAGTGATGAGGGTAGTTTGGATGACCTGAGGCTGCATCTTTGGCTCACAGGGTGGGAGGAAGGAAATAACATCCTTTAGCCATAAAAGGGAGGTTATTCAAAAACGTAGGTTTTCAAAGAAAAAGGAGCCAGGATGCATGGGCCTGCCTGACCTTACTTGGTGAGTCTTAAGGATGTTCAGGCTCTTGATGAATACCTTGGCTTCTCTTCTTTCTGAGCTATTAAGGAAGAAAGTCAAATAACCCCTTTTTTAAAATTTTTAATTGAATTGTTTATTTACTTTTAGTTTACAGGATTCAGTTCCACAATCCCTTGAGTTTCAAATTTCCCCCCATAACTCCCTCCCATGGAGGCTTGCAATCAAGTCTAGGCTCTGCAAATACTTTCACACTGGACATTAGTCTGGTTGTATAGAAGCATTATAAGCGATAGAATGAACAATGGGAAAGAGGAAACAAAACCAAATATGGAAAAGGAAGAGAACATGTAGTTTGCTTCAGTCTCCATTTAAACTCTGTTCTTTCTAGATCTTTCTCTGAATGTAGACATCTCCTTCCATCCTGAGTCTTTTAGAGTCATCTTATAACTTTGAATTGCTGAGAAGAGTCCAGTTTATCAGAGTTGGTCGTCACACATACATTGTGTCTGTCATTGTGTACAAATTTCTCCTGGTTCTGCTCTTCTCACTTAGCATCAATTTGTATAAACCTCTCCAGGTAAATATGAAGTCCATCTGCTCCCCCTTTCTTATAGAACAGTAGTATTCCTTTACATTCATATACCACAACATGTTTAGCCATTCCCCAATTGATGGGCATGCCCTTAATTTCCGTTTTTTTGCCATCACGAAGAGAGCTGCAATAAATATTTTTGCACATATGGGTCTTCCTCCCACTTCTATGATCTCTTTGGGATACAACTCTAGAAGTGGCATTACTGGGTCAAAGGGTATGCAATTATTTATAGCCCTTTGGGCATAGTTCCAGATTGCTCTCCAGAATGGTTGAATCAGTTCACAACTCCACCAACAAAGCATTAGTATTCCAATTTTTCCACATCCTCTCCAGCATTTGTCATTTTCCTGCTTTGTTACCTTAACCAATCTGACTGGTGAGATGTGATACCTCCAAGTTGTTTTGATTTGCATTTCTCAAATCAATAGTGACTTAGAGCATTTTTTCATATGCTTATAGATATCTTTAATTTCTAACCCTGAAAATTGCCTGTTCATATCCTTTTATCCACATCCATTTATCCAAATGATTATCAACATAACCATTTATCAATTGGGGAATGACTTGTATTCTTATGGATTGAAAGTCAAATAATCTTATATGAACACCAGAGTGCCAGTGACCATAGGTTAAATTAGAAGTCATGTTGACAGAAAATGAGAATCTGACAGATATGACCTTAATCCAACATCATTTTGCATCAGAGTTGCTGATCTCTTAAGATTCTGTGGTCAGTGTTGGTGCAAGAAGAGGAAGGAAAATAGAACTGTCCCTTGGGGTTGTCTTATCAAGAAATAGCCTGAAAAACAGAGTTTATAAAAGTAATGCCTGGAACTTATAAACAAAACCAAGAGTTGGTTTTATGAAAAAACCAATAAAATCGATAGACCCTTAGTCAATATGATAAAAAAAAAAAAGAAAGAAAGAAGAAAACCAAATTTTGAGTCTCAAAAATGAAAAAGGTGAATCTACCTCCAATGAAGAGGAAATTAAAACAATAATTAGGAATTATTTTGCCCAATTGTATGCACATAAATTCGACAATCTGAGTGAAATGGACGAATATTTACAAAAATGTAAGTTGCCCAGACTATCTGAAGAGGAAGTAAATTACTTAAATGACCCCATTTCAGAAAAAGAAATTGAACAAGCTATCAGAGAACTCCCTAGGAAAAAATCCCCAGGGCCAGATGGATTTACTAGTGAATTCTATCAAACATTTAAAGACCAATTGATCCCAATACTCTACAAACTATTTGGGAAAATTGGGGAGGAAGGAGTCTTACCAAATTCTTTTTATGACACAGATATGGTACTGATACCTAAATCAGGAAGAGACAAAACAG
>CM053585.1:35432446-35444555 GCA_028646515.1 Pseudochirops corinnae | reverse complement strand
AGGAAAAACTTGTACACAATCACAGACACATCGTACATATGATGACCAACCTTGATAAACTGGACTATCCTCAACAACGCACAGCTAAAGACAACTCTACAAGCCTCAGGATGGAAGGAGAAATCTAAACTCAGAGAAAGATATAGAAAGACTATAGTTTAAATGGAGACTGAAGCAAAACACACTATCGTTCTCTTTTATGTGTGGTTTTGCTTTTTTTTTCCCAGTGATCACTCGTTGGTTACAACCCTTCTATATAACCAAACTATTGTACAATGTGAAAGTATTTGCAGATCCTATACATGATTGCATACCACCATGGGGGGAGGGAAGGGAGGGGAGAAAAGCTGAAACTCAAGTGATTGTGAAACTGAATCTTGTAAACTAAAAGTAAATAAACAAGTCATTAAAAAAAAAAGTAATGCCTGGGGGCAGCTAGGTGGTGCAGTGAGTAGAGCACCAGCCCTGGAGTTAGGAGGACCTGAGTTCAAAGCCATCCTCAGACACTTTACACGCTAAGTAGCTGCGTGACTTTGGGCAAGTCACTTAACCCCAATTGCCCTCCATAAAAAAAGCAACAAGAACAAAAAAAGCAATCCCTGACTGGACCCTGGATAAACCAAAATAATTTATGAGACCACTACCTTACACTCCTAACAGAGCCTAAGGAAAAGTGATGGACTGGTCCTATAGTCTTTCACTGGTGTCTATGAAATGCGAAAAGAAACACCCTTTATGATCCTTTCTAGCTCTGGACCTTTGAGCCTATGATCTCATGGAAGATGCCTAATATGGCAGGTGGGTCCCCTGTAGTAAGTTTATAGGAAATATAAAAGGAGTCACACACGTTGGACAAGCACGGATGAGTTATAATCTGCCTTATTGGTAGGAGTGCCTACGTTAAGGCAGTCACAGACCCATTGAGGTCAGGTCTATCAAGTCAATAAGCTTCTGTTAAGTATTTACTGTGCTGCCAGGCACTGTGCTAAGCCTGGTATGCTAAGAATGGTAAAAACAAATAAAAGCAGAAAAATAGTCCCTGCCTTCAAGGAGCTTATGTTCTAATGGAAGACTATAACAAATAGAAGGAAACTAAAAAGGGAGAGTACCCACTCAATGGCTTGGTAGAGAATGTTGGGAAGATCAGGAGTAGAGCCTGGAGAAGAATGAAGACATGGCTGGCCTGGGTGTTTACACACACACACACACACACAGATATACACATATATGTTTAAATATTTCTGGTTCACCTGAAATATCATGAGTTAGTTTGTTTACGCATTGAATGGGTCTAGCCCTTATAATGACATCGTTGCCCTTAAGTGTGAGCTACCTGATGTTTTTGACTCATCATCGTCATCAGAGCTCTATCCCTGGCCCCATAAACCTGACCTTAGAGGAAGGTTGGGCTTTGTGGATTGTATCTTCCTCCTATAAGTCTCTGGAGCTGAAGTTCTTGGCAAAAAAGGATTTCCATCTGGGTGCAGATGTCTTCCTGGACTAGACTGGTATTTACCCTTGTCCAAAGGCAACTTACTGGATATCAGGTCAGAATATCCTTCACTGGTCACATTCTTTTCCGTATCAGTAGACAATTCAGACAATCTTCGTTGTTGTTTCAAAGGTCTGAAGGAAAATTCATTATGTTTCAGCTGCATCCAAGAAAAAGGAATTACAATCATGACTTAACACATGGCAACAGCAAAAAGAGATAAGGTCAAAAGAGAGAAATTAGGAAAATGAATAATGCTCAAATGCATCCTGTACAATTAATATACTATACTATACACCCTGTACAATTAATATAATAATATACTCAGTACTGAGTCTCTATCTTAGTCAGATAGTTTATAAACATTTGTTGTTTCTTGACTGGCTGACTCTCTACCTGCTCACCAAAAAATCCAAATAGCCCTCCAGTGGGCAATAAGTCATTGTGGTAACTTGTCTTTATTCCCTGGATCTATTCCATAAGCAGGAAAGTTGCCCAATCTCTCAAATACTTTACATGGGTTAGTTTTTTATTAGTCTGCTAACTTGTGTGCCCCTGAACACCTAGGTTTCTCAACAGAACTCTCCTTGTCAAAGGTCTTGGTGATGCCACAATTTTTTCCCGTCTGGACTTCTGAATCAAAAACATGACTGTTGGGAAGGTTCTTTCTGAGAATTTCTCTCAGTTCTCAGATACATTGGTTGAGAGTGTTTGTATTATCTCCATCCTCTGAAATTCCAAAGTGCAAGTTAATAGATAGATATAGCCCGAACATAAGCTAGTATGGTGCAAAGTCTGTGACTTCATTTCTGGTGGAGTTGTATGTGTATACTAGAAATGATACATGTTGACTCTACTGAGATTTTTGTTCTGGTCTCAGAGTTCCCAACAGGTTTAGCATTGCTCAATTAAAACTCTTGGAATATGGGTCTCTTTGTGAAGAGTAAGGTGTAGTTCTAGACATCTTGCCAAAGTTTATGCTTATTTAAATAGATTGCTCTCAAATCCTCTGCCTTGGTCAGAATGGATCCTGGTATAGAATCCGTATGATGAAAAATATTTATCCCTCAATACTTTAGCAACTATGGATACCTTTCTGTTCCTTGTTGGGTATGCTAGTGAATACTTGGTGAAATGATTAGTTACCACTAAGATATGGCATATTCTTTATATCCTTCCAGAGAGAAAAAAGTCGATGCAGACAAGTTCTAAGGTTTGGCTAGTGCTTATGCCCTCCAAATATGCAGTACAAATTGGCATTGTTTTTTGTTGTATATGTTGGGCACAAGTTTCACACTTTTTAGTGGCATCTGCTACCATCTTGGACCAGTGAAACCTGTTTCTTATTATTGAAGTTAAGTTAATAAGTATTTTTTAAAATTCTAATTAATTTTTACTTTTCAACATTCACTTCCATAAGATTTTGAGTTCAAAATTTTCTCCCACTACCTCCCTCCCCCCTTCCCAAGACAGTATGTAATCTGATATAGGCTCTTCATATACATATTAAACATATTTTCACATTAGTCATGTTGTAAAGAAGAATCAGAACCAACGGGAAGAACCATGAGAAAGAAGAAACAAAAAAAAAGAGAGCAAATAGTATGGTTTGATCTGCATTCAGACTCCATAATTCTTTTTCTGGACGTGGATAGCATTTTTAATCATGAGATTTTTGAAATTGTCTTAGATCCTTGCATTGCAAAAAAGAGATAAGTCTATCAAAGTTAATCATGGTACAATGTTGCTGTTACTGTGTACAATGTTCTCTTGGTTCTGCTCATTTCACTCAGCATCAGTTTATGTAAATCTTTTCAGGTTTTTCTGAAGTCTGCCTGCTCATCATTTCTTATGGAACAGTAGTATTTCATTACAGTCATATACCACAACTTTAACAAGTTCTTATTAAGCACTACCATGTGTTAGACACTGTGCCAAGTGCTGGAGATACAAAGAACGACAAAAAACCAGCTCTGCCCTGAAGGAACTCGAAGTCCAGTAGAAGAGACAACATGCAAACAACCATTTGCAAACCAGCTATAGACAGGAAAAATTCTAGCTAATCAATAGAGGGAAGTCACTAGTATTAAGGGGGATCAGGAAAAATTTCTTGTAGAAGGTGGGACTTTATTTCTCTTGCTAAATAGTCCAAAGTCATAGTACATATTTCCATGGTCATAGAGTGCTATGATGTGGCAGGACCAGCTGCATTTTGGTGCCATGCATGGGCAGTGAAATCCAGTGTAGGACTCCACTGATCAGCTTCATCTTCTGTTGTGATATTACCAGCAAGGTGCTTTTAAGGGACAGTTAATAGGGAAACTGCTTCCTCACTTGGTTTGGAGATGGGGATATGGAAACTTCTTGGTGTGGTGCTTCCATTGTCTCACCTAAGTCACACTCAGCTCCTGGAAGTTTCTTTGGCTTCTCACAAGTCCCACCCAACAATAGCAACCCACCAAGCTTTCAGGGTGAGGGAAGGAGGAGCTGTAATCCAGAGACTGGATGTGCCTCTCAACTCTGTCCACCTTTGTAGCACAAGGTGAAGAAGAAACTTTCTTCCTTTGGTTTCTCTTTCTTAGAATTCTCTAAAACAAACAAACAAAACAAAAAATCCCCACACATATCCACGGAAAGCTAAGTTCAAAAGATGTCACCAGCTGGTGAACTCCATGATGGAGACTCATCTTGTCTCCATAGCATCTTTCCCAGGGCTACACTGAGTTACACAAAAAAAAGATCAGACCTAACCTCATTTTCAGCTTGATGGATAACATGGCACTCCTGTGCTATAGTCTTTGAAGACTTTTATAATTCTATTACTGTTCTTTTTTTGCTTTTTCTTTTAATGCCCAGGCTGTTTCTCCTTTATAATTAGCAATAAATGGGGGGAGGGAGACATTAGAAAACTAAAAGAAGGGTTATATGCTTATTTTGAAGCAACAAGGGAGGAGAGAAGTCTGTAACTTTGGGTCCTTTCCACAGATGGTCTAGATGGTGATAAAATCAAGTGGCAGTGTCTCAGGTGAGTTCACTTCCACCACTGATCCCACAGCTATCCTGACTGTCCCAGCAGCTCTTCTATGGCCTGACATAAAAAGATGTTTTGAGGCTGTGGATCATCCCTTTCACCTGGGTTTGTGTAAATACATTAAGTTATATTTCAGCTTTTCCCTGACTAAAAAGTGCTAAATAATGATAGAGGCCCCTGTGTGGCATCACAGCTAGGAATTTCATTTGGGCATCCAGCTTCCTGAGTGAAGAGAGCCATCCTGGAAGGCCATCCTGGACCTGGAGCCTCTAATTCTATCAATAATTGGCTTTGTAATCTCTTTGACTTCTACCCCTCTGGGCTTTAGATTTTTTCCTTTTTTCAAAAGATCATGTTGGTCTACATCACTAGTAATTAAAGATATACAAATTAAAGTGACTCTGAGGTACTACTTTGTACCCATTAGATTGGCAAAGATGACAACGTGGAGAATGACAAAAGCTGTAGGGTCTGTGGGGAAACAGGCACACTACTGCACTGTTGGTGGAGCTTGAACTAGTCCAACCATTCTGGAAAGCAATTTGAAACTATGTTTCAAAATCTTTTATACTTTTGACCCCAAAGAGATCAAAGAAAGAGGGAAAAGAATCCATATGTACAAAACTATTTCTAGCAACTCCTTTTGTGGTGGTAAGGAATTAGAAATTTAGGGGATGCCAATCAATTGGGGAATGGTTGAACAAGTTGTGGTATATGAATGTGATGGAATACTATTGTGCTGTAAGAAATGATGAATGGGATGGTTTCAGGAAAACTTGGGAAGACTTGTATGAACTGATGCAAAATGAAGTGAGCAGAACCAGGAGAACAATTAGTACAATAACAGCAATAATAGATAATCAGCTTTGTAAAGAAAATCAACTTTGAAAGACTTAGCAACTCTGATCAGCGTGATAACTAAACCATAATTCCAAAGGACTCATGATGAAGCATGCTGCCCACTTCCAAATATAGAGATGATAGACTGAGGATGCAGACTGAAGCATATTTTATTTCTTTCCTTCCTTCCTTCCTTCCTTCCTTCCTTCCTTCCTCCCTCCTTTTTTTCTCCCTCCCTCCTTCTCTCTCTCTCTCTCTTTCTTGGACATTGTTAAAGCAGTAATTTATGTTGCAAAACTACTCATTTTTTAAAGAAGTTTTATTTTTCTTGCCTTCTCAATGAATTGGGCAGGAGGAGGGAGGAAGGAGATAATTTGGAAACAAAAATAAAATAAAATTGTAAAACAATAAAATAGGTAAATAATTTTTTTTTAAAGACGATGTTGGTCTAGATGACCTCTCATATCCCTTACAATTTTTATTTGAGATGATGGGGATTGAATAAAATAATGTATGCAAATAGTGTGTCCCTGAAAAGTAAAAAGTGGTATACAAATGTAAGAAGTTATTCTTTTTAGAAAAATTATTTCAACAAGGGAGGAAGGGAAAGAATCTAGAATTTAAAGTTCTAAAATCAAATGTTAAAATATATATAGTATATATTCTTATTCTTATTCTTATTATTTACATGCAACTGGGAAAAAGATATGCAAGCACTGGGGTAGGGAGGCCCATCTTGTCCTACTGTAAAGTCAGAGGGGAGATAGGGGAGGACATAGGAGAGAATAGATTGGGATGGCTGTTTTGGGGTGGTGGGTAGGGGAAAGATGGGGAGAAAATCTGTAACTCAGAATCTCATGGAAATGAATGATGTAAACTAAAAAATAAATGAAAGTTTAAAAAAAAGAAAATTGTTTCATGTCACAAGAAATATCATTTGGGTGCCTCTCCCTCATTGTACATCATTCATTAATTCAGTTATTAAGAGCATTGTAAATTCTACTTTCACAATGTCTCTCATACACATCCTTCTCTTTCCTCTGACACAGGCACTACCACGGTGCAGACCCTTAAATCTTTCCCCAATCCAGTTCATGCTCCATTCAGCTTTGATAGCTTAAAACAAATGTCTGACCACCACACACACACACACACACACACACACACACACACACACACACACACTCAATAAACTCCACTGGCTCTCTATTACAATCCTTTCACACCTTAGTTTGCTGGTTCCCCTGGCTTCTCTCAAGTCTCAGTTAAAATCCTACTTTTGGCTCCAAGAGGCTGTAGCATGTGCAGTGGCTATATCCCAGTAAAACCATCTCAGCATATGGGCTAACCCAGGTTGAGGGTAACCAACAGGCTTCATACCCATCTGTGACTCAGGGGGATGTCTACCCCAAGCATGTGAAGACTTCCCAGATGAGAACAATTTGTTCAAGTGGCCATGGAGGTAACTGAAACAGGTACTGGGGAATACATAAAACTTGGTCAAAGGCTAGGTGATCCACTGCAACCAAGACCATTGCCAATCATCATGACTTTTGTCTTGCTAATGGACTTTGATGACTCTGGGACACAGAGTGAGGTTGATGACTTTCTGTAACTCTACCTCATTTAAATCCAATTCACACACAAGCCAAGACCACCCCATGATATCATTGGTCCTCTTCAAAAATGAAGGATAAACAACACCTTTTGACACGTTCCAGAGGCCCATTCATGTCAGGGCCTTCCTCCCGCTGAGCTTATCTTATCAATTTATCCTATAAATATGTTGTTTTTATGTAGTTGTTGGCATGTTGTTTCTGTGATTAGATTTTGAGCCCTTTGAAGACAGGGACTGTGTTTGGGGGATGAATTATGCCTTTTTTTGCATCCTCAGTGCTTAGCACATTGCCTAGAACATGATAAGCATTTAATAAATCCTTATTGATTTAGATTAAAACATTTGAAGGATCTAGGGATATTTGCTTGAATAACATGAGATTTGGAAGGACAACATTATTGATCTCAATTATCTAAAGAACTCTCTTGGTGAAAACTTACTCTAGGGAGGTCCAGAGGAAAAAACTATGATCCAAATGTCAATCATACGGAGGCTGTTCTTAGCTTAGTAGAAGGAACTTTCTAATTATTAGCATTGTCCAAAGATGTAATGAGCTGTCTTATGCTGTTGATGAGTTTCCCACCATTGGAAGTGGTGAAAGTATGGTGACCAACTGACGTCATGTGGAGAGAAATCAATAGGACTTCTAAAATCTAAGAACTTCTATGGTCATAAGCAGGATGGGAAGACAATTGATGACAGGAACAGGAAGGCAAAAGCTTTTGCCAAAAACTCTCATGAGGGCACCAGCTTCTCTTCTACACCAGCTTACAAAGGCAAAGACAGCCCAGATTTCTGGCCCAGTGTTTCCCTACACCTCATCCTCAGACTTACAGATGCAAACTAAGGATGCCTGGGCCTTGCCATCCACTCCTCTGCTGCACTCTTAGGAATTCCAAGCCTCTCCATCTGAACTTTACAGCTGAACTTTCTTCAATATGTTGATTCCCTCAATTGCTACATGAACTCCTTGAGAGTGAAAATGGTTTCTATTTTTCTGTTTGTTTTCTCAGTAGTTAGCACAGTGTTCTATACTGAGTGATCACTTAAAAATGCTTTTTTGTTCATTTTTTTAAAGCCTAATCATGGGACTTTTCAATAAATGGCACATTGCAGGATTGGGGCATCCTACTGTAACCAGTAGGGGTCATAACAAGTCAGGTTCATGGTTTGAGGAGACAGATTTTAAATGCAATAATCCTGTCCTTGGAAATGTAGTTATGAAACATGTCAACATCACCTTGTGATGAAGCCCTCAATTAGGGAGAGAAAACTCTCTAACAATGGGCTGGAGACTGGGATTCCAGCCTTGTGCTAGGAAAGGTCACTTACTTCTGGGTGACTCCCATAACTACCCTAGGCATCTCTCATGCTGGAAATAGAGACCCAAGGGCATTCAAAGGGAGGGGTCAACCACAGGTCTTTATGAGAAAGAAGATTAGACCCTTCAAATCCAATCTTTAGCAAAATAAAAGAACATACCTACAGATGAGCATTGGTCTCACCCATCTTAACTGAGGCTGGAAGGGGATAGATGTCGCCAATATTTGTGCATCTATTCGGGGTTTTCTTGGCTAAGATACTGAAGTGCTTTGCCACTTCCTTCTCCAGTTTGTTTTATAGATGAGGAAACGGAGGCAAACAGGGTTAAGTGACTTGCCTAGGATTACAGAGCTAGTCTGAGGATGAATTGGAATTCAGGTCCTCCTGACTCCAGGGCCAGTGGTCTATCTACTGCGCTACCTAGCTGCTCTCCCTAAGAGAGTAAGCATAATTAAAACAAAACAAAACAAACCACAACACAAAACAATATAATCTTATTTCACTAAAATGGACCTTAGCTTTTGCTTCCCCAGTCTACCAAGAGGAAGCATGGATTATAATAACAGGGTTGTGGCTTAGTATTCCGTAATGCCAATGTCTTCCCTCTGTTGATTATCTCTAAATTATACTATGTATATCTTGTTTTTAGATAGATGTTTGCTTATTGTCTCCCTCATTCAAAGTGGGATCCTTGAGAAGAAGGACCGTTTTTTACCCCCCTCCCCTTATTTTTGGTGTCCGAAGTCCGTAGCACAATGCCTGTCCCATAGGAAGCATTTAACAAATACTTGATGACTGGCTGGTTCCTCGTGTAGGGAAATCCCACCATCTCTTGTCTCCAATTCTGACCTCATGTTTCCTTCCTCTTTTTCCCAAGTTAGGGAGAAATAAAATTAACTGCCAGGGGCTTCAAGGACTTAGGCCCCTTTACAAGGCAGCTGGTCCAAGCCTTGCTGGAAGGTCTATTACATTCTGTTCATTAGCTCCTGTGATAGAAGATGGAGGAGTTCCTCTTCTTGGAAGCTCTCACCAGTTAAATGCAGAAAACTTGGCTATTTGGGGGATGTTCCCTTTGCTATGAGGATATGACCACTACTATGCTGGAATTGAGATAAGACCATAGTCATTGTTAACCTATATCTATGTGCTCTGCTAGAAAGCCTTCTTGGGGCCCAGAAGAGACAGTGTCAATAGAATTATTTTACAAGGACCTAAATGAAGACATAAAGGACTCATTAGAAGAGTATCATATGCCTGAGTATTTGGGGCCTCAGCTGATGCATCATGACTGCCAAAAAGATAAGGGGAGGTTAGTGGGCTCTGGACCACAATGCATATGCAGAGTTTTTGGTATGGCCAGAGAGACCAGAACCTACACAGCAGGGGTGGGGGTGGAGTTGGGAGAGTGCCATTCAGAGATGGCATGCCACTAAGACAAGAGCTATTTTTAAAAATTCAACTTTATTTTCAGATCCAAATTCTCTTCTCCTCCTCCAACCCCATAAAAAAAAAAAAAGAAAAACAGACCCTGTTACCAACATGTAGAGTCAAATAAAACACATTTTTGGCAAGAGTTCTTCCCCTTTTTGTGTGTCCTGGAACTCTTTGGCCACCTGGGGAAGCCTAGGGCCTCCTTCTCAGAATCACATTCTTAAACAATTGAAGGAAACACTAAATTTCCATTAATAGGTTAAGGAAAATAAAAATATAATTTTTTTCTCATCCAAATTTTGAAACCCCCTGTATGGGGTGAGTGAAAACTTCTCAGGTAGTTTGGGATTGTTAACTTTCCTCTTCCTCCTCCATTGCTGCTGTCAATCAGCTGCAAGCCTCATCAGGAATCTTTCAACCCCCACTTTCATTTCTTTTGTCCCGATTTCCCTGCCTCCTCCCAGCCAGTGGGAGTCAGGGACAGCCCAAGCTCATTCTTCCTCCCTTGCTTTGGGACCCTTCCTCCTTTTCCCTTGCTGTCAATCAGCATCCTCGTTCTTGGTAAACCTATTTCTCAGCCACTGAGAGATGGTGGTGGGCTTCCCTGTGACTTTCCATTTGGGGAAGATTTTGGTGCCAAGACTTAAGTCTGCCTCTCAACCAATGAGAGAGGAGACAGTTGGGAAGGGGGCTTGACTGCATTAGGGTATAAATTCTTGCACTGTCTTTTGAAACACACCTCTCCTCCATGATGAGTCATGGGGAAGACTGTCCTCTTCTCCTGGGGAAGAGAATAAACTCCTGTTCTTAGCCTAAGAGATCTCTGTGTTTGTTTTTTTATTAAATTAAGGATGAGGTTTATTTTTCATCCCAAATACCCCTGAAATCTATCCTGACATCCCAGGATAAGAACCCTTGCATTAAGAGCTATCGGGATTGGGCTTGTTTGGACCTGTGTCTAAGATGTTGTTCTTATCATCTAGCCTGGAGAGTCCAGCACAAGAACTCTAAGAAGGGGTTCTTCAGAAAGAAGATGATCCCTGAGACTCAGCAAGGAATTCTAGTGCTTTCCCTCTGTTAATTATTCCCCATTTCTCCTGTTTATAGCTTGCTTTTTACATATTGTTTGCACATCCATTGCAATTCATTTGCATCCATTGCATCCATTTGCAAACCATTGTTTGCACATTGGATTATAAACTTTTCAAGGGCTGGAGTTGTCTCTTTTTGTATTCCCAGGCTTAACCCAGTGATTGGAGCAGAATAGGCATTCAATAGATTGGGGTTTGTTTTTTTTTTTTTAACTATTTTAACATTTTTTTAATTGAAGCCTGTAAAAATAACCAGAAAGATAAGTAAATGATGCAATGATCTATGTCCTAAAGCAAAAATTTTCTTGCCATGCATTGTTTTCCTTCACAATGGCATTAAGATCACAGGAGGCGGTGATTCCAAGCCACTTCCTTCCCTTTGGGTGCACAATGCAGGATTTCTGAATCAATGTTTCCCCCCAAAGAGTCTTCCTCATTTATAAATTTAAAAAAAAATCAATCAATCAATAAAAACCATTCTATTTGTATAACTCTTGATGGGGGAGGGGAGTATGGATGCTGGGGAGGAGGAAGGAAAACCTAACTAGGTTTCAATGCCCTAGGCAAAACAATCTTGGCCTTGAGAAGAACTCAGACATTATAGGTGGGGATCCTGACAATGAGAATTCACATTACCAGCCTAGTCCTGGGACAGTTACCAATTGCTGTCTTGCCATGTGGGGAGGAAAATCCAGGGAATATCATTTACCAAAGTTAAGAGAAGGACTATTACTTAACACTTACTAGCTGTGTGACCTTGGGCAAGTCACTTAACCCCAATTGCCCTCCAAAAAAAAAAGCAACAACAACAACAACAAAAACAAGAGAAGGATTAATAAATTCAAGCTTGTCTCCTGAATATACCTAGGTATATACAAGATATATCTATACCTGTATATCTATCTATACCTATGTCAATATCTATAATATCTATCTGTAAATATCAATATATTATAGTTATAAACACTATGATTACTATAACCAGTGGTTCTCAACCTTCCTAGTGTCGTGGCCCTTTAATACTGTTCCTCATGTCGTGGTGACCCCCAACCATAAAATTATTTTCATTGCTACTTCATAACTGTAATTTTGCTACTGTTATGAACTGTAATGTAAATATCTGATATGCAGGATGTATTTAAATTGAACATAACCCACAGGTTGAGGACCGCTGCTATAGATACTATAGTTGTAAACAGATATAGATATAGACTAAGCATAAAGATAGATATCACAGAGAGTTATCTATGTCTATGTCTATATCTATAGTCTATCTATCTATC
>CM053585.1:35394731-35422205 GCA_028646515.1 Pseudochirops corinnae | reverse complement strand
TTACTATTATTATTAACTAACCAACTGGAACTTAAGATACATAGGTACTGTGGTAGGGAGATCCATCCTGCCCTACTGGAAAGTCAGAAGGGTGAGGGGGGAAGACATAGGAGAGAATAGATTGGGGGAGAGGGGATACACTGGGATGGCTGTTTTGGGGTGGTGGGTAGGGGAAAGATGGGGAGAAAATTTGTAACTCAAAATTTCATGGAAATGAATGATGTAAACTAAAATAAAAGAAAAAAAGAGAGGTGAGAGAAGAATATAATGAGAGGAGATAGGGTAAATTATTTCATATAGAAGAGGCAAGGGATAACTGTTACAATGGAGGGGAAGAACAGGAAGGCAAAAGGGAATAAATTTGGCTTAGGGAGGGAACAACATACACACTAAATTGGGTATCTTGCCTTACAGGAGAGTAGGAGGGAAGGGGATGATAAGGGGATGATGGAGGGGAGGGCAGGTTGGGGGAGAGGGTAGTAACAAGTACACACTTTTGAAAAGGGACAGTGTCAAAGTAAAGAATAGAACAAGTGGGGACAGGATAGGATGGAGGGAAATATCGTCAGTCTTTCACAATATATCCACTATGGAAACATTTTTGTGTAATTATACATGCACAACCTATGTTGAATTGATTATCTTCCCAGTAAGGGTGGGTGACGAGGGAGGAAGGGAAAGAATTTGGAATTCAAAATTATAAAATCAAATGTTTAAAAAAATTATCATTATTATTATTTTTTTTTTTACATGCAACTGGGAAATAAGATATACAAGCACTGGGGTATGGAGATCCATCTTGCCCTACCAGAAAGCCAGAGGGAGAATGGGGGAAGACATAGGAGAGAGCAGATTGGGAGAGGAGGCATATAGTGGGATTGCTGTTTTGGGGTGGTGGGTAGGGGAAAGTTGGGGAGAAAATTTGTAACTCAAAATCTTGTGGAAATGAAAGATGTAAACTAAAAATAAACATAAAATTTAATTTAAAAAAAGAATAAAGATATTAAAAATTTAAAAACTGAAACTTTTTTTAAAAATTAAAATAAAATAAAAAATTAAAAATATATATACAAATATAAAAATAAAAAATTTAATATAAAAATTCAAAATATAAAAAAATTTTAAAAATTAAATTTTAAAAATAAAAATTTTTTAATTTAAAAAAATAAAATTTAATAAAAAGTTTAAAATAAAAAATTTTTAGAATGTGAAAATAGTCACCGCTCTTTGTACATGAAATGTCAAGATCAAATGACACATTTATTGGGTGCCTGCTGTATGTAAGGCATTGCTGTACTGTGCTAGATACTACAGGAAATACATGGAAAAAATAACACTCAAATTCATGTTGGGGTGATAAGACAGACATATCAATCGACAAACATTTATTAAGCATCTACTGTGTGTTAGGCACTACATGAGATTCTAGGGAAAAAAAGAGATAAAAATTAAATAATAATTAAAGGCATTAAAAAAAAAAAGGAGTATTAAAAAAAAATGCCTTCAAGGAACTTTGATTTTATCTGGAGAGATGAGATGACAGGTACATACACAAACACGCACAAAGTATAAACAAAACCACTACAAGTTAATGGGAGGAGGCAGTCGAAGTAGGAGAGGCAAAAAAAAAAAAGGCTTTATGGGAAAGGAGCCTGAGCTTGAGCTTTGATGGAAACAAGAGTTTCTAAGAGGATAGATCTTCATTCCAGGCATAGAAGATAGCCAGTGGAAATGCACAGAGATGAGAGGTGGCCTATCCTGGGCCAAGGGCAAAAATTCCAAATCCAGTGACTTTTCCATTATGTCCCAATGTCTCTCTCATTCTTTCACTGCTTAAGATTGTTCCCTACAAGACAGAGGGACTCTGCCAAGCTGCAATGATCTGGCTTCATTCTAACTTTTAACTCACTATTTCTTGTTTGAGCTGCAGAGACAAGTGTGCTGAAGCTAAAATGAAGTCTGCTTAAGGACTCAGGAAGGAGGGAACTTTATTGTATGTAAACTGTAAGGGCCAGCCTTGTTTTCGAGAACCCTCTTGGAGAAACACTAATTTAACTTCTGAATGGTGATGACCTCTCTCTTCAACTGTAGCTAGCTCCCCACCAGGGTGAGACATATTTCATTTGACCTGGCACCAATTGCCCTGGGAGATCCAGATATAGATTCTGCAACCCAGATGACAGAGAGGTTATAGTATAAGGTCTCTATTATATGTATAGTATATAAGTATAAGGTATATATATATACATATGCATGTATAAGGTCTCTCATACATATATAGTATGTGTGTATACATATGTACATACATATATACATATACATAGAGTCTCTCATATATATGGTATAAGGTCTCTCTTAGCTGAGCTAGACCTCCTTTCCTAAACTCAAAAGAATACTGATTTAGAACTGCACCTAGAGCTTACAGGTCATCAAGCCCAGACCTCTCATTTTATAGAGGACCCAGACAGGATAGGGCATTTCCCCAGTGTCTTCAGGCAGGAATCGAACCCAAGTCTTCCTCACTCTAGCCCTATATTGTTTTTTCTGTCTGGTGGAATGGATTTCTAGAGAAAGGAAGTAGATGAGTAATTTGTACCAGGGTTAGCCCACAAGAATGTCCAAATACTATATTCACATACCATGTATGAGGTAGTTAAATAGTGCATTAGACAGAGTGCCAGACCTGGATTCAGGAGGACCTGAATTCTTTTATTAGTTACGTATCCCTGGACAAATCACTGCACTTTCGCCATTTTGGGGTGGTGGGTAAGAGAAAGACAGGGAGAAAATTTGTAACTCAAAATCTTGTGGAAATGAATCATGTAAACTAAAAATAACATAAAATTTAATTAAAAAAAGAATAAAGACATTAAAAATTTTTAAATAGAGTGAAAATAGTCACAGTTTCCTCATCTGTAAAAATGGGAGAATGATAGCATTTACCTCCCAGGGATGCTGTGACGATCAAATGAATTATCATTTGTAAAGCACTTTGCAAACTTCAAAGCATTATATAATGACTATTATTTGCATTGCTCTAACACTGCAGACATTAATAATGATGATGATGGTTGGCATTTATACGTACCAGTGTGTGCCAGGAATCATGCTGAGCGTTTTACAAATGCTGTCTCATTTGCTCTTCATAATAATCCTGGGATTATTATGGGAGGTATAGGCTATTATTATTATCTCCATCTTACAGCTGAGGAAACTGAGGCAAGTGGAGCTTAAATGACATGGCCGGGCTCACCCAGGTAGTAAATACCTGAAGCCAAAGCTCACGGGTGAGCGTGGGTGCATTTTCCGAAGGAGTCTGATATTTCTTTCATCTTCATGATTCATTTTTGTGGCTCAATTTTTCTAAACAACACGTATGTTTTTATTGTTGCTGACTTGATGCATTCAGTGCCCACTTTTTGAGATTCTGAAATTTCTGACACATTTCTCAGGAAAACCAGGAATGAATATTTAATCAGCCAGTCAACAAGGATTTCTGAATCAGTATGTGCCAAGCACTGTCCACAATGGCAATGTAAAGAGAGACCAAAACCCCATTTCTTTACCCTCAAGGAGCTTATAAATGAATGGGAATGACACCATGCAAATGACTGCATATGTACTAGCTAGAGACAGTGTAAACAGGAGGCGGGTCTCCAAGGAAAGGTATCAGGAGTGCTGTTGCAGAAATTCTGGGATCCGTATTTGCCCTAGAAGCAGGTAGAATAGGCTGATTAAAGACACCTATGACAGGTGACTTGGGTGAGGACTCCTGGGTGATTAACTAAGGCTTACTTGGTGTCAACAATAGGGCAAGAACGGAAGGCTCAACATCTGGATAACATCACGTTCTCTCTCAGCTGCTTGTTAGGGGCGGGTAAGAGAAAGAGGGTGCTAGCACAGACTTGTTTAGTTTATCTGTTTTTCCTTCTTACTCTTAGTTGGAGCAGAAATTAGGGTGTGTCTGCTGTGATGACCTGTCTGATATAATGGCCACTTCCCTCATCTATACCGCTGCCAGTCCTGCGTCAACCCCGCTGTTTGCGGGGCGTATCGCAAAAGTCCTGTGGTGAGAGAGTTTGCTCTTTGATCTCAGTAAACCCAAGTGGAGCCATTAGGTTGTACTGCAGAAAACTGAGGGACAATGACCTGGCTGCAATTATTCTATTACTTTGCGATTGTTCTGTTCATAATGGTCCCATTCTAATAGTCTCAGCCTCTCTGTAGGTAATTACAGTGTTTCACTGTCATGGACCCTATGCAAAGAGTAGGCTGTAGCATGCCAAGAGGTCTGTGTCCATGTACTGATTTGGGGCTAGCTGGCACATAGTCGTAATAATGTTTGTTGATTGATTGACTTTAGTAATACCAAACAACCAGCAACTTTAGATTCACCCAAATAAATGTTTTGACTCCTGTCTACCTAAAGACCAATTCAGTTCCTTTTTTCCCCCTTTTTCAGTGAATTGCTTTGGTTGAATTTGCCTACTTTAAGGGTGGCATGGTTGGCTAATTAATGTTTGGAATACTCTGGGAGAAGATGGGACACTTACACTTTCTTCCTGGAAGATATTTGAATGAACCACAATCACAGGGAAAGAATCCACTAACTCTTGAGACAGCCTATCACCCTCTGGGTCACTAGAATTGTTAGGACAATTTTCTTTTCATGGAGCCTAATATTTGCCTCTTTGCAACTTCTGCCCTCAGGGACCAAATAGAACAAGCTTAATCCCTCTTCCATGTAATGAATGGTCTTTCAAATATTTCGAGACAACTATCATGTTCCACCTAAGTATCGGCCTATTATAGGCTAGGGTTTCATCCAGCTGGAGACTTTCATTTTCTCTCCAAGTCAGGGATTCTTAACCTTTGTGTGTATGTCCTGGCCCCTTTAGGCAATCTGGTGAATCCTAGGGAGATCCATTCTCATAGTCATTTTTTTTAATTAACAAAACTAAATACATAGGATTAGAAAGGAGACTAATTATATTTAAATAGTTATAAAAAATTTTTAAAACCAAGTTCATGGATCACAGATGAAGAACCACCTTGATCTAAGTACCTTATAGAATTCATTCTTTTACTTCTTTAAGTAAAGTATTTTCCAATGCATTTCGCATTTGGGGGAAGGGAGGCACCAAAAAAGAATGGAACCCAATCTATACAGTATATGGCTCTAAGAGCTAGGATAGGAAATCAACAAGAGTCTCCCAATTTTTCTTCAGCATTTTGTGAGTTAGATAACAGTAAGTCACTTAAACTGTGGTTCAGTAGGCAAACACATTGCAGTATCTCTCAAAAAATAAATAGAAAGATGGGATCTCTGCCAGGAGACAAGCAAACCTTCTCTTTTAACCCTTAAATAACTGGTAATTTTTTAGGTGCTTGGAAGAAATTTCAGTTCTCTGGTGAATGATCCTTATGAAGATTTCTCTAGATCATACAAGACATCTCAGTTCAACAACCGACATAGCAGTCACTCAAGAAAGAGAATAATTTGAGTATTGGATTGAGAAAAAAAAGACTTCTCTTTATAATACCTGTCTCTCAGGTATGTTTGGGCAGTGGAGTAGAAGGAGTTTACCTTAAGTCTCACTTTGTCTCAATTGCTCGATAAGTACCCAAGAAGAAGTCTAGCAACCCTTAACAATCCTCTGTTCTCCTCCCACCCCCTCCATCTCCTATAAAGAGTTAACTTAGAGGATTCCAGTTGTTTGAAGTGAGAACAAATCCCTGATGGGGCACTGGAGGAGGAGTATTATAGAGACTTCACCCTCAGCCAATTGTGAAAGGTTTTCAAGGCCAACACCCATTCGTACAGACTATTTCAGCAGTGGTGATTTGCTTCTGAGTTTATCACTTCAACTTGACAAGAGAGAAAGAAGCAAACTTTCTGATCCGTTCCATCAATTTAGGGTTTCAGTTCCACTTCTTAAAAGGTAAAATTCCAGTTTTCAGCATTGTTTATAATCCAGGAGATGCTACTTCAGTCACTTTTATATTGTTTCTTTTTCCACAGCAGGAAATATCTAATGCTTAATAACTCTTAATATCTAGCTCTTAACAGTCTTATAGCACATTCCTGATTTAGCTATACAGGTGACAAGAACCAGTCTATCTTTCTTTAGTGAGAATCTTCCTTGGTTTGGCAGTACGTTTAAGGGATGGAGCATATATTGGGAGCCTGAAGATCCACAATTATTTATCTTAGTTCCAATTCATCAGCAAGTCAACTGGGAGCAGAAATTTAGGGGGAAAATTTTCCTACCACTTCAGTAAATGATTAAAGAAGTACCTTCTCTCTGAAACTGCAGGATAGGTTTTTACCCCAAATGAGACTGATTTGCTGACATCAGGCACTCATCTGTAAATATCCTGTCATTGAGAATATGCTTTTCAAAATACTTTTTAAAAAGATCTTGGATCTCCCTCCCACTTGAGATGTCTTACAACTTTCTCGCTCATGTAGAATCTGTCTTCAGTGAGAACCAAAGCAGGTTGAGGACAAAGTAATGAGCTCAGAAGAAAGGCCAGAAGCCATTAGGAAACTGACTTCATGTTAGTGTACACATACAAAGTAAAGGGATTTTCCTGTATTTTAATATTCATAGAATTTTTTTCTCTTTCTCCAAAGGCATATTTAGTGATGGACTCTTATGTGATTCAGATGAATGGCAATCATGAACTTTCCTCAGTCCTGGATGTCCATGTAAACATCAATGGAAGAAATACAGTCTCAGGGAAAATGAAAGGCAGGAAGGCTAAATGGTCAGTGAGGGCCTCTAACATGTCCAAGAAAACTTTTAATCCCATCAGAGCTGTCGTAGATAACATGAAAGTGCAGCCGAATCCTAATAAAACCATGATCTCTTTGTCAATAGGTGAGTATTAGACCATCACTTACAAGGGAAGGGGAACTCAGCTTCCCATTGGCTAAGTTTATTTCATTGATTATCAGGGGGAAAAAATGAATAAAAATGGAAGTGAGAGTTCAGATCTCTTGGTGGGTGGGAGAACCTAGAGGGAGAAGAGTACTTCTGTCTTGTTCACTGCTTGTGGAATACTATTAATCTTATCATGGTTCCTTTCCTTCTTCCTCTAAAAAGGAGATCCAAATGTATTTGGAAACCTCCCTACTGATTCTGAAGTTACTCAGGCCATGAAGGATGCCTTAGATTCGGGAAAGTATAATGGTTATGCTCCAACAATGGGTAAGTTTCCTCCTCTTTGCTAATATCATGTAGGTTAGTGCTTCCTAGTGTTTTTTTTTCCATTTTTATAATTTTTCTAGTCTTCATTCTGCTCTCTGTTTCTGTCTTGGTATTCAGAGACTAAAATGAGATAAGCATAAGGATCTGGGGAGAAGGTTCTAGAGAAGGAGTTCTTAACGATGTGTCATGGACTCATTTGGCAGGCTGGTGAAGTCTGTGGGTCCTTCCTCAGAATGATGTTCCTAAACGCATAAAGCAAAATATACAGCAATCTAAAGGAAATCAGTTTTATGAAATATAGTTCTTAAAATATTTTTCAAAAACCAAGTTTGGGAATCCCCAGATTAAGAACTCCTGCTTAGGGGAATTCATAAAGGTAAATTGATATCTTGGACCCCATCTTTGAAGAACACCTGATACTTCTTTCAGACCTCACATGCACACCACCAAGTGCTGTGTTACATTTCTCAGATGTTTGTTGTCATATTGTTACTAATTTTGAGGTTTCTTTGTCTGATTGGGGCTACCCCTTTGCCAATTTCCTTTCTCCCTTCCCTTCTCTCCCTCACCCACCCTAGTCTTGGGGAATAGAAAGAACTTGCTGACCCCGTGAAAAGAACTCCTTTTGTGCTCTCCCAGGACTCCATCTTAAGATTCTTATTTAATTGTGGTCCTATCCAGAGCCATAACTAGGTGTTCTGGTGCCTGGGGTAAATTCATTCAAATGAGGGAAAGGGATTCTTAAGATTCCTTAACCACTCCCGAAAATGGTTGATACTGGCTGGAGATAAAAGTCTTGGGAGATGGGGAGGTTGACAAACTAGGAAAGTCAGAGAAGGAGGTGGAAAAACCTGTAAGGATGATATTATTGGGTAGGAGGGAAAGTAACCAGAAGGACTACCCATGATAGCAACAAGGACCTGGGCAGGAAGGATGGAGTCAATCTGAAATTAAGAGGGGTGGTTGTCGAGTCATGGTAGCTTAGGGTAGGTCTGAAGTGAAACTAGGGGAACCAGCATTATGCCAACTTCTTTCCTTGGCTCTATGTGTCAAGGTTTATGAAGAACATCTATCCTTGAAGAATGTGCAGAAAGATGTTGTGTATTAAGGAAAAAATCAGGTTTCGATGTGCTGAAGAAAATATGCAGAATGAAGAGAAGGTTAACAATTAGCATCAATATGAAATATTCCAGCGTACCTAGTAGAAGTTGGCACCAAGGCCAAATTCCAGTGGCTGCCATGCTAGTTCTGGTTTTGGTCCTTGGGGAAAAAGTACCATGGAGAAGACAATGAGACCTTGGGGAGACCAATTTTTTAAAGACTGTGTATTGGAATCTCATCATCAGGTTACATAGTTTGGATCTAAGCTGGTTTCTTTAGGCATGAAATTATGCAACATGTACTCTGGGCTATTACTATCCCCATTTTATGGATGAGGAGATTAAGGTAGAGAATTGATTTGCCCAGGGTCCATAGCTCGGAAGTATCTGAAGCAGGATTTGAACCATCTGTTTTCTAATACCCAAAGTTGCTGGCAGGCTCAGGAAGGAAATTGCTCTACTCACTAACCTCTCCTTCTATTTCCAGGCTATCTGGCCAGCCGGGAGGAAATCGCTTCCTATTACCACTGTCCAGAGGCCCCCCTAGAGGCTAAGGTAACAAAGGCAGCTTTCCAGACTTCCACCTTGTAGGGGGAAAAGAAACCAGGAGCTTCTTCAGAGATTGCATTTAGGGCAAACCCCGCCATCTCTAGCTTCAGATCTCAAAAGCTAAGCAAATGGTTTCAGAAATAAAGGGGGCTAATTGTCCTCATCCTTAACATCTATAGGGATTTTGATAGCTAGCACTTTAAGGCTGATGACATATGTTATCTCATCAGATCCTCACAACAACCCTGGGAGGTAGGTCTATTATTATTTCATTTTATAGATGAGGACACTGAGGCAGACAGAGGTGATGTGACTTGTCCAAGGTCATACAGCTAGGCTGGATTTGAATTCAAGTCTTCCTGGCTCCAAGTCATGATAATGGTGATCATGTTGATAATGCTGTATTAAATTTATTTTTTTCTTTTGGCACTTGCAGGATATCTACTGTGAAATAGAAAAAGATACAGTAGGAGGTAGGAGGAATTTAGTCATCAGATACAAAGGTTGAAGGACCAATATTTACAAAGGTTCTTAATAATGACTGTTAGCCTATCATTGTCTAGAATTCAGAATAGTCTTACTGTCCTTAGGTACCTCCTGACATGGGCAGCTAGGTGGTGTAGTGGATAGTGTGTTGGACCTAGAGTCAGGAAGACTCATCCCTGTGAGTTCAAATCTGCCTTCAGACACTTACTAGCTGTGTGACCCTGGGCAAGTTTAAGTCTCATTTGCCTCAGTTTCCTCATCTGTCTAGTGAGCTGGAAATGGCAACCACTTTAGTATTTTTGCCAAGAAAATCCCAAATGGGGTCACAAAGAGTTGGACACTACTAACAAATTGGTATAGGCTTTGTAATTAGCTCAGAGTTGCCTGGATTTCTTTTTTTTTTTGACATTAGAAAATACCTGATTTATTTCAAATTTAGTTTTGCTTTCTCAAATATTTCTTTCACATAGGGATTCTCAATAGACAGAGGAACTATTTACTTTTTCTTAAGCCTTCTAAAGAAAAAAGTACAAATAAAACCTCTGTCTCCAAGGTTAATAAATCATAGAATTGGAGAAGAAGCAACATTTTAGGTTGTTGTTTTTTTTTTTTGTAATGTAGAAGATACAAATATTTGGGATGATAATGTGTTTCAAAATCCAAAGTCTCCCATCTCAGATTCTTATGTACAACTAGAAAAAAAACCAATAAGGATCATTGCTGATACTTGGAAATTCACTTGCAACACCTGCCCCACTGGATTTCTTTTTAATCAGAATAACAATAATAGCAATTTCCATTTCTGTAGGGCTTTAAAGTTTGTAAAGCACATTCTTCACAATTCTGTAAGGAAAGAAGTTCATAGAAGAATCTTTATCTCTGTTTTACAGATGAGCAGGGAGGCTAAGAGAGGTTAAGTAATTTGCCTAGGATCCTGAAGGTGCTAAGGAATGGAATGGGAGTGGGACCTTTTGACTAAATCTATTGCTCTTCCCATTATCCTGTTTTGATTCTTTTAATGGATGGAGGTCACCCAACACTAAAGAACGTGTGGAAGTACTTTGAAAAAAAAATCCACTAAATGGTGAGATGTTGCCTAACCATCATGGTTAGTGGTTAATCATGCTAGATCTGGGTTCAGATCCTGCTGATCTGAACATTGGCTGGTTGACTACAAGCAAGTCACCAGAGTCTCAGCCTCAGAGACTATAGTTATAGGTTATTAATTAGGTGGGTAGAACAAAGACTATAAGTTATAGAGAGTTTGTGATCTATATTGGTGAAGGAAGTTCCCAAACTGATGAATTACAAGTCCTTGACATCTTGACTTATAGTTATTATTAGTGCTTATAAATAACTATCTGTAATCTCAACAATTGCTGAAGGTAGAGAAAACAGAGTTTTGGTGCACTTAAGTGGTTAAGATCTTTTGACCACAAGTTGCATATTGAACTGAAGGCTATGCCAAGATTGGGGCCAACTGCTTCCCCCACCAATCCTCTGATGTTTTTGGCTGGTATTTCCTAAGAGAGAAGGCCTCCCTTTGCTGTCTATATCATATCTCTAGCCAGGAACAAATAAGCCAGGGAGAAAGTCCAAGGACACTAACAGTTGAGAATTTTTCCCCCAACTCCAACAACAGGGTTGCATTTTTATATAGTGGCTAGCTGAGGCATGGCCAACCTTCTAATAAAGTTATATACATACATACATATATACACATGTGCATATGTATATATATCATAATATTCACATTCATGCATAAAACCTATTAATCTTCTGGTTTTAGCTCAGCGTAATCAATACTGTTTTAATGAGAGGAAATGTGGTGGAACAGAGGGACTTGGAGCCAGAGACCTTTATTTGAATCCTAGCTCTGCGGGTGATTGAGGCTAAACCAATTAATCTCTCTGAAACTCAGCTTCCTCATCCACAAATTGAGGATAATAACACTTATGATGCCTACCTTGAAGGTTGCTGTGAAGAAAGCACTTTTCAAATGTTAAAATGCCCTACAAATTTGAACTAGCCAATCACTGCGTAGAATTCAGGAATAACTTCTTTCTTCTTATTCCCAACTCTCTCTTCTTTGTTAAATTGACTCTTGAATTCCTGTCTGTTCTTAGATTTCTGTTATCTAGGAATCACCACCTTAATTAATCCCTTGTGCTCTATGCAGGATGTCATTCTGACAAGTGGCTGTAGCCAGGCCGTTGAACTTGCCTTTGCTGTGTTGGCCAACCCAGGACAAAACATCTTGATTCCCAGACCCGGCTTCTCTCTCTACAAGACTCTAGCTGAATCCATGGGGATTGAGGTCAAATTTTACAACTTGTTGGTGAGTGATCTTTTGGGGAAACCTTGGAAAGAAGACACTTTGGGCAGATCTCCTTTATTTTAGGAAAAGAATGGGTGACAGCCATCCTGTCACAGAGCCAGCCCATTCTGCCTTTTTATCTAGGATTGCCTATTTTATATATAATTGCCTGTAACTTATACATTAGTGCTTTATATTTAAGACACTCAGAGTCCCATACACTTACTATTTGCTGATTGATTCCTAAGCTCGGACACATGAGGCCCCCCTGTTCTCATTGATATGTGAGAATTTAGGGATCTTTTATTGTCTAGTAGCTAACATCAACTTTTTTCATCAACTTTCTCTGTTAGCTTAGTTTCAAGACCTTTAGGCTTAGACTACCTAGGTTTTTTTCCCCTTCCCTCTGATTTTTGTCCCCAAACATCCTCTTCCTTTTTTATCCTTTTCATCGTTCCAATTCTTTTTCCTTCAATGGGTTACCCCCAATCCATGCTGTCTACATTTCGTATGTCCATAGTTGTTTTCACATTTTCTTCCCCATCAGAATGTGGATTCTTGAGGGCAGGGACCTGCTTTTGCCTTGCTTTATAACCTCATTTCTAGTACAGGGTCTGATACACAGTAAGTGGTTAAAAAATGTTTGTTGATTGATTCTGTCTCTCGCTGTGCTTCTGTGATTTCATAGAATGTTATGGAGGAAAGGGACTTTAGAGATTCTGTTGATCAATTCCTTCACACAGGCCACATAGCTAATAAATCTAGAATTGTGACTTGGCCCTTCTAACTTCACTCTACCATCTCTCATCATTTGCCTTCACAAAGCCTGCATGTGCTCATCATCTCCAGGCATATTGACTCAGACACGAGTGTCTTTGCTTCTGTTTCAGAGGAGAAAGGTCTTGATGTAGGTAACCAAAGATATAAATATATTTTATCATTTAAGTTAAATATTGCGTTAAGTAATTATTATGCAAAAGTTCCAATTAAATTCATTTCAAAAAGTATTTACCAAGAATCTGTCATATGCAAGATATTATGTTAGGAATACAAAGACAAAATGAAAATGAAAAACAGCCAAGCCTTTCCTTTCTCTCTAGCCAGAAAAGTCTTGGGAAATTGACTTGAAGCATTTGGAATCTTTGATTGATGAGAAAACAGCGTGCTTTGTTGTTAACAACCCATCAAACCCCTGTGGGTCAGTGTACAGCAAAAGCCATCTCCAGAAAATCTTGTCTGGTAAGATGAATTCTTTGTTCTGAGCTCAGGCCAGCTAGAGATCTGTCAAAGGCTTTCCCTACTTATTGAAGAAAGTAGAGGACTCCCTGCCCAGGCCCAAAAGCAAGGGACAAGGGCGTCTAGGTGGTGCAGTGAAAAGAGCACCAGTTCTGGAGTCAGGAGGACCTGAGTTCAAATTTGACCTCAGACACTTGACACACTTACTAGCCATGTGACCTTGGGCAAGTCACTTAACCCCAATTGCCCTCCAAAAAGCAAAAGAAAAAAAAAGCAAGGAAAAAAATTATCATCTACGGCTGGGCTGGAGGCAGATGGAGTTGGGGAGTTGGTAGAGGAAAATGTGGTGCATCCAGCAGTACACGCACATACACACGCACATGTGAATACGTACATAGATACACATGTATATTATATATGTCATTGTATACTTATATTATAGCTATAATTAGGTATATAATTGTATAGTATATATACACACGTATACATGTATATTATACACATATATTATGTAGAATTATATATTAATATGTGCAATTATAATTATAGATACACATGTATATTATACACATGCATATAATACATACATATACATATATGTATATGTATTTATGTATATATATATACACGCACACACATACACACAGAAAGAAGGAGCAAGATGAAGGAATTTATTCTTCCTTTCTCGTTTTCTAAAATAAATAAGTTTCATTAGTGGATTTTTAAAAGGTTAATAGAGTGGGTACCTGTACTAGATGAAATTTTAAAAAGAACAATTAGAGGAGATATTCCAACATGTCAATGAGTTTATAATCTCATTTAGGAAAATGACATATGCATATGCAATGGCTTGAGAAAAGTAACAAGGCAATACAGCCAAAATGCAATATAGTGCAGGACTGGTTGATATTTGAATCCTGAGGGACCCCAGGGCAAAGGAGTGATCCAAGTATGTTTCTCTTTTCTTTAGTGGCTGCAAGACAGTGTGTTCCCATCTTGGCTGATGAGATCTATGGAGACATGGTGAGTGCTGGGCAAAAGCCTCTCTCTGGGTTTCTACCCTAAGGAATCACCACCTTTAGATTTCACCTTTTTAGAAGGCAAACAGAAGTCACACCTGAGTAATTTTCTTGTATGTCATACTCTTTAGTCTTCTTGGGATTCACTTTAACAAATTTCCTGAGTATTCTACCGCAACAGTATCCCTTGCTGGGATTCATTTCTCTTACGCAGATTCAATATGGAACCTGTTCTGTCTTATTGGACTTGGGTCATGTTCCTTTCTTTACAAACCTCCTTTCCTATATCCAGGCCAGCCATCTTTGACCTATTCCCTTTGAAGCATCTGTAGGCTAAGCCCATCTAGAATCAATATCAGTTCCCAGTCTCCTTGAGAACCCGATCATTCCCTAGCTTTTGAATATAGGTGGAAGAGTCAAGAGGATAACATAAATCTGAGGGTCCATCTTGGTAGTAGAAAAAGATAGAGATACCCAGGAGAGCGGACAAGAAATATCATGAGCCTTCTTTCTCTTCAGGTGTTTTCAGACTGTAAATATGAGCCCTTGGCCTCCCTCAGCACCCATGTTCCCATCTTATCCTGTGGTGGGCTAGCTAAGCGTTGGTTGGTACCAGGCTGGAGACTGGGCTGGATTCTGATCCATGACAGAAGAGACATCTTTGGTAATGAGGTAAGGGCAGCAGACCTCTTGTTCAGTGGAAATTACATACGTGTGTGTGTGTGCGTGTGCATGTATGTGTGTGTATATCTCTTACCTTGCAATACAACTATGGGGATATAGATTTGGGGTTTTTTGAACCAATTTTTAAGCATTGGTAACAAGATTACATACAATGGAAAGCATACTAGATTTGAAGTCGGGGATCCCTACCTTATCCTTACACTTATGATCTCTGTGACCCTAGTTAACCTCTCTGGGTCTCAGTTTCCTCTGTAAAAATGACCTACTAGCTCCTAATCTAAGATCCTATGACCCTGTGACACTGAGGCTCAGGGTGTCTCAGGAAGATATTGAATAAAGAAAAGAAACTGTCAATCCTGTTTCCTACCCCAAACTCAATTTCCCTTTGCTTGGATTAGTGAAAAGGTCTTATTCCTCTCCCACTTTGAGACTGAGTCAAGTCAAGCCAAGCATCTATTAAATCAGCAGTTCTCAACCTGTGGGTTATGTTAAATTTGTAACAGTGAAAATACATCCTGCATATCATATATTTATATTACGATTCATAACAGATGCAAAATTACAGTTTTGAAGTAGCAACGACAATAATTTTATGGTTGGGGGGTCACCACAACATGAGGAACTATATTAAAGGGTTGTGGCATTAGGAAGATTGAGAACCACTGTATTAAGTGCTTATTATATTCCAGTCACTGTGCTAAGTGCTGGAAATCCAAGTACAAGCAGAAAAATAGTCCCTGCTCTCAAGGAGCTTACATTCTAATGGGGGAGAACAACACAAAAAAGGAAGCTGATAGGGGAAGGGGGAGGAAGGAAACAGTACCTGAGCAGGGGCATGATGGTAAATTCTGGAGAGTCAGAAATAGACCCTAGAGAGGAATGAAGACATGACTGTCCTAGGTACTTTCCTTAAAAAGGAAGAAAGAAAGTCAGGGACTTGACAACACATGAGTTACCTAGATAGGGGTGACTTTGGAGTATTGACTGTGCTTCCTGGAATGTTTAAGATCCGCGATGGGCTGGTGAGGCTGACTCAGAGGATCCTGGGACCCTGCACCATTGTTCAGGGAGCACTGAAAAGCATCATGAGAAGAACTCCTCAAGAATTCTACCACAACACCCTCAGCTTTCTCAAGGTAAGGGTGGCCCAGAAGTCTCCCATCTTTGGAGAAGGGGAGATATCCATAAGGAAAAACTTACATAGAACCCTGGGAATAAGCTCATCTTCTCTGTGGTTCTGCCAGCAGTCAATATAATTAATCCTGGGAGGGTCAGGGCTGCATTAAAATGGCTGCGTCTGGGGTGGGCTCTTTTGCCTTTCTCTCATCCATCTTGGTCAAGATGGACACAGCAATGGGAATAATTTTCTAGACCTTTGGCAATCCCATTCATTCCAGCCAAGGGGGGAATGGATATGATCTTTGCCCTGTTGAATCCTATCATAAGCAAGCAAATGGAGGGTCTAGTCCCTCAAAATGGTGCTCACTGGAAGGTCTTGATTCTCCCTTTCCCCAAATGGTGATGTCTGGCCCCTGTCTTATCTCTTAAAGTCAAATGCTGACCTTTGTTATGGAGCCTTGGCTGCTATTCCTGGACTCCAGCCTATCCAGCCTTCTGGGGCCATGTACCTCATGGTAAGCATGTCTCCACCAGGAGCCAGAGAGACTAGAAACATGACTTCATCTCTGTCTTAGTAGGGAGAGGATTAATCAGTGACTAGAACTGTCCCCCAAAGTGCAATTTGATTTATTCAAGACTTGAGGGGAAACAAGGGCTATGATGTCAGTGGCTAAAGTGATTTCATCTCCAGTAGTCATAGTTTGCAGGTAGAACTGAACTTTTCATTTAGTTCAAAGACTACTTTTGATCATTACACCCTTATAATAACACTTCTCCTAATTGCCCTTATAATATTATAAATTTCTACTAACCCTTCCAAAGAATGCATCAGTCTTAATGGTCCCTTGATACAATTTCAGGAGCTCTGTTAAGATTTCTCTCCTAATGGCCATCCCTTTTACATGTCACTTAAAGCCCATTGATGTGGGACTCTCTCCTGATTGGTGGAGATGAATGCTTTGCCCTAGGTGAAGAGAGGAGATTCCCAAAAGGGTATTTCTACTTGAAGAGTCCCCAAGGGGACCTCCTGTTTGAAAAAGCAGGGACTGACTAAGAAATGAAATTCTCCTCATCAACTCTTACCTCACCCCTCACCCAGGGTCAGTCCTATTCATCTACACCAATAAGAAGAAAGTCCCATGCCAATGGGTTTTGGGACAGGGGTTATCTTCTTAAAGCCCTTTGTGAATTGTAAAGTGCTATAGAAATATTACCTATCATCAGAAGATGGTTAAATTGGACATTTTCTGGGAGTTGTGCTAACCCTCCTCACTCCTCCTTACAACTGGGAAAGACCTTTCACTTGTGTTTCCTCCTTCCTGCTATGGATGTAGGTTCAAATTGAGATGGAACATTTCCCAGAATTTGAAAATGATGTAGAATTCAGTGAGAGGTTAATTGCGGAGCAATCTGTCGTCTGTCTCCCAGGAAAGGTGAGTGTCTTGTATCTATCAGACTAGTCTCATGTTTCTGAAAGGTCTTGATGGTCCCAGGACCTTCCTGATTTAACTCCCTAAATTCCTTGTCATTTGGTTGGACTCAAAAGTACATCTCTCAGGATCTCAAAGGACCATTCCTCACCCCTCTTCACCCACACAGACCTGAAGACTGGGTCTGACTTTGATCTGTTAACCTTGATGTGAGTTTCTTGAGGGCAGAGACATTTTGTCTTGATCTATATTCCTAATGCTTAGCATAGTACCTTGAACACAGTAAATTATTATTAAATGCTTGTTGACTAACTAGATTCTTTGCTTTAGGAGTGATAGGAAGCCATGTCCCTTCCTTCATATTAACATCCAAACTTTCCTCTAGGCTCTTCACAGAATAGTTCCTTATTCCAAAGGGGGCCATCTCCAATTGTCCTGACCTACGTCTTGCCACTGGACCCAGATGGCTCTGGAGGAGAAAGTGAGGCTGGTGACTTTACACAGTCCTGCCTCACTTAAATCCAATTCATTTGCAAGTCATGGCATCATCTTCCTGATGTCATGGTCCTCTTCAAGAACAAAGGATGAACAACAACCTTATCCCAAAGCGTCTAAAATTAAGCCAATGACTTTCGTAACTTAGGGGATGAACTATCTTAGGGGTAGTCTTATCAGATTTTCCAAAGCTAACATACATCTTTTTCTTTTCCTGACAGTGCTTTGAATACCCCAATTCTTTCCGAGTTGTCGTCACAGTCCCTGAAGTGATGATGGTGGAAGCCTGCAGCCGGATCCAAGAGTTCTGTGAGAAGCACTACCAAAGTGTTGAAGGAACCCAGGAAGAGTGCGACAAATAGTCGCATCTTCCTTCTCTCATACAGGGTGTACCTTCTGGGGCCAGGTTAGGCAGTGTCCTTCTGTTGCCCATTGAGTTGGATTCCTCCCATCGAGAGAGGAGCCACAGAAGCACCCCACTTCTATCCCAACTCTTTAGAACTCCTGTTGTTTCCTAGTCCCAGTTGAACACACTCTGCCTCCATAAATTCTCCTAAAGTTGTAGTAACGTGATTCACTCCCCTAGTTTTTAGTCTCTCCCCACCATTAGATTCCCTTCTCTTTTTCTCTTAAAGATCTAACCTGGTTAATATAATCTCTGACTTTACCAAGAAAGTACCATAGAAAAAGTGAGACAAAGAAGAGCAAAGAAATCATTCAGCCAATCAAGAATCAGTAAATAAACATTGATTAAGCACTTACTATGTACCAGGCATTATGCTAAGCTTTGGGGATACAAAAAGAGGCAAAAGAAAATCCTTGTTCACAAGGAGTTTCCAATCTAGTGGGAAAGAAGGATGGAAACAGAAGGTTGAAAATACTTTTGTCCTGCCACTTTCTCATACTGTGGACCCCACATACCCAAATTAGTTCTAGACCCAAATTCAGTTACCATGTCACTGACTCTAGTTACATCTCACATTATGCAATAGACGCTACTGAAAAAAACTGGATTTGGGTCAAATTTTTGGCAATTATATTTTTAATGCATTTGTGGAGTTGGCTTTTTAAAGGAGCCATGAAAGGAACCATTTTTATAACATTAAGAGTCCTTTTTTAATGCAAATAATAACTCTATAATTTATCTGTTTTGTGCCTATATTTTTGTATATTGGATTTCTTAAAGCGGGGGATAAACTTTTATGCCAGAAAGGACCTTTTGAGGAGTTATTGTGCCATTCTGGTGAAAGGACCAGAAATTCCCTGACTTGTCATGGAATCATTGTTGGTGTAACTCTGATGTTGATTTATTATATTATATATTATATTATCTTTTAATATGTTAGCTAAAGAGCATTTATACTGACCAAACCCTTTGTTTTGCAAAGGGCATAAATTATTGTGTTGTTTTTTTAAAATAAATTTTACAAAGTTTACAGCCCTGTGGTGTGATTTTTCTCCTCTGTTGAGGAGACAAAAATATTCTCTACTCTTCAGGAGGCTAGTGAGGTCTCCACTTACTTTACATACAGTAAGGAATCCTTGAGAAATATCCAGTTTTGTAATTCCATTGATTATTTTATGGCTTCAAGTCAAATTAGATCTTATATAATAAAATGATGTCAAAATAGTTATACAGTTCCTATGGTAATACTTTGCATTACCCTTAGACTTTGCACAGCTCAGGGATAACTTTAAGTAGCCCTCATTGTGCTAAATGAGTTTATCAAGCAAGAAAAAGACTCCTAATCTCAGAGTCTTTGGGGGCAGAATTAATTAGGCGATGTGATGCACTACAGAGGACTAACTAATCATTAGATTTAGATTAAAAGGATGTGGGTTCAAATCCTATCTCTGCCTCCTACCTAGGAGCTTCCTGGTAATTTGGGGATTTAGACATTTTAATCACATTCACCTTTCTTTGACGAGGGAATAGAACTCATCGTGATGGTGTTGGTCATGGCACAAGGCTTTACTTATCATTCCTCTGTTGAAAGAAAATCTTTGTTCAGGCCTTTGCTCTGATTAAAGAGACAAAACTCAGGTAGAGAAAATTAAAAGGAATTTAACAAAGAAAACACTGAAACACATTGGTGGGATGGTCACGAGGAACCAACATTGGATTCAAACTGGGCACAGTTTTTAAAGACAACTTTTCATAATAAGAACAAGACAATCCTGATAGGTACACATCTCCAAAAGAGGATGGGCTAGTGTTATTTCTGAGACAATTTACAATTACAGTTTACAATCGAGGTAGATGTAGATTTCTAGAAAGGTATGTATCTCAACTTCTCCCCCAGTACTATATCATGGGGAAATGAGATTACAGTAAAGGGAGAAGGGATGAAAGCAAAGGGATGGCAAGCCTAAAGACTCATTTACCTAGTTACACAAAATATGGAATTGACCACAATACAGATTAACAATAGTAAGGGTTTTTTTATATTTGTCTCCTATTATAGTAACACAGATGTTTTAGTATTAATTTATTAATAGATTTAGTATTGTAATGACAAACTTCCACTGTTCACCTAACTTGACTATAGAAATTTTGCAATGAAAGGAAAAAAGAATGGACATGGCTTTGACAATATCAAGATTGTTCCTGAAGGGCACAGATTGATCTGACACCAATCATAATGGGGGGAAAAACTCCTTTGGCTCTGTATGATTCCAGGCAAGACTCATAGTTAACAGACAATCCTGTAGCACAGTTCCACATTATTCATAAGGTATCAAAGTCAGGCTCAGAATTAACCAAGAGAGAAAATTTCCTTTTCAGAAAAAAATAGCATAATGGGGAAACTGAGTCAAGAGGACTCTACCTTCACCTACAAAGGGTCATCCCCTCAACTTTCCTAGACACAGAAATCCACCTATTCTCAGATTGCACTCCCTTTGGGCAACACATGACATTGCCCCTGAATGGTGGACTATTGGTTTAATTACAATCCAGATAATCATACCTGAAATCAAAACTTAGAATAAATAACACTAAATTACGTTCCTACAAAATGTATCTAAAATAGAAAAATTTCACTAATCACAGCTTAGGGCTGGAATATTGCTAGTTTTCTTATGTTTCTCAAATAGCTAATAATGAGCAAATATAAGGACATTTCATTTATCCTTTATAAATTAAGAATAATCACATTCTTGAGTTTCACACATACAGTGAATACTGAATGAGTTAACTCAAAACCCACAGAAAATTGTTGGTTACTTAAGTCTCCAGACTAAGATATTCGTATAGCCTATTAATTCCTAAGGCAAAATAAAATCTTTGAATTTAAAGTCTATCATTGCTAAATTGTTTCAAAAATGTAATTTCAATATATACTAATTACTAAGATACACTTTTGTAATTTTCATAAGTGACCACCAATTAATCTCAGATGAAATCCACTCTTTATTATAAATACACTTATAAATTTCCCCAAAACTGGGAGAGCTTCTAGGGTCTCAAACTTCAGTACTTTATAATTTCACAAAATGTGGTCAGCAAGGCTGATAAGATCTCATGACCTTGCCCAAGGAGAAAGTCCTAAGGCAGTGGTTCTCAACCTTCCTAATGCTGGCCCTTTAATACTTCTATGTGGGCGTATCTGCATGTGGGTGGACCTGCCTGGAGACAGATAGAGGAGCAATGTCTCGGTTCCTAAGACCATCAGAAATATGTGTTTTCCGATGGTCTTAGGTGACCCGCAAAGGGGTCACAACCCACAGGTTGAGAACCTCTATCCTAAGGAACCTCACAGATAAAGATAATTTAAAGGGTTTGTGCTACTTTTCTCCCAATAATACTTTATTATGATGATTATTATGCATTTTAAAGCAAATATACCCCATTAAATGTTTACCAGTTTCCAAATATTTTTTACCACATTCCCTTGACAGCTCAATTCACAATCTAACGGTACCCGTATTAAAAGAGAAGTTACTTTTCTAATTTCAGATTTACCATTTCTGATACAATGATTTCCCAAATTTCGCAATATAAGAAAAACTTTAGAAATAAAATAAAAACATAGACAATAGCACGTATTTAAAACATGAAACAAAACTTAGTACCAGTCAGGTGACACCAATTCGGTCAAAAATTAAAATTATTTTACATAGAAAAATCATCCATCTTTTCACTTTGGGCATTCTATACCAATCACATCTAAAGTGCTATTTAGTAATCCAGTATTGCATAATTATATAAAGTAATAAAAATTAATAATGATGAAAGTAATAATAATAGTTAACATTTCTATAGATTTTACTATGCGTCAGATACTGTGTTAAACACTTCACAATTATTATAGCGTTTGATCCTCACAATAACCCTGGAAGATAAGTACCTCTTCATCTCATTTTATACAGGAGGGAACAGGTAAACAAGAGTGAAGTAACTGGCTAAAAATCACACAGACAATAAATTCCGGAGACTGGATTTTTACTCAGGTTTTCTTGACCCATACATTTTCTAGCACATTATTTTAATGCCAAATATCAAATGTATTTTGTGTTAAGTTCTGATTTGCCACAATTATCCAAATAGGAGAAGACATTTTACTGTAAATGATTTCGTTTAATAATTTAGCTTATAATTTACATAATTTAGTTTCAGGACAAAATTTCATTCAAATCAAGTTTGGGTTTACAATCTCAAATCGTAATATTTGGAATCTTAGTTCTCCCAATGTTCGTTTACTTCTAGAACCTCAAATTATAGGGCCAGCTACTTTAAGGTCAAAGATTTAAAGTGACAATCTTATCACCTCTCCTTTAGGACCCATGAAGCTTTTCCAAAATATGGAAATTGCAAACGTAACTTCTTTATGTAGTAATGAAAGAAGCAGGGATGTGAATATAACATTAGTCCTAAAGGTCTACACCCAAGGCTCAGAATGATTACAAGCAGCCAACTCTGTGGAACCAGGTGGGCAGAAATCTCCTATGTAGGAATTAAATCCTTATGTTTAAAAAAAAAAAGTCATGACCTGGCTACTCTCCCCCCAGATTCCACAGGGAGGTTTAAAAACCAACAAATTAAAATTTTTTTTGGAATATTTATCAAAACACAGACTAACAGAGCCTACACAGGAAGGTAATTCAACTTGAGTCCATTTTAATATAGGAATTCCCATTTGAATTTTCTGCGTCTTCCTCCCGTAGCAAATATCTTTTTAAGGGCAAGATAAACTGCGATTTTTTAAATGATGAATCTCTTACTGTTTTCAGTCTGAGACTATGGTCATGATTTGTTCTCAACAATGTGATCCTTAATAACAGAATCTACACAAAGCTATGAACTTGCCATTTAAAACCTTATAGGATTGTAACTGAGTCTGATTCCAGGTATGATGATCAAGAAATGTTACTGAACCAATGATCCATGATGCCAGAAACCCTATGGGGTTAATGTCTATGAATTGTAGGTAGAGTTCTCATGGGAAAGACTGGGAGAATGACTCTTGGCATGGACTGAAGTAGGATTCTCATGACTAAATTTCCCCATTATGACATCTTCTCTTGAATGGAAAGTTATCCCACCATTTAAGCCTGGCTCACTGCAATTGACACTTGTCTAGGATTGACACGAAGTTAGGGAAGCATTATTCCTTTACTATCGCTCTGTTCCTCTCCTTTTATGGTAAATTTCTATAATCATGACAGATAATCGGTATAATCACATTATTAAATCTTTTTTTTTACAAAATAAGAAAAGAAAAAAAACATTGCCACGTGCACAGCAGAATATACGAAAGGATTCAAAACATCACACAACAAATTTCCCTTTCAAGAAAGCCTATATAATAAATCCTACACATTGTGTTCAGAGCTATCCATCTTTCTTCACTTCCTTGCAGGTTTTATTTGATTCTCTGCTGTGTACTTTTTACTTTGTTCTTGTGCATGTGTATATATACAGATACACACAAACATATGTATATACATATAAACATAGATGCATACACTTACATACACATAGATATCTATGATCATACACATACACACACATATATATTCATATGCATCTATGTAAGACCATACTATACATATTTTGCTCTGTTTCTCGGAAGGTGGATAACATCTTCCTTCATAAACCCAAGACTTTCCATATTCTTCTAAATCCACCAACTCATCATTTCCTACATCACAGCAATATTCCAACCTTATACTGTTATTTTATTGAGTTATTTTAAATACTCTAAACAGTATTGATTAATGACTTGACATATAGTATTTTTCTCTTTTGATTAAATCTACATGAGCTTTAACTTTGAGGTCATAATTAGTACTCCTGCTTTTTTTCCCTAATAAATTCTACTCCTGATCTTTATTTTGTATGTGTGTGTATCTCTTATTTCCTATCCCTCCTGACTCTTTTACTTTACTCCTACCTGATACTTTGCTTTCCTATTACTTAACCTTTCCTCCCTTCAAAGATCCTTCCCTTATCCTCTCCCCCACCCTTTCCCCTTGCCCTCTTGTTTCAATCTGAATTTAGAAGACTTTTATTGCCTTCCAAAAATATGTCGTTCCCTCTTTATCCCATTCCCATTAATCTAGATACCCCCCATCCTATTCTCTTACCTTCATTTCTTTATAAAATTAGAAGACTTTTGTTCTCTTCTAAATGTATATATTGTTCTCTCTTTAACCCAGATCTAATCTGAGTAGGGTTCCCTCTAAAAATCCCTCCCCCTTTTCCCTAAAAGTATAAGAACCTTTTCCTGTGAGTCTGCTGGTGGGACATCTCCAAGGGTGGCAGGCTTGCTACCCTGTTATCTTGATTAAAGACTTTTTATTCCTCCACTTATAACTTTGATTTATTCCAGGACTTGATGCTCCTCCTCTGCCTTCTTTTGTCCCATTTCACCTGTGAATGATTCCCCTGACATTGTATATTGGTGAAATTTGGGTTTTAGACCTGTGATTTCCCTGGTTCAGGGAAAACTGTTGAAAATGTTCTCCAGAACTTGTCTCTACATTTCATTTATACTGTATCTACCCATGATTTGTATGTTGTCTTCCCCAATAAAATATAGGCTGCTTGAGCAGCAGGGACTTGTTTTTGGCTTTATTTTGCAACCCTACCACTTATCACAGTGCTTGGAGCCCTTAATAAATAAATTCTTATTGACTGACTGTACCAAGGAAGATGGACACTTTTAGGAGTTGTCAGTGGGCACTTAGAAGTGACATGTTGAGTCAGGTCTTGAACCTGAGCCTGAATGACTCAGAGGCCAGCAGTCTATGTACCACACCACAGTAAACCTCCTAACAGTGAGATACAGTAGAAAAATGCCCAACTTGATCCATAAGGCACTAAAGCCACAGGTTTCTTAGCCCCTGGCTGGTAGTTTTCAAGAAATGCTTTTTTTCCTTCTTCTAGAAAGAGGTACTCCTGGGTGGAGCAGGGTGTGTGTGAAATACTGTTTGTTTGATGTTCTTTCCATAAGACAGCCAACATTTGAGCAGTGGCATATGGAGGGCTGGATGTGGAGTTGAAGAATCCAGATTAGAATTGAGGTTCTGTTACTCACTAAAGCATCATCTCCAATATGTCATTAATCTCTAAAGGCTTGAGTTTCCTAATCTATGATCTCAGGGGTTGGAACTCTATGGTACTTTCCAATGTAATTCATTTCAATAAACACTTTTGAAGTTATGAAGTACTGTGTGCGAGGCACTGTACTAGGAGAAGAGAAAAACAACATAAAAGCAATCCTACAGGCATGGAGCTTACTCACATTCTTCTGGGAGATATAGTAGGTGCAAGGTTAAGTAAAAGCAAATTCAAGACTTTTTTGAGAATGTAGAGAACGTCCAAAACTAGTGGGATCAGTTCAAGAGTTTGCACAGGAGTCACAGGCATAGGCAATTTATGTCATTTGAGTAAGCATGCAAGGCATTAATTATTTTTTGTGATGAATAAAAATTTATTATCATTCTTTCTTATTTTCCAACTCCCCCAGGGGAAGGGAGACTTTTGTAACAAATGAGCAAATAAAACAAATTCTCATATTGTCCATGTCAAAAAAAAAAATCTCATTCTGTACTTCTAGTCCATAACGTCTCTGTCAGGAGATGGGTAGCATGCTTCGTTGTTGGTCCTCTGAAATTGTGACCAATTGTCGAATTGATGACAGTTCTTAAGTATTTCCAAATTGTTTGTATTTACAATTTTTTTAAGGGGGAGGGTATGAATTATTCTCCTGTTTCTATTCATTACACTCTGTATCAGTTCTTACAAGTCTTCTCAGGTTTCTCTGAAATCATCCCTCTCATCTTTCTTACAGCACAATGATATTCCTCTATATTTGTATACCATCATTTATTTATTTATTCTCTAATTGATAAGCATCTTCTTAGTTCCCAGTTCTATGTCTTTAAACATCTGCCATAAATATTTCCATATCTATGGATCCTTTTGTTCTTTCTTTGATCTCTTGGGTTATAGCCTGAGTAGTGACAGTGCCAGATAGTTGTTTGTTTGGTTTTTTTAGGTAGAATTGTCATTTTTATTATATTAGCTCAGTCTACCCACAAGCAAATGATGTTTTCCCAATTATTTAGAATTGACTTTATCTGTGTTCTATAATTGTGTTCATATAGTTCCCAGGTTTGTTTTGGTCAGTAGATTTCTAAATATTTTATAATGTCTACAATAACTTTAAATGGAATTTCTCTATCTCTTGCTGTTGGACTTTGTTAGTAATATATAGAAATGCCAATGATTTATGTGGGTTTATTTTATATTCTGCAACAAGTTGCTTATTATTTCAAGTAGTTTTTTTACTTGATTCTCTAAGTATATTATCATTTATCTGCAAAGAGTGATGGCTTTGTTTCTTCTTTGCCTATTCTAATTCCTTTAATTTCTTTTTCTTCTCTTATTGCTAAAGCTAACATTTCTAGTACCATATTGAATAAGTGGTGATAATGGACATCTTTGTTTCACCCCTGATTTTATTGGAAATAGTACCAAATAAGGGCGGAGACAAGATGGCGGCATAGCAGCAGCAACATATCATAGCTCTCACATAGCCACCCCAAAATACCCATAAAATATGACTCTAAACTAATCCTAGAACTCCAAAACACACACAAATATACCTTCCACTAAAGTCAGCTCGGCTACGAGGAACTATATCAGCACTGCGAACCGAAACCAGCCTGGCCTGAAGCCACGGCTGTGCCCCAGGCGCGGCTGGATGAGAGGAGGGAGGAGCCTGTCTGGTGAGTGGATTAGTGGCAGCTGCGAGCAGCGTTGAGAACTAGGTCAGTGGAGCTTGCGAAATCGGGGAAGAAAAGCATCTGGCCAAAACGCCTCCAAGGGGGAAAAACGAAAGGCAGAGGTTTTGCACCCGGTCTGCATTGCAGCTTCCATGCCCCTGGCCTGCAGACAGCAGGGGGACTAAGCGATTGTTCAGAGGCCGAGTGCTCTCGCGTTCAGTGGCCTGGATCCGGATCGCGGTCTTCGGCTTTCGGTTCTGGAGTCTTCATTATCCAGTGAGCCGGAAGTAAGTAGGAAGGGACCTAGCACCTTCCTGAGAGCTAAGGCAGCCAGGAGGACCCCAGCAATTTGGGACAGAGCTTTCCCTTCTGGAAGCAGAGCCCCATAGAGATTAAAAAAAAAATCACGGACTGACCAACCATGAGTAAGAATATATATATGTATATTTACATGCATATAAATTTATATAAGAGGGTTTACATATGCAAAAAAGCACATATCTGAGTATATGTATAAATGAATTCATAGAGGGCATAAGATTAATTGAATAGGAAGGAATAATAGTCCAAATGGTGAAATTCTGAGGTAAG
>CM053585.1:35355884-35394231 GCA_028646515.1 Pseudochirops corinnae | reverse complement strand
TTGTGGTATATGAATGTAATGGAATACTATTGTGCTATAAGAAATGGGGAGGAGATGGACTTCATAATGACCTGGAGAGGCTTATACAAATTGATGCTAAGTGAGAAGAGCAGAACCAGGAAAAATTTCTACACAATCACAGACACAACATATGTGTGACGACCAACTTTGAAAAATTGGACTCTTCTCAGCAACGCACATTATAAGACAACCCTACAAGTCTCAGCATGGAAAGAGATGTCTACATTCAGAGAAAGATCTAGAAAGAACAGAGTTTAAATGGAGACTGAAGTAATCTACATGCTATCATTCTTTTCCATGTTTGGTTTTCTTTCTTTTTTCCCATTGTTCACTCCATTGGTTACAACCCTTCTATACAACCAGAATAATGTCCAATGTGAAAGTATTTGCAGATCCTGTACTTGATTGTATGCTGCCATGGGGAGGGAGGGATAGGAAGGGGAGAAAATTTGAAACTCAAGGGACTGTGGAACTGAATCTTGTAAACTGAAAGTAAATAAATAAATAATTTTTTTTAAAAAATTGACTGAGGAAAACAGCTCCTTAAAAAAAGAATAATTGGCCAAATGGAAAAGAAGATACAAAAGTTAACTGAAGAAAATAATGTCTAAAAAGTCAAAATTGGGCAAGGGGAAGCTAATGACTCTATAAGACATCAAGAATCCATAAAATAAAATCAAAAGAATGAAAAAAAAATAGAAGAAAATGTAAAATACCTCATTGGAAAAACAACTGACCTGAAAAATAGACCCATGAGAGATAATTTAAGAATTACTGCACTACCTGAAAGTCATGATGAAAAAAAAAAGATCTCGGACAGCATCTTTTAAGAAATTTTTTGAGGAAACTGAGGTGTTATAACAAGAGAACAAAATAGTCATTGAAAGAATTCACCGTTCACCTCCTGAAAGAGATCCCAAAATAAAAACTCCAAGGAATATTGTAGCCAAATCCCAGAATTATCAGATCAAGGAGAAAATACTGCAAGCAGACAGAAAGAAACAATATAAATATTGTGGAACCACAGTCAGGATTATGCAAGATTTAGCTTCTACATTAGAGTTTCAGAAGGCCTGGAATATGATATTCTGGAAGGCAAAGGAACTTGGATTATAACCTAGAATCAACTATCCAGCAAAATTGAGTATGTTTCAAGGGAAAAGAAGGCTATTCAATGAAATAGAGGACTTTCAACCATTCCTGATTAAAAAAAAAACAAAAACAGAACTGAACAGAAAATTTGATTTTCAAATATAAGACTCAAGAGAAGCATAAAAAGGTAAACAGGAAAGAAAAGATGTTATTCAATAAGGATAAACTGTTTTACCTCCCTACACTGGAAGATGATACTTGTAACTCTTTCCCCCATCCTTTTCCCCAGAATTTATTTATTTATTTTTAGTTTTCGACATTCATTTCCACAAGATTTTGAGTTACAAATTTTCTCCCCATTTCTCCCCTACCCCACCCCAGAATGGTAAGCATACTTAATACCCCTTCCCCCAGTCTGCCCTCTCTTATATGCCCCTTCTTCCTTTCCCCTTCCCCCATTCCTCCTTACTTTCTTGTAGGGCAAGATGGATTTCTATACCCCATTGTCTGTATATCTTATTTCCCAGTTGCATGTAAAAAGATTTTTTTTCACATTTTTAACAAATTTTTTTAATTAAAAAAATATTTAAACAAAGTTTTTAAAACTCTGAGTTCCAGATTCTCTCCCTTCTTCCCTCCTCACCCACTCCCACTGGAAGACAAGCAATTTAATATAGGTTATACATGTGTAGTTATGTAAAACATTTCCATAGTAGTCATATTGTGAAAGACTAATTATATTTCTGTCCATTCTATCCCATACCCCATTTATTCTATTTTCTCCTTTGATTCTGTCCTTTTTCAAAAGTGTTTGCTTCTGACTATCTTCTCCCCAATCTGCCCTCCCTTCTATCGTCCTCCCCTCTTATCCCTTTGCCCCCTACTTTCTTGTAGGGTAAAATACCCAATAGAGTATGTATATTATTCCCTCCTTAAGCCAAGTCCAATGAGAATGAGGTTGATTCATACCCTTTAACCTCCCTGCTCTTCTTCATTATAACAGTTTTCTCTTGCCTCTTTTATGTGAGATAATTTATCCTATTCTATCTCACCCTTTCTCTTTCTCCCAATATATTCCTCTCTCACCTCTTAATTTTATTTTTAGATATCAACACACACACACACACACACACATTCCCTTCAAGTAATACTGAGAAAAGTTTCATGAGTTACAAATATCATCTTTCCATGTAAGAATGTATACAGGTCAACTTTAAGAAGTTCCTTATGATTTCTCTTTCCTGTTTACCTTTTCATGCTTTTCTTGCTTCTTGTATTTGAAAGTCAAATTTTCTGTTCTCTGGTCTTTTCATCAAGAATTTTTGAAAGTTCTCTATTTCATTGAATGTCTATGTTTTCCACTGAAGTATTATACTCAGTTTTGCTGAGTAGGTGATTCTTGGTCTTACTCCTAGCTCCTTTGACCTCCAAAATATCATATTCCAAGCCTCTTGATCCCTTAATGTAGAAGTTTTCCATCTTGTGTTATCCTGATTGTGTTTCCACAGTACTCAAATTGTTTCTTCCTGACTACTTGTAATATTTTCTCCTTGACCTGGGAACTCTGGATTTTGGCTATAATATTCCTAGGAGTTTTCTTTTTGGCATCTTTTTCAAGAGACAACTGGTGAATTCTTTCAATTTCTATTTTATCCTCTGGTTCTAGAATATCAGGGCAGTTTTCCTTGATAATTTCTTGAAAGATGATGCCTAGGCTCTTTGTTTAATCATGACTTTCAGGTAGTCCAATAATTTTTAAATGATCCCTCCTGTATCTATTTTCCAGGTCAATGGTTTCTCCAATGAGATATTTCACATTGCCTTCTATTTTTTCATTCTTTTGAATCTGTTTTATAATGTCTTGATTTTTCATAAAGTCATTAGCTTCCATTTGGCTCCAATCAAATTTTGAAGGAAGTATTTTCTTCAGGGAGCTTTTGAAATTTCTTTTCCATCTGACCAATTCTGCCTTTTAAGGCATTCTTCTCCTTACTAGCTTTTTGGACCTCTTTTGCCATTTGATTTAGTCTATTTTTTAAGGTGTTATTTTCTTCAGCTGTTGTCTTGTTTTTCATGATTTTCTTGCATCACTTTTATTTCTCTTCCTAATTTTTCCTCTGCTTCTCTTAACTTGATTTTCAAAATCCTTTTTGAGCTCTTCCATGGCTTGTGACCAGTTCATTTTTTTTTTTGCTTTCTGGAGGGGGAAGGTAGGGCAATTGGGGTTAAGTGACTTGCCCAAGGTCACAAGGCTAGTTTTGTGTTGAGTGTCTGAGACCAGATTTGAACTTGGTTCCTCCTGACTCCAGGGCCGGTGCTCTATTCACTGCACCACCTAGCCACCCCCAGTTCATATTTTTCTTGCAGGCTTTTGATGCAGGAATTTTGATTTTGTTGTCTTCTTCTGGTTCTGTTTTGATCTTCTTTATCACCAAAGAACAATTCTATGGTCTGGTTTCTCTTCCTCTTTTTGCTTATCTTGCCAACCAATTACTTGACTTTTGAGCTCTTTGCCATGGTAAAACTCTGTTTCCAGAGTGGAGAGTGCTGTGCCCCAAATTTCTGGGGTTTCATGCAGTTGTTATCAGAGCTTCTCCTAGGCACCTGCCTCAGAACTGTGAGGAGGATTCCCTCTCTACAACCAGGACAAACTCTGCCACATCAATGCTCCTCTCCCCAGGACTACCACCTGAGACTGCAACCCAGATCCAAGTAGAGCAAAGCAAGAAAATTCTGCCTCAGTCCCAGCAAAGAGATTCCTGCAATTGCACTCTGATCAGCTGCTTCATCCCCCCACTATCTGTGGGCCTGGAGCTCTGGAAGCAGCTGTCCCACTGCCATTGTTGCTGCCATCTCTGCCATCCCAGGGACAGGGGCCAGACTATGCTCTTCTCTCACGCAGGTCCAACAGGGTTTCCCCACTGACCTTTTACTTTCTCTTTGGTGTCTATGGGTTCTGGAAGTCTGGAATCCGTGACAACTGCCAGTGATTCTGTCCTCTGAGATCTACTCTGGCTGGTCTGTGCCACCAGCACTGGCACAGCCCACATAGGACTGCACTCCATTCCCAGCCTGGTGTGATAGACTCTTCCTTTCAGCTTGCCAGGCTGACTTCAGCTGGAGATGTATTTCAATCTGTCACTTTGTGGGTTCTGTAGCTCTAAAATTTGTCTAGAGTCATTTTTTTTACAGGTATTGGAGGTGGTTGGGGAGTGAACTCAAGAAAGTTTCTGCTTTTACTCTGTCATCTTGGCTCTGCCACCACCCCCTACTTGTAACTCTTGAGAACTGTATCTTTATTATGACGTATAAAAGGAGGATATGTTGACAGAGGGTGTGGGAATAAGTTGACTTTGATGTGATGATTAAAAAAATTAATTAATTAGAGGGTAAAAAAATATTGTAATGGGAGAAGAGGAAAGGAGGAGGAAGAAAAAGATAAATTGCATCAAAAGAAGTGGTGCAAAGATCTATTATAGTAGAGGGAAAGAAGGGAGGGAGGCAAGCATTGTCTGAACCCTACTCTCATTGGATTTGGTTCAAAGAAGGAATACCATACACACTCAATTGGGTATAGAAACATATCTTATCCTATAGGATGTAAGAGGGGAAAGGGGAAAGAAAAGGGAGGGGGCTGATAGAAGGGAGGGTAGATTGAGGGAGGTGGTGGTTAGAAGCAAAATACTGGTGAGGAGGGAAAGGGAGAAAGGAGAAAGAAAAGCATGAACAGGGTGGAGGAAATAGGATGGAGAGAAATACACAGTTAGTAATCATAACTGTAAATGTGAATGGAGTGAATTGTCCCATAAAATGGAAGTGGATAGCAGAGTGGATTAAAAATCATAGTCCTACAGTCTGTTGTTTACAAGAAACACATCTGAAGCAGAGAGACACACAGAGTAAAGGTAAAAGGGCTAGAGCAGAATATATTATGCATCAGCTGAAGTAATTTTTATTGCATCATGTCCTAAAATGGATACATTTAATATTTCTGCCTTTCTGCATTGGACTATAAAGTGTCATGTACATCTAAGAAAAAGATATGTTTCTTTCTATCTCCATTCAGCTTTCTCCAGAGGTCTATCATATCTAACTTTTCTAAAATTCTACTCACCTCCTTAATTTCTTTCTTATTTATTTTGTGGTTAGATTTATCCAGCTCTGAGAGGGGAAGGTTGAAGTCCCCAACTAGTATAGTTTTGCTGTCTTTTTCTTCCTGTAACTCACTTAACTTCTCCTCTAAAATTGTGGATGCAGTATCACTTGGTGTATCGTTGTTTAGTATTGATATAACTTCATTGTCTAGGGTATCTTTTAGCAGGATGAGGTTTCCTTCCTTATCTCTTTTAATGAGATCTATTTTTGCTTTCACTTTGTATGAGATCAGGAGTGTCACCCCTTCTTCCTGGAACTTTCCTTTTGGAGAATAGTCTCAGACCAAACATTTCTCATTCTCCAGATTTAGCCATTCTCCAGATTTAGCCATTATTTAGCCTGGATATCTCATTCCCCATTCCACCCTCTACCCTTTTTAGCTCCCCATCTGTACATCATCTTCCCTCATTAGAACGTAAACTCCTTTAGACCAAGGACTCTCTTTTTGCTTGTATTCCTAACACTTAGCAGAGTTCCAGGCACATGGTAAATGTTTAATAAACGCATATTTACTGACTGACTATTCTCAGAGTTGTAGGAGTAATCTTGTGAGTCTTCAGTTCTAACACTATGGCTCACAAGCCCCAACCTACGTGTTTCCCATAAACAATCAGCCAGTAGACACAGCTTTTATCAAAGATATTCACTCAAGATGGCATATAGCAATTTTTCTATTTTGACAAGAGGGTCTTACTCTCCCAGATCTATTTTTTTTTTAAAAAAGAGGTCATTCATTGCCTCATTTTTTATTAAGCCTTAATCAGTGAACAGACAATCCCTCAGTCACACTGAGACCCGTTTTAAAGATCTCCGCTTGAAAAGGCCAAGGTTACTCACTGCATCCTAGGCCATCTCCAGCTGTCTTGATCTATATCTGGCCACTGTACCTAGATAGATCTGGAAGTGAAAGTGAGGATGGAGACTTTGCACAACCTTCCCTCACTCAAATGCAATTCACTAGTGTGATGTGACATCACCTCCCTGATGCCGGGATCCTCTTTGGGAATGAAGGACAAGGAACAACAGCAAGTAACCCTAGTAGATATAGGATATTACCCCCATAAACCTGGAGCTCATCTTCCCATAAATATATATGGTGTCCATGGGAAGAGTAGATTCAAACTTAGTACAATGATAGTGAAGAACATCAGTAGGATACACACAAATAAAAGGGAACTTATACACTTGTAATTCCTCTTCACAGTCCTATTCTGAATTGTCAAGAGCCATGCTTTTTGAAGCTGCTTCTTCCCTCTGGTGACTTTCTCTGTACCTGTGTCTGTTTGGAGTATGTGTCTCTGCTCCTTACTGGATATAGTTTCTCTATAATTCTACTAACTCTGATGACACAGCCAAAGGGAGAAGGAAAAGAGGAAAAAAATCCCCTCCCTGTAACTTTGCCTATAAGCCCAAGTTTCTCCTTCACAACTGCCTCCAACTCTCAAACTCTGAACTATGTGTATTTACTTTGGGGGACTGAGGGGGCGGTAGGGAGTGGCCATCCTTTCTAAAGCATATGACATTGTTAACATGTTAATAGCATTGCGTGTGCCACCTAGTCAATGTTTCTCTTGGATGGCCAGTAATAGCCCCAGCCCAAGCCTCTATGACTCATTGTTTAGATTTTGATGGCATAGAACAGTGGTTCTCAACCTGTGGGTCACGACCTGGTCAAACGACCCTTTCACAGGGGCCACAGGGGTCGCCTAAGACCACATATTTCCGATGGTCTTAGGAACCGAGACAGCTCCTCTATCCGTCTCCAGGCAGGTCCACCCACATGCAGATACGCCCACATACAAGTACTAAAGGGTTGAGGCATTAGGAAGGTTGAGAACCACTGGCCTAGAATAAATAGAAATAGCAATCGTTTTCTGTTCTGGCCTGAAACTTTGAAAGTGTTCCCCTCCCAGATTGTCATTTTTTTGTGATGGTAAATTAAGTGATCTTTTGTCTCAATTCTTACCTAGCCCTTGGAGGCTGCGAAGTGGCACAGTGAATAGAGCACCAGCCCTGGAGTCAGGACCTGAGTTCAAATCCAGCCCCAAACACTTAACACTTAAAAAAAAAACCTAGCTGTGTGAACTTGGGCAAGTCACTTAACCTGAACTGCCCTATCTTCCCCCCTCCAAAAAGCAAAAAGAAAAATTCATACCTAGCCCTTAGTCATCTGTTGCCTTAGACCTGGAAAAGACCTTAATTTAGAAAGGCTAAGGTCCTGGACCATGGCCAACAATCTTGACTTTGTCTGACTCTGGAGGAGAGGTTGAGGCAGCAGCTTTGACTCACTTAAATACAATTCACTCAGAATTTGAGGCATCATCTTTGTGATGCCATCGGTCTTAAGAACTAAGGACAAACAACAATAGCTGGGGAGGGGAACCAGAATCTCTCTCCTCCATACATACACACATACATATGTGTAGTCTACATTTGTAGAGAAATAGGTTGTCTTCCTTCAGTAGTGTGTAAGCTCCTCGAGGGCAGGACACATCTTATTTTTGCATTTGTATGTCTCACAACAAGCACAGCGCCTGGAGCATTTGGTAGGTTTGATTGGTTTTTTGTTTTTGTGATTTCCCCTTCCCTCTAGGCATTATGTAATGACTTTTTTAGTTTGCAAGCATGTTAATACTTTTCACTGACTGTATTTTTATTTACTACAAAATGTATTGCATTATGATCTTTAAGTGTAGAAGATACAAGGACCATTTTTTCTATATTTTCCCCAAACAAAAAAAAATCAGTTGACAAGCATTTATTGAGCATCAATCATATGCTAGACCTGAGTTTATATTTGATCCTAAACATAACTGGGAACACTATTGAGTAGAAGTAGGCTCTAGAGACATGACTTTGGTAACAGTGCGGAAATGGATTGAAGAGGAGAGATCAGAAGTAGGGAGACCATTAAGGATGTTACTGCCATAATGATAAGACAGAGAGGTAATATGTGCCTGAAGTAGGATGGTGGTTGTGTGAGGAGAAAGAAAAGGACAGATGCAAGACATATTATAGAAGTAGGATCAAAAAGACTTGTCACTGATTGGGTCCATAAGTAATGTCACTTTCATGGTCCAGAATAAGATACACTTTCGTAAAATTTTTATGCATGTAAGGAAAAAAAGATTAATTCTTTGCTCTTTCCATTGAATTGTCTCTCTACATTGATTAGATAAAAAATTTTAAATTTTCTATTCATATCTTTAATTTCTTATTTATGTTTTTGTTTAATTTTATTGTCTTCTGACAGTGGAGTGTTTCAGTCCCCCACTGTTATGAATTTTGCTATTTCTTCATACAAGACTATGGAGTTTTTCTTCTAAGAATGTTATTACAAAATTATTACATATATATACTTAAATTGATTTAGTCTAATTTTGGAGAGAATCTTTTAGCATAATATAATTTATTTGTTTCTCAATCTCTTTTGGTTTTAATTCAACCTTGGTATCATTGGTGGTATTCTAGCTTTTCATGATTTTGCAGTAGTATGGGAAGTTTTACTTTGAATCTATTAAAATTTTCTAGGTTAGATTTTTTTTCCCTTTCAAAAAACATATTTTTTGAGTCCACTTTTTAACTCATTCCATAGCACAGATCCTTTTTATTGGAGTGTTTAGTCCATTTATGTTTAGCATTACAATTCTAGGGTTTTCTCTCTTCTTTAGCCATTATATCAGAAGGGATTATGCACTGTAAAATCCGTATTTCTATTATTAATATAAATTTAACAAACCCATTCTAAACAAAATTTTTCTGTCACGTTAATTAATAATTATGTAGGTTTCATTAATGAAAGACAGAAACTTCACTTGGGATTGCCTTTTCCCCATTTCTTTTCCATTTTTATTGTCTCTTCCCATCCCACTATCTTTTGTTTATTGAAACAACATTCTGATTTAGCTAAATAATACTCTAATTTGTTTGAGTTCCAAGCATGAATTGTTTTAACTACTTGCATCTTGGTATAGAAGATTTGGTTATTCTTCAAAGATTTCCTTGAATTTAATTTGTCTCTGTCAAGAGCTGAAAGGTTCCCAAACTGACTTCAGACAGCATGTTATGTTTTGAAGGGTAGATTAAAATCATCACTTAATGTGAGTGCTTTATCATTTTGTATATATGGTATTTCTGTTTCAGCTGATCATCCTTAGACTTCCTGCGGATGTTGATTGTGATTCTGCTTGGTGTTCCTTAATTTTTAATTTCAATTTTTCTTTCAGTAGCTTCAAGTGTTTTTGTGTTGGTTATATGTGGAGGGCAGGTAGGTGGTACAGTGGATAGAGTGTCAGGTCTGGAGTCAGGAGGACCTGAGTTCAAATCAGCTTCAGATACTTGCTAGCTGTGTGACCCTGGGCAAGTCACTTATCCCTGTTTGCCTAAGTTTCCTCATCTGTAAAATGAGAGTTTTCCTTGATGCTTTCCTGTGCTGTGTAGTTTGATTTGGTTTTGATTTCCTTCATTTTCTGCAATGTCAGTAATCATAAGGTTGCTATATTTTGACTTCCAAATCTGTCTCCAATTCTTCGAATAATTCAGTGATTTTCTCATCTGTTTTTCTGGTTGTTCTACCTTGCATGAAATCTTTTTCTTCTGTAATCAATCTGTGGCTAATTGATTATTTCAGATTTCCAAGTTATTTTATACGTCTTAGACACAGGAGAAGTGACCTGTCCAATGTCCAAAGGATAATAAATATTAGAGCCAGGGTTTGTGCCTAGATCCTCTGACACTAGTCTTCTCAGTGGTATGCACTAGTCCAGGCATTCAAGGCTTTCCAGAAGCTAGCATGCTCTGAACCCATCTATTTGCCCATTTAGAACTTATTCTTCCCTTCATGACTCAGCTGAAGATACAAAGAGAAGTAAAATTAGAAAATTGAATAAATGATTCTTTGTTATTGGAAGCAATTGGGGTTAAATGACTTGTCCAGAGTCACACAGCTAGTCTGAATCCAGATTTGAACTCAGGTCCTCCTGACTCCAGGTGCTCTGCTTAGCTGCACCTGATATGTGACTTCTAATGGCCCTTCTAGCTCTAATATTTCACAATTCCACAACTAAACTCTAGACCCAGAGATCTCAGAGCACACAGAAAAGATTCATTCCCTTCCTGAGGGCAGGGCGGTCTGGTGCAGAATACTAAATAGTAAAATCAGAATGGGATAGATGGGGGGAAAGAAATAAAACCTTATTCTAGAACATGTCAGACATGAATGTGCATATGTACATATATGTGTGTATAATATTTATTTATATATACTCTTTCACACACACACACACACACACACACACACACACCAGCCCCAACACACAGCTGCTATTGCAATAATACAGGCGTGAGGAGATGAGGATCCACACCAGAGGGGGACAGTGTCAGAGGAGAGAAGGGGTATATTTGAGAGATATTGTAGAAGCGAAATCAACAGGCTTTGGAAGTGGGAAGAGATTTGAGACAAGATCAAGGAGGAGGCCATTCCAGTGATCTAGGCCAGGGGGAGGGAACCTGCAGCCTTGAGGCCACATGAGGCCCTCTAAGTCCTCAAGTGTGATTCAGTCAAAAGGCCGCCTCAGGTGTCCCCTTTCAGCTGGCATCAAAGTGTCAGGAGGGATAAAAAGTTTTGGAAGAACCACTGTGGAGAGTTTGAATCTCTTACTCAGCCTCAGTCACTGAATGGGTGTTGCCCCAGTCAAACGGACATCTATAAAAGACTTTCGCTTAAAAAGACCAACATTTCCCACTATATCCAGGGCCACCTCCAATTGCCCTGATGTGTATCTTGCCACTGGACCCAGATGGCTCCAGAGGATAAAGCGAGGCTGGCAAGTCTGCACAGCCCTCCCTCACTTAAATCCAAATCACTTGCATGTCATGGCATCACCTTCCCAGTGTCATGGTCTTCTTCAAGAATGAAAGACAAATGACAAGAGGTGAATTGATATGGGAGATTTAGGAGGATTGTGTCAAAGCAGTGAGGGCCTACTAGGTTATGTAGCATAAATTTGTAGTGGGCCCAATCAGACTAGTTGCATGATTTTCTCCACCTTCATTCAGCAGCATGTGTATAGGAGTGATGACTAGAAACAAAAACAGCCTGGCTGGAGGCTGAGCCCATAACTGTGAACATGGGGCACCTACTTCTCCTATTGAGGAACCAGGATACCTAAGTTGAACCTGGACAAAAAGTCAGGATAGATGGGTGCAGGTCAGATGTGGCCTTACCTGAGTAATACATGATTAGCCACTGGGCTAGATTAAGATGCTCAGGCTCCTTTTTTTAACACTTTGCAATCTGGCTTCTAACCTTGTCATTCAATCCAAACTCCTCTTTCCAAAGTTATCAATGATCTATTCATTGCCAAATCTAATGACCTTTTGACCTCAGCTAAGCAGCTAGGTAGTGAGGCATTGGAGTCAGAAAGACCTGAGTTCAAATCCAGACTCAGACATATACTAGCTGTGTGACCCTGGGCAAGTCACTTAACTTCTGCCTGCCTTGGGTTTCTTCAGCTATAAAACGGGGATACTAGCACCCACCTCACAGAGTTGTCGAGAGGATACAATCAGATATTTATTAAGCAGCTAGCAAGGTCCACTTAATAAATACTTATTTATTTTCTTTCCTCCCATCAGAAATCGAGATTTCTAAATTCTAATATCTATATTTGTGATTAATTGTATATTTTTAGAAGTTAGTTAGCTGGGTTCATGTTACTACCTCAAAAAAATGTAAGTTCCTTGAGGGCAAAGACTTTCACTTTGATCCTCGCATCCTGTGTCTACCATAGTACCTGACCTAGATAGAGCATGTGCTTAATAAATGAATGAATACATGATCAAATGAGTGTTAATAAGAGGAGGGCTCTGTGCTTTCAGCTTTATCTTGGGATGCACGACAGAGAGGACAACATGAGGTGGTATAGTGGGATGATGTGTACCCTAGCATTACTCCCCATAGCAGAGGAAAGTGCTCAGCCGGTCACTGTTGAACATTAGCAACATCGTGAAAGAATATGAGATATAGGAAGAGTAGCATTCTTATACGTTTATCTTTCAGATAAAGGCAGCCCAAAGCTAAACATCCATGATTCTGCACAATCTAATGTTTGTGGATTATTCACTCCTCACTTCCATTGCAGCGTAGGTGACTGAACTGATTATATTAACTTTGCTCACATCTGCTGTCTACTCCACAGGGCCTTGGGCTTAAGGTCCAAGAGCAGAGTGGACCCTTGAATCACCAATGTCCAAGAAAGGTACAATAGTGAAACAGAAAGCAAACATGTGACGATATTTCAGTTTTGCACTGCAGGAGAGAGGTGGGACCCTACCAGATGGTGCTAGCATGAAGCACTGGGCTGGAAGGCTCTCTCAGATATCAGCACACAAAGTTATGGCTGGCCCACCCTAGTTATGGTTCTGGGTCTACATTTACTCACAACCATAAAAGACAACAGTAACATTTGTTCATTTTTGTTTCCGAGATTTGTAGTTGACTATTTAAATATATTAAATTGTCATAGATTAATAATTAACTTTTGCTGCACGTTCTTTGTTCTTTGCAAGCTCTTTCTCCATGTACAACACAGGACCACTCAGCATGGTGTTCCCACATCAGAGAAGGCGCTGTGCTCTATGAGCAAGGTGGAATTGAAGGAGCTCAAAAGAAATGCAAGATGCACAAATTTAGAGAATCCACCCCAAATGTTTGCATGAACTATTTGTGCCTGACCTGTGGTGAAGCATTCCAAGCTCGTATTGGTCTGATCAGCCATAGTCTGAGACGCTGAGACTTAACTCTAGCGTAATGATGTCATTTTGAACCTCTTAGAGAATGAAGGACAACAACCAGGAACCAACCAGTATTGCAGCCATTGAAACTTGTAATAAACCTTACACCAGAAAGCTGGTCAAGTTTTTGCAAGATAAAGGGGAATTTTTGCAAGGTAAAGTGATACCAAATTAAAGTAGGATAGTTTAAATGAATTAATGGGCATTTGCTAATCATCTGTTACATGCCAGGTACTGCAAGGGTGCTAGAGATGCAAAAACAAAATGAAACATTCCCTGCCCTCAAGGCAATCACGTTTTAGTGGCGGTAACGACATGTACACACACACATACACACACACACACACACACAGAGCATACAAAACAGACACAAGGTAACCTTAGAGGGAAAAGTACTATCACTTGAGAGGTTTGAGTGGTCTTGATGAAATCCAGAGATTACAAGAGAAGATTAAAAGGGGGAAGGGGTGGTCATTCCAGCGGGGGCGGAGGGGGGGGGCAGCCAATGCACAGGCAGAGAGAAGGGAAATGGGTGGTTCTGTGTAACAAAAGGGCCAGTATCCCTACACAAAGAGTGGATGGAGGAAAAAAAAATGTGTAAGGAGCCTGAAGAGATAGGAGGGGACCAGGTTGGAAAGAGATTTAAATGTCAAACAGAGAAATTTACTTTTGATCTACAGAGGTAAGAGGGAGCTACTAGAGTGTATTGATCAGGAAAATCGAATCTAAGTAAGAGGGAGCTACTAGAGTGTATTGATCAGGAAAATCGAATCTAGACCTTGGGAAAATTACTTTAGCAGTTGTGTGAAGGATGGGTTATAATGGGGAAAAGAGACCTGAGGCCCCCAGACCAAGCAAGTCCAGGCAAGAGGTCATGAGAGCCTGAAGGGAGGCAGCTGTGTGAGTGAAGAGAAAGGGACCTATGTGAGAGATGTCATGGGAACAGAAAGTACAAGATTTAGCAAGTGATAGGACATGTGGGATGAGAGAGAAGGGAGGAAGATGGCATCATGGTTATGAACCTGAGTGATTAGAAAGATGATGGCTGTCCTTAATAGTTATAGGGAAGTTTAGAAGACAGGTGGGTTTGGGGAGAATGGTAATGAATTTTGGTTTTAGTGAGTTGAGTTTCAAATGCCTATAGGACATCCATTTTGAGATATCCAATAGGTAGTTGGTGATGAGGGACTAGTGTTCAGAAAAAAAGACAAGGGCTAGATATTTCATCTCAAGATCATCTGCATAGAGATGTTAATTGATCCCATAGGAGTTGATGAGGTCACCTAGTGAGACAGTGTAGAGAGAAAAGAGATGAGGACCCAGGATGGGATCTTGGAGTATGCCTACAGTTCATGCGCATGATAAGGATAATGAGGTAGCAAAGTTGACTCATGAATGATCAGATGGATAGGAGAACTAGGAAAGGACATCATCACAAAAATCTAGAGAAGAGGGAGAATCAAGGAGAGGATGTTCAACAGAGATGCTCCAGAGCCTGAGAAGGAGGAGAAAAGACTTAGATCTGACACTAGCACATTCCTCAGCAACCACCCCAAATCCCACTTGTGCTTTAAAGTCGATTTCCTAGAGCTCAGTTGCTATATCCCCCTCAGGGATCCAGGAGTATCCCTGAGGGTTTGGAGGTTGTCTACCTCAATTATAATTTGATTTTAGTCAGATTTAAATAGTTTTTAGAAAAGTGTATTTTGCTGTGATGGGATAGTAAGAAAAGTCTATGATAGGCTGCTATCCCATAAGTGTATTATGGAGTCCAGGGGAAAATTGGCTCCAGGTATGACATCATATGCAACAGAGGGGAAATTCATAGCTCCTGGAAGTCTTTGTTGGAGTCCCCAAGATGTTACCCCTTAAATGTGGTCTGGATTTTTCTCTGGGGTTTTTATAGAGCCCTGAATCCACATCCATTTATCTCTTGGTTCCAGAGGCTGACCCTGACAATCACTGATCTGGTGATGCTGCTAGGATGCCAAATGGGAAATTGATTGAGGTTCTCCTCCAGTCAAGAGGGAGAGGGAGGGCACCAAGCCCTTGGGCTTTGATTCTTCTCTTCTCCTCACCTCCCAAACAATTCCCTCTCAGGGGTTTAGCTGGATTGTTCTCTCCATCTCCACTTCTTTGAATCTTTTGAGTCTCAATCTTTTGACTTGACATCTTATAGACATCTGAACCACAGGACATGACCAAATATCCTCACCCAACCAGAAGACACTTTTTGGTCATAACACTCTAGGTGATGGAAGACCTTTTCACACTTAGTCTAAAGTCTATGACTGGTGGATTCAACAGAGACATAGTCTCAACTAGATATGGTATCAGGACTCAACATTTTGGTGCTCATTTCAAATGGAACTAGATGATTTGATTTACTCAATTGAGACTCACCTGGACATGGCAATGAGGAGATTACTGGTAACTTTGGAGATAGTAGTTTCAACAGAGTAATTGTGTTGGAAGCTAAATGTTAAACTCTAGAGCATCAAAGAGAAAGTGAAAAGAGAAGAAGTAGAAGGCCAGTAGCCACCACATAGTTCAGAATAGAGTTACTGGTGTTGTAACGGGAAAGTTAAAAGGCACATCCTCAGTAGGCATCTCAGACAAAAGACTCTGAAATAAATTAATTTTCAACAAGTCAGACACTTTCATTTTGAATTTTACCTGTGAAAGAAGTTTAATACAGGACTGACAGCATAATTCAATAAAGTTAGCTTTTATTACAACTAGAGAGAAAATGAATGTATCATACAGGCATTAAATCTATTATATTGAGACATATTACAAATACATAATAATAGATTTTTGTATCAAAATATTCTGGAGTCAAACGTGTGCCTATCTCAATAAATATTCACAAAGATCAAATTTTTTAGTCAGAATTTCTAAAAGAAATGATCGTTCTAGTAATTCTCATCATGGAACCAAGTGGCAGCCATGATGATATGTTGCAGCTATGAACACATGGTAACAATTTGAAGATAAAGGCATTCTTATGGTAACTATAACCACTGTTCAAAAAAACTTATTGGATAGTTTCAGTGCAGACCCTAGACAGATACCCAATCCACCCCACCTTAAAGACAGCTATCACTTACCCTATAGTCAAGCACTTTCGAACATCAGGTAGCTTATTTCCAAAGCCCTCATTTGTTTTTACACCTGAGAAGTACAGATCTGTGTCAACTTCTGCCCACATTTGAACCTAAACCTTCAGGCTCCATTGAAAGGAATAGGATAAGGAGAGAAAACTGGCTGCAATTTTTCCCGATATTGCTTTTGGAATTGGAGAAGGAGACATTTACATAGTTCTTCAGTAAGGGCTGAAGCTAAAAAAGAGTTACCTTAGTCCAATTAGAAAGGCACAAGTAGAATTTCAAATTCCACAAGCTTACCTCAAATTTTATTTGAGCATGAGTTTATTTGGGGTTGGTATATAGCCACCATAACTGTTCCCATCACCACTGTCCTAGTAACCAGCTACCTGAATGGGTTGCTAAGTCTAATGTTAGGCAAGACATTGGGTGAAATTCAAGAAGCAGATTTTTTGGCAGGCTTATGATATAAAATGTGCTCACATTTTATTTTAAAAGTGTTCATCTTATATTATGCAAATTTTTATTTAAGAGCTTTTCTCTTTTTTTAGTTTTTATTTTATGATTATCTGTAAAAAGTTAGACATGAAATCTCGTGGAAAAATTTAAAAAGACTATCCCTTAAGGGGTTGTCTGGTGAATATCTAGATGTCTCAACAGGACTCTGACACATATGAAGCAACTGGTTTTATATACAGGGAATTGAAATACTTATGAGGAAGGGCTCTGGTTAGAATTTGAAGCTTTTCTGAAGGTATATCTCCTGTCTTGGTTTCAAATAGAGTATTTACCTTGAAATAAGGCAAAAAGGAAAAGAGAATCAACAACTAGTCTTGTATTTCTCCAGTATCATAGAGACCAGTCAGTTCCTAAGGAAGCTGCTACCTTTGGAACAATTTGTGCAGTTGCAGAGATTTCCAAGGGAAGGGAAGTTTGTTTTCTCCCTAGGCTCCAACTCATCACCCTCCTCCACCCTGTTGGCACTGCCACCTTGAGCTTAGCCTTGTTTCTGGACATTAACTCCAGTGTCCTGGCCTTCCCCTCCAACAACCAGGTGACCATGAGTGTTCACTTTCCCTTCTGTTTGGGAGGGGTTGTAGGAGAAAGGAAGATTTGACTGGGGAAAATCTATACTCCATGAGGGATTTCCATGAAGGTGTAGGGTTCACCATCTAAGTAAAATGGCTCCTTTAACGCCATGGGATACTTGTGAACCCCAAAAATTTTAGCTAGAAAGGCCACCATATTACAGCATCTTAACTCTAAGCATCTTGGTTAACCCCCAACAGCAAATTAAGGGGTCTTCAGCACAAAAAGGAGAGGTAGGAAAAGAATTGAACTCATACCCAAATGGGATCATTGGAAGGCACATGAAAGCAGGTCTTAATGACTATACTGTGCTGTGTTTTCTCTGTTCCACCCAAAATCATCATGACTAGAACTGTCCACAGGAAAAAGAATCTTCTAGACAGAGTTAAATGAGATGAGGAGGCTTTGTCAGAGGGGGAAAGTGCACGAAGGAAGAAACAACATTGCTCTTGGATGATGTTTGGAATTCTCTCTTTAGAAGAAGCAAGATGAAGACAGCAGGACAAAGAGGGTCATTTAGCTCCACACATAGCCCAGTCAAAACAGACTCTGAAGAAGTTGCCAGTGTGTCAGCCTGCTATTCCCATCACCACAGTCCCAGTAACCACTGAGCCCAATGCTGGATGAGACATTGGGTCAAATTTAAGAAATGAATTTTTGCAAGCTTCTGATATACAACATGATTATAATCTATTTTTAAAGTGTTCACATTATTCTGAAGGGCCATTCTATCACTGGGCAGAGATGGGACTTGTGCTATTGCCAAATGTCAAGAACACTGAAAGAGACAGAGTTTATCTTCATGATCAGGTTAGGACAAATAGAACACTTTTAGTCCTGAAACACTCTGACATAGGGGTCAAATCAGCAAAACATCCTTTCAAGGAAAGCCTGATTCTCCCTCACACAAAGTACAATATCATTGACTGGCTCTCCAATTCATTCTCCACCAAGGACTCTAGAGTTGGAAGGAGCCAGTATTTTAGACTTAGTAAACCATAGAGTGCCCAGTCTCATCCTTGGAAGTGGTCTGTGTGCATAGATGTATTTAAATAAGGCAACAATATGGAAACAGCATGAATAAAATCAGCCTGCAGAAAGGGTAAGTCATTGAGAGAGGAAAGGTAGGAAATCCTGAAAATACATCTCTAGTCATAATCAGAAAACAAGGGATATTCAGATCAGGGAACATTATATAATATGAAGACCCTGTTTCAAAAATCTCAGCTGCACCAGATGCATCTGTTCACCTATGATACCCCTGATCTGGGAGAAAAAGAAAAAGGAAAGCCAGGTCCCATGAAAATCAGAACTTTCTCTTATTTTAAAGACATTTCTTTCTCCAAGTCATGGCTATTCAGCTCTCTGGTAGAAATGTAGCACCAATTTGTGCTTTTATCCAAGAAAAAGACTAGATGCCCTGGGAGACTGAGCAATAGGGGCATAAATGGTTGGATTCATATCTATAGTATGTCTCGTTCTTGGTTGCCCTTGCTAAGCCTTGTCTCTCCTTCTTCCCATTGGACAACGTATGACCTGACAGGTTTGTAGTATTAATCCATAGTCTATGAGATAAGAGCTGAGAGGTGATGGGAGAGGAGTGAAGGGTTAAACACGAGGGAGAGATAGCTCCATTTTTTGGTTCTATCTGACTTTCACAGGGCACCTGAACCTATTTTTGCTAATTTTGGACATAAATGCATTTGTGGAACTTCATGTAAGCATACGTAGTCACATATGACAGCATGCTTACAAGTATACCCATTGAGAAACATATTTAGACCCAAACAATCAGCTGACCACAGTCATTGTATGAAACCAGACCCTCATTCAACTCATTTGGTGGCCCAGCTTTAGGGGATCTCAAGACTAGATAGAAGATTCACTGATAAATTTTTCTGGTCTTTCTCAGACAATACAGGAAGGTAGCCCATCAGGTCCATGGAATCTTTACAAATTTTCTGTAATTGGACTACCTTGTCATGTGGTAAGGACAAACGCCAGGCCTGGGCAACACTTTGGGCATTCCTGGAGTTTGTGTCAAAGGCATTCCTTCCCATGCCCTTGCCCTGTGTGATGTTACGCACCCAGATTTGGAGGTGAGGCAGGAATGGTAAGCCTGCAAATTCATACAATTTGGAGGTTTGGGTCAGTGGGTCCTGCGCCAAGTCCTCATAGCGTATTAGCAGGTAGCGTTCTCTTAGGGAGTCTGGTAACAACTGTGCCGCCTCATAGATCTCCCGCTGGCTTTGGCAGATAGCTTTCATCAAGTGATAGGGCTGGTCCTCACTCTTTATTCTATTCCATTGGTTCCCCATGACAATACGGTTGTCATACTTCAGTTCCTCTTTTGTGTTTTGCCGGGAGCGGAACACAGCACGGGGGTCTCGGACAAGGTGAATGATGTGCAGGTTGAGGGAGGGGTCAGTCAGCAGGGATTGGAGGGTCTTTAGGCTGAAGAAACGCACTTCCTTGAGCACCACATGACTGTAGGACTTACAGGCTTCTTCCACCAAGTTGAAGGGCTGCTTGCCACATAGGATCCTACAGTCAGCTGAGGGGATGATGTCCTCCCTTTTAAAGAGAGGGCACGCAGGTGGGGAACACAGCGCCCTACTAGTCTCCCACAGGAAGAGGCTGGACTGTTTCCTTAGACCCTCAGTGACGTAGGCATCAAAGACAGTCATGTCACAGAGGAAGACTGAACGAATCAGGTCTCTCACGGCCATCTGCAACTGCCCAGCACTGCCAGAGGAGAGGGTCATCCAGACATGCCAGGCTGGCTCCATCAGGTAAAAGACATCAGGGTGCTGGCTGAAGAGCTGGCCCACAAAGGAGGAGCCAGAGCGCCAGGAAGACAAGATCAACACATGCATAGGGCTTGACTTCTCTGTTAGACCAGGACAGTGACTTGGGCTGTACAACTGCTGGAAAAAGAGGAACGCTAGAGATGGAAGCACTAGGAGGACTAACAGCCTCGGTTTTTTAGCCCAGAACATTGTGCAGGAAGCAAGTAGGCAGCCTGTTGGGGACAAGAGAAATGGACTGGATGAGACTGCCGGGTATCCATCTGCTTGCATGGCCCTATTCTAGCCAACTACCCTTATCTTACCTACTACCAACTTCTACTTTGCCATGGCTCAGCCCAACAATGCCTAAACACAGTTCCATGTTCCCACCTCCCCCTTCCCTACTCATGTCCTCTCTCCTACAAGATGTGAAGAAATCCCTGGGTTCAGTCCTTTGATCTCATCACTTACATTCTTAGCTTGGAGTTCATATATGCTCAAAGGGTTTAAGGATAGATTTTGAATGGTGTAAAACAAAACAAAACAAAAACCCCTATCTTCATTTCCATAGAATTGGTTTTCTTTGTTCTCTTATATATTTAAAAATATTATTCTGAGAAGTGGTTCATCCCCAGACTGCCAAAGAGTCCAGGATATTAAAAAAAAAAAAAGAATCTCGAAGTTAGGATTTTATACAAAAAAGTCAATCCTGACTCCATTTTTCACTCATATGCTTGGTAATTACTATAACCTAACCAATCACCAGAGAATTTTAGATCTTATTTCCTCAATACTTCTTTCACATGGTAAAAAAACAAAAAGAAGCAAGGGGCCTTCACAAATACCAAAACACAACCAAAGAATTCCCTGCCACAAGCCTACTTTTAAGAGAGAAGAGAAATTATTCTTCTTGGAATGTTCTGGAACTTGTGAATGCCAAAGGACATTTCTTGATGACTACTGTCTTAAAATCAAGTTTTTCCTTCATTTCTCTTTCTTTTAAGCATTTTAAAAATGATCCTCAAATTACAGCTAGTATAAATCTCCAAGTGGAGTTTTCAAACTCAACTTCTTTTTATTTCATGAATTATATAAATTAAGACAAAATGGGAGCAATAGAAGTACATATATTTTTGTCCCTTTCCAAATCCTGCTGCATGAGTAAAGACCTATTCCCTTTCTTGCTCTTGGTTACAATATTGTAGTGAACGGGAAAACTGTTCTCATTCTGCTGATCTCGCTTTGTGGGTACTTCATATGAATCTTTCCACTGTCTGTCACCTCTTTTATATTCCCTCTCCCTCCCCCCCCGAATATATGCCTGCTTTTATTTCTTTTATGTTGTCAAAGGTTTTTATGAGGCCGGCTAATCATCCCTCCAAAGTCAGGGAACAGAAATCCAGCAATATGAAAGAAAGCAGACAGGAAGCAGTTGACAAAGGAAAATCTTAACAATAAAATCTAACAAATTCGAGGACACAAAATGAGGCAGCCACAAGCATTTGCCTTTGGTTACAACATGGGTGGTTGTGGTCTGGCTACTGAAAAGGCTGATTTATGTTTCATCTCTTCACAGGCTTCCCTTGGAAAGCCCCTGTCCACTCCCATCCTGAAGAAATGGTAAAGTTGCCATCTTACGCAACTCAGAAGGAATATTAAACTAAACTCTACAGCCCATCAATTCCAGCATTTTTCACCCATCTACTTCAGACAAATGGAGGGAGGCCAACCACTCTTTCATTTTTTAAAAAAGCAAACAGAAAACCCTTTGCTTGGACCCCATATTCTTTAGAACCTGAGCCCAACATGAAAGTCATGGAGAATCTTTTCAAGGGTGTGAAGTCACTGGCAATGATAGAATAAGGAGGGTTCCCCTGGACCCGAAGAAGTCATCAAAAATCAAGGGTTGGGTCTTTCCCAAGGGAAATATAAGAGGCAAGAATAACAGAAAACAATCAAAAGAAAGAGCTAGAAGGGGTGGGGGAGGAAGGAGGTTAATCTATAACCCACTGCCATAAACCTATGAAAAACAGTAACTGGGCTCTGTAATTATCTTCAGAGATGACTAACACACTCGCAAGTGCCTCAGAGCCAGTATCCCCTTTCACTTCCTGACGCCTGGCGCTGAGTCTTGTTCTTACCAGATCATACTCATGGGCATTATTGCTCACATACTTTGCCTGGCTTCGAACTGTCCTAGGACCCTGTCTCCCTCACTTTGTTTTTGGACTTATCTCAGCTGCCTAAGAGATCTGACTTTGAAGATTTGCTTCTCTGTTGCATCTTTCCCACGGGCAGGCACCCTAGCTCCAACAAAAGACTAGATTCTATTGATGATAAGTGAGCCCTCTTCCCTGTCCCTGGCTTCTGAGAAACATGCTGGTTCCAGATGAAAGCTCTATGGGAGGTCTTCTCACAGCCAAATGGGGAGTCATTCTAGGCTTCATTCTGAGTCTCTTGGTCATCCATCATCACCCCCAAGGGAAAATGTTCAGTGACTCTGTATGGCCACAGAAGAACCTTTGAAAGCAGACAAGGACCACCTTTTAAGGAGAGTCTTCCCATGAAGACTTCAGACTAGATCACTTGCTAGGAGAAAGGCCACAGGGCATGGGTGGTCAAATAATAAGGGAATGGGTGTGTGCATGTGCCTGTAAAAGTAATCAGCTATGTAGGGAATGTAGAGCTGTATCTAGGAGCAATAATAGAAGAACAGGGTTACAGGCGAGGTGAGGAGCAAAGGAGATAGACAAGTTTCTGGTTGATCTCAGTTGAGTTAATTGTGTTCATGAGACTCCAGCTAGGTGTTTAAGGAAGGGGCAAAGACCTGAGGAAGTTGGGAAAGATTAGAAAGACTTTGCTGTTGTTGGGTTATTTCAGTCATGTCTGACCCTCTGTGATCCCATTTGGGGTTTTCTTGACAGAGATATTTCAAGTGGTTTGCCATTTTCTTCTCCAGCTCATTTTATAGATGAAGAAACTGAAGCAAACAGTTAAGTGACTTGCCCAGGGTCACACCACTATTAAGCATTTGAGGCATTTATATGGGGAGTATTGCATTTATAGGGGAAGTGATGGCTTGGGGACTCAGGGGGATTTTGAGCAGAGTCATAAGACAGTTGTGGGGAGAGGTGGAAGAGGAAAAGACAAAAATCATCTCTGGATACCTAAAACATTATACTCAGATTCCTACCTGCAGCTTCCCATATCTTGTTCCTTGCTTTTTCTTTTTCCTTTTTTTTTCTTTTTGGAGGAGGGAAGGCAGAGCAATTGGGGTTAAGTGACTTGCCCAAGGTCACATGGCTCATAAGTGTTAAGTGTCTGAGGTCACATTTGAAGTCAGGTCCTCCTGACTCCAGGGCTGGTGCTCTATTCACTGTGCCACCCAGCCACCCTGTTTCTTGTTTTTTCTAATACATATATAAATATGTACAAACACATACATACATATATATATGTGTATTTATATACATATATATCTTTAATAGATATATATGAATGGAACATAGGTTCTCTTCTCCTTTCCCAAATCTTATTACATATGCTTAAAGAGAGTTCACATTTTTACTTGGATTTTAGAAACACAAATGGATACAGAAAGAAAGGGAGGTGCTCTTGTTTCTGCCACATACTGTGTGAACTGGAAAGACAACTCTTTTCTGGAAAGAAAGGAAGAAAATTGGCATTTATTAAACATTTACTATGTGCTCAGAACTGTGCTAAACACTGGGAATAAATATACAAGGAAAAGGGGCAGCTAGGTGGCACAGTGAATAGAGTACCAGTCCTGGAGTCAGGAAGACCTGAATTCAAATCCGGCTTCAGACTTGCTAACCCTGAGACCTTGGACAAGTCACTTAACCCCAATTGTCCTGCCTTCCCCCCTCCAAAAAAAGTAAAAAACAAAACAAAACAAAAATACAAGGAAAAAGTCCCTCATGACCAGGAGGAGCTTCAAAGCTAGCGAAATTTGTTCTTTTGGAAGGGTTGGCGGGGAGAGTTGGATTGGGGTCTATTTGCAGCATAGATATTTTGAAAAGAAAAATTATTTTATGTGAGAGGAAAACCACGACAACCTCTCTACCTCAAAACCATCTTCATTCATAATATTGGAAATAGCTTTATGTTGCTGTATTCTGCAAAGTCTATCTATAGCTTTCACCAGACTATACTGTAGCCAATTGCTACCACTGGACCCTAACTTCAGAGATGGGAAGTCTGGGGTGCTTATGGAAGAGATAAATGATGGGACAAAGACAAAAAAAAGAGGAAGATGGAAGAAGAACAAAGATGGGGGTACATTCCTTTTTAATTAAGGAAAAAGAAATATCCCCAAACGCTGAAGTTCACAGTTGTAGATTTGGGGTCTTTCTTGTTATGACTTTGAGAGGTTATATACTAAATTGCTCTTCTGTATTTGTATGCAAAGTATGTCCTTTGCTACTGAATAAAAGCTGTTTAAAACACTACATTGTAATATTCTTCCTCTGAGTAATAATAAATAAAAAAGGAATACATTGCAACAATTATTAAGGAAAAAAAAAGACAGTCCCTGCCTGCAAATTTCTAGTTTGCTTTGTCAACATAGAACCAAGAAAATTTATAGCCTATATTCTACTTACATAATACTTAATGAGACTTACCATATACAAGTTGGTTACCTCATTTTCTGGTTAAGTCAGCAGATTTTGAACCTAAAGAATGTCTTTTTAGTCATAGATTAAGGAGAGAAAGGGGCAGTTATGGAGCAATGCTGGACTGGGAGTCTGGAGATCTGAGTTTAAAATCTCACCTCTGACTCCAATTATGTGGCCTTTGGAGAAGTCCTTTAACCTTTCTGAGGCTTAAATCTTCTGTGTGAAATGGAGAACGTAACACTTGCATATCACCTCCCTCATGGGGTTGTTATAAAGAAAGTCTTTGTGCAAATCTTAAAGCTCTGCCCAAGTTAATATTTATATTACTTTGTTAATGGAGTTTATATTACTATGTAAATGTTAATAGGAATGAATATTATTGAGCAAAATGTTTCGGTGGCACCACACATCTGGTAGGGAGAAGAGGAGATGCTGACGTGGAATTCTTAGCCAGCATCATGAGGTATCACTCACCAGCCCCATTCAATAAGGAGCCACCAAATATCTCTAACTTACAGGGTCAATTTAATTTGGAAAACACTTCTTGAGTGCCTACTACGCGCAGCATCATGTGCTAGTTACTGAAGCAGATACAGCTAAGTGCAGAGACCCAACCCAAAGTGAACTCAGGAGCTAGCAGAGGATACAGAAAATTCATAATGACTTCAATTCTTCGAGGATCTAGAATTTTCTTTTCAAGTTAACAGCATCTGTTAAGCACCTACTATGTGCTGAGCACTACGGGGGAGGAAAAAGGAATGGAATAAGTATTTATAAGGTACCTTTAAGTCTCATTTGATCTTTGCAATCCTGGGAAGGAAATACTATTTTTATCCCTATATTACAGCTGAGGAAACAGAGGCAAACAGAGATTAAGTGACTTGCCCTAGGACACAGCCATTTAGTGTCTGAAGGCAAATTTGAACTCAGATCTTCTTGACTCTGGACCCATATCCCTCTCCACTGCACCATGTAGTTGCCCCATATAGATACATTCGGTCATCCCATCTTGCAGTACTGATGATAAGTGCTTGCAAAAAGAAAACAGCTGTAGCTTCTGTATTCTGCATCATCCTTGGTTGCTTGGATGAAGAACTTGACATTCCACCTTCCCCCAAATCAAGTCAACAACCACTCTGACCCATGGTGACTTCAGTACAAATTTGGGGGGAAAGTGAGGAAGAGGGAAAATATATGAGAGAGTATAGTTAAGGAGAAAAATGAGAGAAGCCAGAAGCTTTATGAGGTATGAGATTTCTGTATAATCTATATCAGAAACACCATCTTCCAAGAAAGAATTGGTGGGTGCTAGCCATGGTGGGCATTGAAGCAATTCTCCCAAGGGTTCAAGAATAAAAATGAACTACCACCAGAAGAGAAACCAAAAGATTTCAGAAAAAAAATGCCCAACACTGTTTCTCCATCAAGGATGGTGGAATTGCTACCATTGGACCCTAACTTCAGAGATGGGAAGTCTGGGGTGCTTATGAAAGAGACAAATGATGGGACAAAGATAAAAAAAAAAAGAGAAAGACGGAAGAAGAACAAAGATGGGGGAAATGGCCATATTAGACTATGTACATGAAGAGAGGAGATCCATGCTGGAGGAAATTCAATTGTGAGGGCATTGAGGGATCAATATTCTGAAGGAGGTAAAGACACAAAAGATGGTGGGGGGGAGATCTTGATTTAAAAAATCTTCTTAATACCCAGAAAAGGTGACTGAGAAAACATGAATAATTACCAACTTAAATGCCTCCTCTCCCATTTAAACAAAATCTTTATGAGGGTCACCTTTACTTGAATTGACCACAACACAAAATGAAGATTTTCCGTAAGGGATTTTAGCAGGCTTTTGCAAACACTGTTCAACAGTGGGCCTCATCGTTATGATCTCATAATTTGCTGAAAGATATAGGGAACAAAAGACCCCTTCATGCTTTTCCTTTGTCAATTCCCCCACCACGCCCCAAAAGGGAGGTGGGAGAACACAAAACACCGCCCCACAGAATCTTAAAAGCGATGAGGTATTTTCTACCCATTTATGAAGATAATTAAGAACTCCTTGAAAGATATAAGGACAGAAATAATCCTATTCAATAACCTTCTGATAATAAACATCAATTTTTGTTGAGTCATTTCAGTCATGTCTGACTCTTGCAACTTGATTTGGGGTTCTTATGGCAAAGATACCCACGTAGTTTGCCACTTCCTTCTCCACCTCATTTTACAGATGAGGAAACTGAGGCAAAAAGGGTTAAGTGACTTCCCCAGGGTCACATAGCTAGTAAGTGTGTCTGAGGCTGGATTTGAACTCAGGAAGATGAGTCTTCCTGACTGCAGTCCTGGAGCTCTGTCTAGTGCACTTAGTTGCCCAAAAACAATAATGGAGCCTCCTTTGAGGGATTTAGGGAGAACTTCGATGAGAGTCATGCAGGATGGGCAGGTATAGAAAGGGTGGTGTTTCTCTTCATTGAAGGAACTCCCAGATCAATGTGAAACAGATCTTTTGGTGTAATAGATATATAAATGATAATAAGGCAATATAACACAAAATGTGAACGGTTTGTTGGGTTGTTTCTGCTATGATGTACAGAAAGACATTGCCCATTGGAAACTATACCTTCACCTCTTTTAAAATCTCTGCTATTGGCTAGAAGGATTACTTCTGATGCTTTAAGCAGGGTGTACACGACATCAGAGGTATGGTGTGATCCCTGTAGCTTTATAACAAGGGAAACTCTACTGTTCAATCAGATTGTAAACCTAATTCAAGCTAGCCTGACTGGATAGAGCCTGTACCTTGGCCTGGAATTCAAGGTACTCCATAATTTGACCCCAACTTTTTCTCTTTATGACTTCTCTTAACATATGGCATCATTTGTCATGATCTGAGCATAAGCAGGCTGTTACTTCCTTCCCTTTGTTTATACCTTTTCATATATCTGGAATGTTCCCTGCCTTCCCAACATCCTCCTTCTCCCACCTCCCACCCCTCAAAGGAACATTTAACTACTGTGAGGGTCTGCTTCTTCCAAAAGCCCTTCCCTGATCTTCTAGGCCAGAAGTGACTATTTTTTCCCTCTGGGGAAAAAAAAAATGATATCCACTGATATTTACACAGCACATTCATTTTAGGAAAATACTTTACATTGTATTATATTTCATCCTACCCTGTGAGGTAGGTGCTATTATTCCATATTTTATAGTTGGGGAAACTGAAGCTAAGAGTTGTTAAGTGACCTGTCTGTAGTCACACAGCTAGTCAGTAAGGGTTTGAAGCAGAATTTAAACCCAGTCCTTCCTGTCTCCGAGTCCTATCCATATACCATAATGCTTCAGTATAGTATTTTATAGTGTCCTAATATGTACTTTTGGAGGGCTCATCTTCCTGATTTCAAATCTGGCCTCAGACATGTACTAGCTGTGTGACCCTGGGCAAGTCACTTATTCCCATTTGCCTCAGCTTCCTCATCTGTAAAGTGAGCTGGAGAAGGAAATGGCAAACTACTCCAGTGTCTCTGCCAAGAAAACTCCAAAATAGGGTCACAGAGAGACAGATACGACTGAAATAACTCAACAACAACAAAATATGTGCTCTTCATTCTCTAATTGGTATAGCTCTTTCTATTTTGATTTATTTAGTGATGATTACTTATCCATTTTACTAGCCTATCTTGCTCCTTGAAAGTGGAAATTAGTTATGACTATGGAACTTAAAATTAAATTGAATTTTAAAATGAATGGGAAATTCTACAGGAAACTTACAACCAGCTTAATAATTTTAGATCCCAGGCCTCACAGAGTCACTTCAGTTCATGAGTGCCAGAACTCCTGGATTTTCCAGTGGGATTGTCATCAAACCTGGAAATTCAGCAAGAGGTACAGTAGGAAGCAACCTTAGTTAGGAAGATGATCAAAAATAGAACATTATCATCACACTATTGCAGTGACTGGGACAAGTAACAGAGATGTTTATCATTGTAGACGTGACACAGCGTCACTATAACAGTCCCTGGGAATGTATAAAAAAGAAAAGCACCTTCCTTATGGAACTCCATAGAGCAATCCCTGACATTTGTACGGCCCTTTTAGACACATCTCATTTCATTTTCACAGTCTCTCTGAGGTGGACAGGATATTCTGTTTTACAGATATAAAATTGTTCTGAATTAGTGATTGGTATATAAAGGAGCCCAAGGACTTGGAACTTGGAATCACAGGACTTCAGGATCTTAAGAGTTCACATTTTACAGAAAAGGAAACTGAGGCCCAGGCTGGCTCCAGAACAGACCCTGACAGTTTCTCCCACTGTGACTTTGATCAAGCCTCTTCCTTTCTCCAGGTCTCAGTTTCCTCACCTCTGAAGGATCTGAAGGATCCCTTCCAACTCTGAAATGCTATTATTCTATGATCCCAAAAGCTCTTCTTGCTGAGTTTAGAAATAGTTTCCTAAACTCAATTAGCCCTCCCCATACCCCACACCCCGCCCCTAGACACAAGGAGAGCTCTAACTGCCTGAGGGGACTGGCTGCCCCACAGGAGATGTATACAGAGGGGCTGTGTTCTTACCCTCTTCCCCTCTCTGGCTCCTTCCCCTGCTTGGCAGTCCTGGCAGCTTTCTTCTGTTTCTTTGGGATCTCCTCCAGCTTCCAGCTTCTCACTACATTTTGCATAACTGCTCTGAGCAACTCTCTTTTCTGGGAGCAGTTTTAGTGTCTTCTTGCAGTCAGGAAATGACCCCACCTTGCAAGACTGGTGTGGGACAGATGGCAGCTCCTGGCAGGGAGTGGTGCTAGAGACAGCTCTGAGAGCCAGACCAAGTGGTGTGAGAAGAGTGACCACAAGGGCTGGAGCCCCGGGGATATTTCCAGCACGGAAGCTTCTCTCCTACAGGGTAGGGAGGAGCAGAGGAGGAGGAAACAGGGTGACTCTGGAATGTGGCCTCCTCCTGGGTCAGGAGCTTGCTGACTGCCTCAGGAATGGGTGAGAATGGAGGGAATATAGGCAGAAAAGCCCTGGACCCACCAGGGACCATTAGGATGCTCCACCCTCTACTCACTGATAATAGAAAGCCCGGCTCTTCCTGAGGTCTTCCCAGAAGAGCAGAAAAGGTGAAAGCTGGGCTCCCACTCTTTGGAGTCTACAATCACTATATTCCAGGAGTAGAAGGAAGCTGGTTAAAAACGTGCTGCTCTTGGCGAAGTGGAGAGCAGGACTTCCGCCCTCCTCTTCTCTTTTTTCACTCTTTTCTGCAGCTGTTGGCTGATGCCACAGGGTTAATGAATTGTATTTCACATCTCCATCTCTTTACATGGCTTCTAGATGAGTTTTGGGACTTGGGGAAGCTAACTCTGGGTTCACCTTAGAGACCCTTTTCTTTGGTCCCTGTCAATGAAGATGTAGCTTGCCTATCAATCAGCAAAGCTGCCTAAGCCTCATCACTACCACAAAGCACCAGAAGCTGCTGCTCTACCCTCAGCTGTCTTGATTTGATTTTTCCTCTGTAATTCTCATTGGTTAGGACATCTTAAGGACGGGAGAGGCCTGGAAACACTCCCTTTCCCTGCCCTTCAAGCTAATAAACATTTGTTAAACACCTCCTAGAGTAGTTTACCCAGTTCTGATTTTCCTTAAAGAGAGACAGATTTTTTTTTTTAAAGACCTGGTCCCGTTCAAGTTTACAATTCAAAGGAAAAATAGACAGAAACTCAGATAACTATATAATGTAAAGGAGAACATGAAGGAGCAGAAAACAGATGCCAGTGAAATGTCCTTCAAGGTCTGAGGAAGAAAAGATCATTTCTGACTCACCTTTTTCCAAACAACTTACCTCAAAATAGGTTATAAAAAGCAACCTTAATGTTCTATGACACCAGAAATTTGTCAGCTTCCTCTAGTCTTTCCTTTAGAAACCACATCAATTTCATAGCAGAGATTCAATTACAGTTGGACAATAGGAAAATGATTTTTAAAATTCGGATGTTATTTTTTGAAGCTCTATCTAAGCTCTATGATTCCTATGCTTTCCAATGTTTCTGAAGAGCTGTTGCTGTCCATACGAGGACATTATTCTCCTGCTTCTTCTCCCTTCATTCTGCATCAGTTCTTATTATCCAGGGGTCTTGGAAATCATCTCTTTTATCATTTCTAATAGGTACAATAATAGTTCATTGTCTTCATATACCACAATTTGTTCAACCAGTCCCTAAATATATGAGAAAATCTAATGCTCTTCATGAGATCCCAGTTTTTTTCTCTCCTCTCTAGTGCCCCTTTTATTACTGTGCTCAAGTACAGGCATTTTGTTTTGCTTGAAGCTGTTCTCTCCCTGGAATGATCCTCCATTTTAATACCACCCTCTCTTCATGGCTTGATTCATGATTGAGCTGGATATATTTCTTTTGAAAGTTATTTTTATTTATTTTGTTAAGTATTTCCCAACTACATGTAAAAACATTTGGAATAATCAAGTTCCTAATTCTCTCCCTTCTTCCTAACCCCCACCTTGAGAAGGCAATATGACATCAGTTACACACGTGAAGTCATATAAAACATTTCCACATTAGCCACATTGTAAAAGAAAACACAAATAAAAGAAAACAGTAAAAATAAAGAATGCTTAAAAGATTATGCTTCACTCTGTATTCAGAGTTCACCAGTTCTCTCTCTGGAACTGGAGAGAATTGTTCATCACCTTTCCTTTCAAATTGACTTGGATCATTATTTTGATCAGAGTAGTAAAGTCTCTCACAGTTGATCATCATTATAATATTGCTGTTACTGTGTACAATGTTCTCCTGGTTCTGCTCACTTCACTTTGCATCAGTTCATACAACTCTCCCTAGGTTTTTCTGAAACCATTATTCATCATTTCCTATAGCACAACAGTGTTCTATCACAATCCCACAACTTGCACAAGTCATTCCCCATTTGAAGGACATCCTCTCAATTATCAATTCTTTGCCACCATGAAAAAAGCCACTATAAATATTTATGTACAAATAGGTCCTTTCCCTCATTTTTTTAAAAATTTCTTTGGGATACAAACTTAGTAGTGGTATTGCTGGGTCAAAGGGTATGCACAGATTTATAGCCATTCGGATAGTTCCAAATTGTTCTCTTGCACGGTTGAACTAGTTCACAACTCCACTAACAATGCATTAGTGTTCTGATTTTTCTACATCCCCGCCAGCATTTATCATTCTCCTTCTCTGTTATATTAGCCAATCTGATAGGCATGAGGTGGTATCTCAGAGCTGTTTTAATTTGCATTTCTCTAATCAGTAGTGTTTCAGAGCATTTTTATGTGACTATCGACAGCTTTGATTTCTTCTGAAAAACTGCCTGTTCATATCCTTTGACTATCAACTGGGGAATGGTTATTTTTAAAAATTTGGCTCAGTTGCCTATATCTCTGAGAAATGAAGTCATTTGACCTTACCTTGGTACACAGTATGAGATGTTGGTCTATGACTAGTTTTCTGCAACATTGCTTTCCAGTTTTCCCAACAATTTTTGTCAAATATTGAGTTCTTATCCTAACAGCTTGAATCTTTGGGTTTATCAGACACTAGATTACTATGGTTATTTATTACTATGTATTGTGTACCTAATCTATTCCATTGATCTACCACTCTATTTATTAGCCAGTACCAGATTATTTTGATGATTACCACTTTGTAATACAATTTGAAATCTGGAACTGACAGGCCACCTTCCTCAACATTTTTTTTTCATTGATTCCCTTGATATTCTTAATCTTTTGTTCTTCCAGATGAATTTTTGTTACTATTTTTTCTAGTTCTATAAAAGTATTCCTTGGTAGTTTGTCTGGTACGGCACTGAATAAATAAATTAACTTTGGCAAAATTGTCATTTTTATTCTATTCATTCAGTCTACCCATGATCAATTAATACTTCTACAATTGTTTAGATCTGTCTTTATTTGTGTGAAAAATGTTTTGTAATTGTGTTCATATAATCTATAAGTTTGTCTTGGCAGGTAGACTCCCAAGAATTTTATATTGTCTACAGTTATTTTAAATGGAATTTCTCTATCTCTTCCTATTGGGTTTTATTGATTGTATATAGATATGCTAATTATTTATGTGGGATCATTTTATATCTTGCAATTTTGTTTAAGTTGTTAATTATTTCAACTAGCTTTTTAGTAGATTCTCTAGGGTTCTCTAAGTATAGCGTCATATCACCTGCAAAGAGTGATAGTTTTGTTTCCTCATTGCCTATTTTTTAATATCTTTCAATATTCTTTCAAATATCCTTCAATTTCCTTTTCTTATCTTATTGCTATAGCTAGTATAATAAACATTCTTGCTTCATTCCTGGTTTTATTGGCAATACTTCAAAGTTATTATTATTATAAACAATGCTTACTCTTGGTTTTATATAGAATCTACTTACCATTTTCAGAAAGGTTCCATTGATTCCTATGCTTTCTAGTGTTTTAATAGAAATGTTGTTGTAATAATTTGTCAAAAGATTTTTCTGCATCTGATGGGGACTGGGATACTTTTGTCTGTAATCTCAGTTTGTAAAAATCTCACTTGTGTTCAGGTACCTACGTATGTAACATCAGTTTGTAATAAGCCTGTGCAATTAAGTTGTAAAAGTCACACTGTCCCCCAGCCATAAAGGCATTAACTCTGCCTCTCCCCTGCCCCCAGCCTAAAAGACTTTTCCCTGAGCTAGCAGTCTGCCTAGATACAGTTACTTATGTCACCCAAGCATTTCACAAATAAACCCTTAGTTTAGAGACCTCCTTTGTTCTAAGTGGCCAGCTGCACCCAAAAACCTTGAACAACATTATCAAAAGAGAAAACTCCCTCTCAATATGGTACCTCCTGAATCACTAATCAGTCTAACTTCCAGACTTGGCACCTCCTGAAACAATCAAGCCTATCCTCCCAACAGCCATATTGGACCTTTCTCACTCATCCTTGACCAAGATTAACCCAGTGATGTCACAAGGAAAAAACCACACCTCCTCGTAGCCCCCCAGGGGGATGTCCCAGTGAATTATGGGCAATACGCCTGTGCAGTTGATATAAAAAGTGCACATCCCTTTAAGCACTGACCACTCCTAAACTCCTCCCAAACTTCTTCCTAACTCAACCCTTGCCCACCTAGTTAGCATAATCAACCTTTGACTGACAGTTTTATGGCTTTAAAAACTGCATCTCTAGCCCCTGCACTTTGCAGGCTATCCTTAACCTTCTCCTGCCCACTGCAAAGCATAACATTGAACTTTGTAACTCTGTCTTAGACTCCTATAAGCTTTCAGGTCCCCTTAACCCCCCCCTCCTGCCCACAGGGTAACAATAAACTTTTGTAACTCTGCCAAAAGATAGCTTGAGTCCAGTAATTCATTTCAGACAAAGAACCCTGAAAGGATTTCATAGAAATCCACACCTCTCTATACTTCTTCACATCTACTGATATAATCATATGATTTTTGTTGGTTTTGTTATTGATTTGGACCACTACACTAATAATTTTCCTAATGTTGAACAAGTTCTGTATTCCTGGTATAAATCCCACCTGGTCATAGTATATGTGATCTTTACAATATACTGCTATAATCTCCTTGCTAGGATTTTATCGAAAACTTTTTGTGTCAATATTAATTAAGGAAATTAGTTTACTTTCTCTGTTTTTGCTCTCCTTATTTTAGGCACCAGCACCATATTTGCATCATAAAAGGAATTTGGTAGGATTTCTTATTTTGCGTTTATTTTTTTTAAATAGTTTATATAGTGTTGGGATTAATTTTTCCTTACATGTTTGGTAGAATTCATTTGTAAATCCTTCTGGTCCTGGTCCTAGTCCCGGTCCTAGGGGACTCACTGATGACTTGTTCAATTTCTTTTTTTTAAGGTAGGATTATTTAAGTATTTTATTTCCTCTTCTGTTAATCTGGGCTACTTAAATTTTTGGAAATATTCATCCACTTCACTTAGAGTGTTAGTTTTATTGACATATAATTGGCATATAAATAACACCTAATAATTACTTTAACTTCATCTTCATTGGTAGTGATTCATGCTTTTCATTTTTTATACTAGTAATTTTATTTTCTTTCTTTTTTAAAATAACATTATGAATTGTTTCTCTATTTGATTTCCCCCATAAAACCATAAACTAGTTTCATTTATTACTTCAGTGTTTTTTTTAATTTTCAATTTTTTAAATCTGTGATTTTCAGGATTTCCATATTGGTGTTTAATTGGGGATTTTTCATTTGTTCTTTTTCTAGTTTTTCAAGTTGCATTCCTAATTTATTCCTAATCTTCTCTTTCTCTCTTATTGATGTAAGCATTTATATGTGTGTGTATACGTGTGTGTGTGTATGTGTGTATGTGTGTGTGTACTCCCCCAAATACTGCTTTGCATCCCACAGATTTTGGAATGTTGTCTCATTGTTGTCGTTTTCTTTAATGAAATTATTGGTAGTTTCTATGATTTGTTCTCGATCCACTCAGTCTTTAGGATTAGATTATTTAGTTTCCAATTACTTTTTAATATTATCTGTTTTATTGTATTTTATTTTGTTAAATATTTCCCAATCATATTTTTCTTTCAAAAAATATTTTCAACCATCTTTTCTTTTTAAATTTTGAGTTGCAAATTCTTTCCCTTCCTTCCACCTTCTGAGAAAGCAAGCAATACATCAACTATACATGTGAAATTATGCAAAACAAATTTCCATATTAGCCATACTTTTTTTAAAGCAAGAAAAATAAAGGAAAAATACACTTCAATTTGTACTCAAAGTTCATCAATTCTCTCTCTGAAGGTAGATGACATGTTTTCATCATATGTGCTTTGGAGTTGTCTTGAATCATTATATTGATCCAAGTAACAAAATCTTTCACAGTTGATCATCATTACAACATTATGCACAATGATCTCCCAGTGCTTCTCACTCCTTTTGCATCAGTCCATATTGCTCTTGCCATGTTTTTCTGAAACCACCTCTTTCATCATTTTTCATAGCACAATAGTATTTTATCACAATCATAGTTCACAATTTCTTCAGCCATTCCCCAATTGATGAGCATTCCCTTGATTTCCAATTCTTTGCCACCACAAAAAGAGTTGTTATAAGTATTTTTGTACATGTGGGTCCTTTTCCTTTTCTCTCTGGGATATGGAGCTAGTAGTAGTAATGCTGGATCATTGTTTTATAGCTCTTTGGGTCCAGCTTCAAATTGTTCTGCAGAACAGTTAGATTAGTTCATACTCAACCAACAGTTCTTTAGTGTACCTATTTTCCCTCATCACTCCCAGCATTTGTCATTACTGCTGGATGTGAGGGGGTATCCCAGAATTGTTCTAATTTGCCTTTCTCTAATTGATGATGATTTAGAGTGTTTTTCATGTGACTATAGATAGCTTTAATTTCTTCTTCTGAAAACTTCCTGTTTATATTCTTTCACCATTTATCAACTTGGAAGTAGTTCTTATTTTTATAAATTTAACTAAGTCCTATACTCAGTAGATATTGGAAAAATAAGGCCTTTATCAGAGAAACTTGTTAAACATCTTTTATATCACTTCATTGTCTATGGTAACTTTTAGCAAAATGTAGTTTCCCTGCTCATCCCTCTTAATTAGGTCTATTTTTGCTTTTGCTTTGTCTGAGATCATGATTGCTACTCCTGCATTTTTTGGTTTAGCTGGAGTATATTAGATTCTGCTCCGGCCCTTTATTTTAACACTGTGTCTTTCTTTTTCAAGTGTGTCTCTTGTAAACAACATATTGTTGCATTCTGGTTTCTATTTCTTTTTATAGAGAAACTCATCCCATTCACATTCAGAGTTATGATTACTAATTGCATATTTCCCTCCAACCCATTTTCTTCTGTCTTCTTACTCTCTTTTTATCCTGTCCCTCCTCAAAAATATATTCTGCTTCTAAATACTGTATCCCTTAATCTGTCCTCCCTTTTAGCACCTTCCCCTTTCTCTTATCCCCTCTCCCTTCCATTTCCTTATTAGGTTTGTTACATTTCTATACACAACTGAGTGTGTGTAAATATACTTCCCTCTTTGAAACATTAAGCCCAATGAGAGCAAGATTGCTGCTCACCACCCCCTCTGTTTCCCTCTCCACTTTTTTGTGCATCTCTTTAATGTGAGAAAATTTTCCCCCTTCTACCTCTCTTTCCCCACTTCTCCCACTGCAACTCTCTTTCAACTCCCTTCTTTTTTTTGAGACCATTCCAACATAATTGACGCACATTCATGCCCCCTGTCTATGTAGACTCTTTTCAACTACCCTAAAAATGATGAAGTTCTTAGTAGTAGTTACATGTATCATCTTCCCATCTGGGAATGTAAAGTTGAACTTTATTGAGACCCTTATGATTACTCTTTCATGTTTACCTTTTTATGTTTCTCTTTAGTCTTGTGTTTAAATTTCAAATTTTATATTCAACTCTGGTCTTTTCATTAGGAATGCTTGACAGTCCTCTATTTGATTAAATATCCATTTTTCCTCTTGAAGATTATACTCCCAGCTCTTTTGTCTTCTGGAATAGCATATTCTAAGCCCTCCACTCCTTCACTCCTTTAACGTGATAACTGCTAACTCTTGTGTGATCCTGACTGTGGCTCAACAATATTTTTAATTGTTGCTTTCTGGCTACTTGAAGTATTGCCTTGTTGCCCTGGGAGCTTTTGGATTTGACTATAACATTCCTGAGAATTTCCATTTTGGGAACTTCTTCAGGTGACTATTGGTGGATTCTTTCAATTTTTATTTTACCCTCAGTTCTAGGATGTCAAGGCCATTTTCACTGATAAATTTTCAAAATATAATGTCTAGGCTCTTTCTTTGAGCATGGCTTTCAGGTAGTTTAATAATTTTAAAATTGTCTCTCCTTGGTCTGTTTTCCAGGTCAGTTGTTTTTCTGATATTTCACATTTTCTTCCATTTTTTTGCATTCTTTTTTTAAAATTAACTTTTGTTTATTTTTAGTTTACATCATTCATTTCCACAAGACTTTGGGTTACACATTTTCTCCCCATCTTTCCCCTACCCACCACTCCAAAACAATGATCCCACTGTACACCCTCTCCCCCACTCTGTTCTCTCCTATGTCCTCCCCCATCACCCCTCTACCTTTCCAGTAGGGCAAGATGGATCTCCCTACCAAATGCCTGTATATCTTAATTCCCAGTTGCATGTAATTAATTTTATATATTTATATATATATATATATATATATATAAATGTATATATAAATAAATAAATACATATATATGTATATATATATATTTTTTTAACATATGATTATATAACTTTAAATTCTAGATTCTTTCCCTTCCTCCACTGTCACCCACCCCCACTGGAAAGACAAGCAATTCAATAAGGCTGTACATGTGTAGTTATGCAGAACATCTCCACAATGGACATATTGTGAAAGACTGATTATATTTCCCTCCTTCCTACCCCGCCTCCCCCATTCTATTCTATATTTTGTCCCTGTCCCTTTACAGAAGTGTGTGCTTCTAACAACCCTCCCCTCCATCAGTCCCCCTCTCATCCCCATCCCCCCTACTCTCCTGTAGGGCAAGATACCCAATTTAAAGTGTATGTCATTCCTTCTCTAAGCCAAATTCAATGAGAGTAAGGTTG
>CM053585.1:35327369-35355384 GCA_028646515.1 Pseudochirops corinnae | reverse complement strand
TGTGTTGTCTTCCTCCTGTTCCCTGCTTTGATCCTTCTTTTCCCCAAAGAAGGAATCTATAGTTTAGTTGCTGTTCTTACTTTGCTTCCTATGCTTGTTCATGGTTGGCCAGTCACTGATTTTTTAGCTCTGTGGAACTCTGCTTCCAGAGGGGAAAGCTTTGTCCCAAATCGCCGGGGTTTTCCCAGCTGCCAGTGCTTTTAGGAGGCTGCTGCAGCACCCACCAGCTCTGGCTCACTGAAAATGCACCCCAGGACCACCACCAAAGACCATGATATGGATCCAGGCCGCTCAACACAAGAGTTCTTGGCCTCTGAACGATCGCTTGGCACCCCTGCAGTCTGCAGGCTGGGAGCTCTGAAGCAGCAATGTAGAGACAGCTGCAGGGCCACCGCTTCTGCCGCTTCCTTGCCCTGGAGGCAGTTTGGCCATACCTGCTTTTCTCTCCCAATTTTAGCTGAGTTGCACTGACCTTTCACTTAGTCCTTTTTTTCTTATGGCTTGATAATTCTGGAAACTGCCACAGCTGCCGCAGATCCGTTCTCCCAAAGCTCCAGCTGCAGCTCAGCTCGACTCATCAGGCTGCCCCGAGGGCCAAGCCGTCGTTTGAGGCTAGGCTGGTTTCGGCTCCAAGAGCTGAGATGGTCCCCTTGAGCTGAGCTGCCTTCAGCGGGAAGTGTATCTGTGTGCGTTTTAGATCTCTAAAATTTGTTTAGAGTCATATTTTATGGGTATTTTGAGGTGGCTGTGTGAGAGCTGCCAAATCTTGCTGCTCCTATGCTGCCATCTTGGCTCCACCCCCCAGATAGGCATTTCTTTAAAGAAGGATGACATTTGCTTTTTGTTTTGTACAAATATAAGCATGGAGAGGGGAATTAGAGCTGTCATCTTAATAAATCTACTGCCTGATGACCATTTTTTATTATAGACAGGAGTAAGACCCAAATTAGTCAAGCTTTTGAACATGGCATAAGACTTTGAGCTTTTAATTACCACTTTCTTGATTGTGTGAAGGTTTTAGAAAGCTGGCATCATGACTATGAAATTATTTTTCATAGAGACTCCCATTATAAGTCCAACAGGTCTTTAATTACTTACCCAGGCATCTTAACTAGAAGATTTAGTTGATGTAGAATTTACCTGCTCACACCATCTTAAAGTATGCTCCTTTACATACAAGATTTATGTACAAGATTCCCAAGCATTGTCAGTTTCTAAACAAAAATCAATCAGACCCTAAATAATTTTTTGTGATATCTCATTGGATTTCCGATTTAGTATCTTTTGGAAGACTAGAGAAAACTTGGTTTCACCAGAAGGGCATCTGGGACCTTTTTCTATTACATGTCATCCATGACACTCATTTTGGACCGAAATGAAAACAGGCCTAATATTTCTAGAAAGTAACCTGACAATATATTACAAGAGTCCTAAGATTGATGATACCCTCTAATTCAACAATTTCACTAATGAGAATATACACACACGCCACATCCATTGATCTGTTGTTGTCCTTTGTACTCAAAGAGGACCAAAATGACATCATGATGTCAAGGTCAACGTACAGTGTTTTTGACTGTGGATGATCAGACCGAAATGAGCTTGGAAGGTCCTACCACAGGTTGGGCACAAATAGTCTATATGCACACTTGCGATGGAGATATCTTTAAATTTGAGCCTTTCACATTTCTTTTGAGCCACTACAATTCTACTTTGCTCTTGTAGCACAGTGCCTTCTCTAATGTGAGCATGCCATGCTGGGCAGTCCAACCCCAGGGTCTCCCATGTCTCCCAAGCAATATCAAAGTTCTTCAGAGAGTCCTTGAGAGTGTCCTTGTATTGCTACTTCTGACCACCATATGACTTCTCTCTAAAATAGCCATTTGACATTCAAACTTTGTGGCCAACCTCACTGAAATGGTGCTCCCTGCAGTAGAGTTTGAATGCCTGGCAGTTCAGCTTGAGAAGGACTTCAACATCCAGTACCTTATCTTGCCAGGTGGTCTTCCTAAGACAATTCAAAATGAAGTTATTTTTGTGGCATGGTGCTAGTATGCTGTGCAGGTTTCACAGGCATATAACAGCAAGGTCAACACAATGGCTCTGTAAACCTTCAATTTGGTAGGCAACTAAATATCTCTTCTCTCCCATACTTTTCCTTCAGTCTCCCAAATGCTGAGCTAACTCTGGCAGTTCAGGTGTCAACTTTATCATCTATGAGTATATCTCTGGAAAGTATATTGCCAAGGTTATTGAACTTATTCACAGTATTGTCGTGCCAATGCAATATTGATAGCACCCATGATCACGATAAAGACCGTGACTATAAATATCATGTGATATTCGACCACAAAATATAACAGATTCTCCAGGTAGAGGACAGAACTGAAACATTTATTTAGATACCAGAAAAATCCAATCCCAAAACCAGTAAGCCTATTCCATCACAGTACCAAAGATATTAAGAAGCCATAATAACACTGAGAGCCACAGCATTCTTCAGCCTTCCTAGAAACCAATACAAGATCAATATTTACTCATAGACCACTCTATCTCCTTGCCTGAGCACTTCTCTCTCTCACCATCTCTCAGGCTCTGATTCTCAGCTTCCTGTGGGCTCTGCTTCCCTTCAGCAAATTCCCTCTATCATGGGCTCCATGTGATTACATTAAACTTATTAGGGGGGAGAGTTTACTTTAGAAGCAGGGGAGGTCTGCAAATTCCCCCCTAAGTCTATTAAGCAGCAGGGAAGATCTTCAAATTCCTGTTCCCATTACAAATATTCAAAATTTCTCCATTTGCTGTAAGCAATGACTCTACATATAGATGGTACAGTACTGGCTGGTGGAGAACCTTGGTTACCTTGGTGTTAATTATCAGACCAAAATTAGTACAAGTGGTAGAGAACTGATCCATACTATGCGATATGTCAGCCTTAGAGGCTGTATTGAGTGCACAATTATCTGCAGACAAAAAAATAGCACACCAACTCTTCCTCCACTTTAGTCTTGGCTTGTGCTTCTTTTGAGTCTTGTATTGGAAAGTCAAATTTTCTATTCAGCTCTGGTCTTTTCATCAAGAATACTTGAAAGTCCTCTATCTCACCAAATAGCCATTTTTCCCCCTATACTCAATTTTGCTGGGTAGGTGAATTCTTGGTTGTAATACTAGCTCTTTTGCCCTACAGAATATCACGGTCCAAGCCCTCCACTTAGTATTTTTAATGTTAAGGTTCAAACCAGCTTTTACACTCTCCTCTTTCACCCTTGTCAAGAGGCCTCTTAATCCCTTTTCACTTTCTGTCATCATAGTGGTATCATCTGCACATTTGGGATTGTTGGTAATTCTCCTGGCAAACTTAATCTGGCTTTTGATTCATCCAGCCTGGAATTTTGCATGATGTACTCTGTATACAAGTTAAATAAACAAGCTGACAATATACAGCCTTGTCATGCTCCCTTCCTAATCTTAAACCAGTTGGTTGTTCCATGTTCAGTTCTAACTGTTGCTTCCTGACATACAGGTTTCTCAGGAGACAAGTAGGATGATCTCGTCCTCCCATCTCTTTGAGGACTTGTTACATTTTGTTATGATCCACATAGTCAAAGGCTTTAGTGTGGTCAATGAAGCAGAAGTAGATGTTTTTCTGGAACTCACTTGTTTTCTCCAACAAATGGTAATTTAGTCTCTAGTTCCTCTTCCTCTTCGAAAACCAGCCTGCCCTATATTCCGTATTTCATATCAATGCAGCAGCATCCCAGATCTTTTCCTTTGTTCTACTCTCAGATCAGACTTTTTCCTTGCCAACACCAGCCCTTCTACTTGATACTATTCTCTTTCTTTTCTTTTCCAAGTTAGCCCCTTTGATCATCCTTTCTTCCTAATCTTCAATCTCTCTGTATCTACCAGTTCCTTCTCTGCTTACAGGCATGGCTAGATCTCTACCATCTTAAAAAAAAAAACCTTCTCTTGACCCCACCACCCTTCAAGCCATCATTCTTTCTACCTCACCTCCTTTTCAAAGCCAAACTCCTACCAAAATCTAGTTATAGTTTGCCTGCACTTTGTCACTTCCTACTCATTTCTCAAGCCCTTGCAATCTGGCTTCTAGATTCATCTAGACCAATACTGTTTTAAGGTCACCAATGATCTCTTTATTGCCAAATCCAGTAGCCTATCTAGCCCTCATCCTTTTGACCTCTCTCCAGTGTTAGATCTGTTAAACAAATCACCTTCTCCTTCTATAACCAAAGCTAGCAAGCATTTATATATCAGCTTTAATGTTTGCAAAGGGCTCTCCAAATATTATCTCAGCTTATTCTCAAAACAACCCTGGGATGTAGGTATTATTATTGTTTTACATTTTATAGATAAGGAAACTGAGTTAAGCAGAGGTCAAATGGCTTTCCAGGGCTACAGAAAGGTCTGAAGCTAGGTTTCAACTCAGGTCTTTGGACTCCAAATTCAGGCTTTCTCTTCTACCACTTAGCCACTTCAGGTATGCTAACTCTACGGTCCAGGAAAAAGAAGTAATAGTATTATTTTGATAGTGATCTGCCAGTACTAACAGAGGCTATAATCTTAGAAGGGCTGTTATGAGAAAAAGCTGGGTTAGCTTGGGAATTTTTTCCTAGGTCAAGGAAAAAAGGTAAATTGTGAAGATACATACCAAGCCCTGATGTATATCAAGAGCTTAGCATTTAGCAATCATTCCCTTCTGGGTCCTCTCCCACAATTCCCCAACAAAGGTGTGTGGTGAGGAAGGCAGGGTGGAAGACACATACCGTGGGATTTGTTGTTGTTCACTTGTGTCTGACTCTACATGACCCCATGGGTGTTGTCCATGAAGTTTCTTGGCAAAGATACTGGAGTGGTTTGCCATTTCCTTCTCCACTATGTCCCCATTTTACGGATGAGGAACTGAGGCAAATAGGGGTTAAGTGACTTGCCCAGAGTCACACAGTTAGTAAGTCTCTGAGGTCAATTTGAACTCAGATCTCCTGACTCTAAGCCTGGTGCTCTATCCATGACACCACGTAAGATGGTCACAAACAGAAATATCCTAGAATGAGCATGCTACACTCCAATATATATGCCAGTGATTACTGACCTCTGCCTTAAACACACACACACACACACACAATGCTCCTCGGTATCAATTTACAGGAAAATAAAGGAAAAATGATAAATCTCAATTCTGAATACTCTCTCCTGTCTGGGTTTTTGTGACACTATTCTGTTGTAGTTCTCTTCCTATCCATCTAATTCTTCTCAGTATCCTTTGCAGGTTAGTCAACTACATTTAGTCCCAATGTATGTAACCTAGGGCTCTATATAGGGTCCTCTTATTTTCTTTTAACGCACTTTCTCGGTGATCTCATCAGCTCCCATTTACTTAAATATCACCTCCTATGTAGACGACTTTCAAATGTACACATCCAGCCCTCATCTCTACCCTGAGCTCCAATCCTTTATCTCCAACTGCTTGTTGAACATCTCCATGTGACAGTCCCATAGACACCTCAAATTTGGCACGTCTAAGACAAAACTTATCATTGTCCCTACTCTTCTTCCTAATTCCTCTATTGATGCTAAAATCCTTTCTCAAGCTAAATTGTCAAGTAATTCACACTAGAGAGTACAACTCTAATGGGTTGGGCATGTTGTTCAAAAGGCCCAAGACTCTTTTCTTTTATTTTCTTTTTTGTAGGGGTTAAGCAACTTGCCCAAGGTTACACGCCTAGTAAGTGTTAATTGTCTGAGGTCACATTTGAACTCAGGTCCTTCTGACTTCAGGGCCAGTGCTCTATTCACTGTGTCACCTAGCCACCCCAGGCCTAAGACTCTTATGGAGAACTCACACAAGGCAGGCACTCACATGGTGGTCAGAAGAAGCAAGACAAGGATACACTCAGGGCCTCTGTGAAGAATTTTGGAATTGACTTCATGACATGGGAGATGCTGTCAAAAGTGCTGCCCAACATGGCATGCCCACATCAAAGAAGGCACTGTGCTCTGAACAAAGCACAATTGTAGTAGCTCAAAAGAAACATGAGATATTCAAATTTAGAGACATCTCCATTCCAAATTTTCACATGGACTATTTGTGCTTCACCTGTGGTAGAAACTTTTAAGTTCTTACTGGTCTCATCAGCCACAGTCGGACACACTGTACCCTGACTTCAACAAAGTGATGTCATTTTGGTCCTCTTTTGAGACTGAAGAACAAAAACCAACCAACAATCTATGCCATGGGCATGGCCATCCTTTCAGTTACCCAAGTTCACAATTTCAGCATCATCCTCCACTCCTCACCCTACACAGTCAGTTACCAAGTTTTACCAATTTAGACTGCTCAATATTTTCCCCACTTGTCCCTTTCTTTCCACTCTAGTCCAAGCCCTCATTGCCTCTTACCTCAACCACTGCAACAGCCTCTTAATTTCTTTTTTGAATCTAGGCCACCCTTTTCCCAACCATCCTCCAAACAGTTGCCAAATTTGATATTCTGAAATTCAAGTCTACCCATATCACTTCTCTGCTCAAGAAGCCTCAATGACTATGCATTACCTTTTGGATAAAGTACAAACTAATTTTTTGGCATTCCCACAATTTCATTTCAGTCTGTATTTCTAGATAGATTATACACGCATTCTGCTATAGCCAGGGTACTTGCTGTTCTGCAAATATACATCCTACCTTTGTCTTTACACATGCTCCATGCCTAGACAATTCTTCTTCCTCACCTCGACCTTTTGTGAACCCATACACCCTTCAAGGCTCAGCACAAATGCTATCTCCTTCAGCCTTTACTGACCCCATTTTCTCAGGAAGCTTTTCCCAATCCATATTAATTCTAGAGCCTTCTATTAATTATTTCATATTAATCCTGTATATAACTTATCTGTACATAAGTTATATGTTGTTGTCTTCCCTCGTTAGATTCTGAGCTCCTTAAAGACTGGGGCTGTCTTTTGCCCCTTTTCATATTCACAGTACTAAGCAGTGCCTCATGTGTGACGGACTGGACTGATCCTCCTAGTTGTTAATGACATCTTCCCTCCATCAGTCTGCATCTCTTTTGTATGTCCTCCATTTATGTATCTGTGAATCTACTGCATCCTCATAATAGAATGTGAGCTCCTTGAAGGAAAGGGTTGTCTGTCTCCTGAATTTTTATCCCTAGTGTCATGGTGTACTTAATACTTGAATGACAATCCAATGACTTAGGAAACCAGGAAACGCAAATGAACATTGCTGCTTCCCACTGTAACACCTTCTACTTGGTTTCTGGAGGTGCTGAATAAACCAGTGGTTATATAGCATATAACACAGAAGATACAGAGGGCTCCAACTTAAGTCTTCTCGATCTGAACCGACAAAGTAATTATGCGAGAATCTACAGGGTGACAAAAAGGAGAAATTGACAAATTGAAACTGTTGGTAGGGTTGGAGGGGGAACGTAAGAGAGGGCAGATTGGGAGAAAGGGTATTCAGTATGCTTGCCATCCTGGCATGGGGTTAGGGGAGAGACAGAGAAAATTTGTAACTCAAAATCTTGTTGAAATGAATGTTGAAAACTAATAAATAAATAAATGAATGGATGAATGAATGAATGAATAAAAAGAAAACTTCCTTTAGGATAAGGTTTTTGTACTTGCATGAATTAAAATCAACAGAGTGAATAAAGTATGTGAATATGAGAATTAGGTACAAAGTTTCTTTCAAATAAAGAAGGGGAAGGTCAAAGCATGAAATTAAAATTCTGTATGTGATTTTTAAGTTTCAAGTGGTCTTCAGCATAAATGTATTAGTAATCAATAACAAGGGAAATTCAATTAAGGTCTTGAGTTCTTTTTTAGTTGAGACTATATCTTCTGGTTAGGGAGACAGATGGGAAGTAGGATTGAGCAGGGCAGGAAGACAGTCAAGTGCCATAAACATGTTGTCAGAGCAAAATATGAACAAAAATCATGGTCCCTACAGAGAAAAGCAAAAGGGATGAGAATTTTAAAATAAATTTTTATTTCTCTTTTGTTTTTCTATCACATTTCCTAATTTACACAGATATCCCTTATAACAGAACGAGAGGAAGAAAAACAGAACAGCAAACTAATTAATATGACAAAAAGTCTGACATTATATACAGCGTTCCACATCCATAGTACCCCATCGCTGCAAAGAAGGGTGGGAGGAAGATAACTTCTTTTACCTTTTTGGGTTTTTTACCCCAAGCTTGGTCATTATAACTTTGAAGTGAGTTCAGTTCCAATGGTTTTAGAGTCACTGATCTTTCAGGTTCCATTACTGTGGTCATCGTGTATACTAATCTCTTACTTCTGCTTTTTTCTCTTTGTATCAGTCTTACCACATTCCTCTGTATTCATTTCTTGTAACACAGTAATATTCCATTATGTTTATGAAGTACGACTTATTTCATCATTCTTCTGGTGAAGCGTATCTGTTTCTTGCTCTTTACTACTATAAAAACTGCTGCTATACATCTGGGTGTATCCAGTGTCTTTTATCTTTTTCACTATGAGCTACTTGGGTGTGATGATCCTTTGTCATTCTTTCTATTTCTAGAGCTTAGCACAAGGCCTGGCACACAGCAGGCACTTAATCAATGCTATTTGACGGGACTCACAGCATATATCTAGCAATGCCTTCTATGGGTAAAAGAGTGTGGATGCTTTGGCTATTTTCTTCATATTACTCTAAAAATGCTTTCAAAAATGGCTGAATGAAGCCACAGTGTGGTGGGCTACTTACAAAGAAGTCTACTTTCTAGTAGTCAGGGAATCAAATTTCATTGCTGGTTTTCTTAATGATTAGCAAGATGCATTAGTGTAGTTAAGACTTTATCAAGGGTTCTTAAGGACTGATTTTAGAGATCCATAAACTTGGATGGGGAAAAAAATTACATCCTTATTTTCACTAACCTCTAACTGAAATTTAGCATTTCCTTCAACTATTTAAAAACATCATTCTGAGAAATGGTTCAAAGATTTCACCAGACTTCCAAAGGGATTCACGCCACAATAAAAGGTCAAAAATCCCTGGTTTCTATCACTTCAGTCTCTGCATTTCCTTCTTTGGAGATGAGGAGTCTGAGTGCAGATTGAAACAAACCACTTGCTCTGTTTCTTTTTCTTGTTTTGTTTTGCTTCCTCTTTCCCACTAATCATTCCATCAGTCACAATCCTTCTTTACAACCTAATGATTAATGGGAAGATATTTGTAGACCCTATATCCGAGTGTACATTGCCATGATGGGCAGGGGGGGAAGAGAGGGAAAGAAAATCTGAAACTCAAGGGACTGTGGAACTGAATGTTGTAAACTAAAAGTAAATAAACCAATTTAATTTTTAAAAAAAACGAACCCTAGAGTTTGGCCTTTTTCCCTGACATCTTGCCCTAATTCCTTCTGAATTCAATCCTTCTTGCTACATTCTTAGCACCAAATTTTTTTATCAATTTACTTCTAGTATTCTCATCATCTTTCTGCAAATCCACATCATCCTGTCGGGTCCAGATTGGATATCCATCGGATCGCTGGCCTGTCTGCAAGAAGGAACAAGTGGCCTCCAGTTCCCCACTGTTTTTCAAGAAAGCTTGTGTGACTGTTGCCAGATCCACACTAAACTCCTCCATTAAATGTCTGATGACTTTGATGGCAGCTCCTACCTCAGGTGAAAGAGAAGGGCTAGAACGGCTTTCCTCTGCTTCAGGCTGTGTTTCCAATACAACAGAGTCTTCAACAACTTTACTGTCCTTTGGAGCCTCTTTCAAATTGGAATTATTTTTTCCAGGATTGGTCAGCTCTCCATTTTTAATCTCAGTTAATTCAATGTCAGGAGTTTCATCACGAACCTAGAAGTAATGAAATCAGAAAACCAAGGTAGTCCATATTATCTAAAACAACCAAAGGAGAAAGGGAATTAGCACCCCAAGCAGTTGCTACAGGATTTTATGACTGAAAGGAATATTAAAGATGACCTGGTACAGTTCTCTGATTTTATAGATGACGAAAAGAGGCCCATAGTAGCAAAGTGTCTTGTACTTCAAGTCACTAGTTATCAACAGAATCTGGGAAATTTTCCTAATTCCAGTTCAATATTGTGAACCACATTGCCACTTCTATTTAAAGTCTGATAAAACTATAAATTGAGGGCATTCCTGTTCAGAACTATAAATTGAGGGCATTCCTATTTACTCTACATGATATAAAGAATCAATATAAACCACATATTCTCAGAGGAGTCTTGAGAGCTTCTACAGTAGAAATAATGCAGATCACTGGCTGGCAAGAAACAGCTAGTTCCCATAGACATAGCTAGTTTATTATTTTTTAAGCTAATTTTAAGATATTTATAATGTTATGTATCAAAAACAGACTAATGTTTTAATGACGAATTTCAGTGTGGAATAGTGGAGATAGAGCCAACCTCAATGATGAGGCAGACTTGGGTTCAAGCCCCACCGCTGGCACATGCCAGTTGTGTGGTCTGGGCACTTCAACAAATGTCTAAGTGCTCAAGGTAGCACTCAAGAAAGTGATGATCTATGTAGGTAGAGATCCCTATGCCAATGAAACCTCAGGTCCAATCCCCAGTCCTGTCCCTGCTCTGCTTCACTTTCCAGTTCTTACATCTTTCCACAATTCCATTCAATCTGGAATGTCAATACACATTGGAAATCATATTGAACATGGTAGAGAACATAGAGACACAAAGTTATACTTGATAAAAAGACAAAAAGTTGACATGTTTTCTTCCTTATTGTTTAAGGCTAAGCTTACATTCCTGAGGACCATTAAAGTTGCTTTTCTAAAAACATAAACCCCAATTTATATAAATGAGTAAAAGTGAGTTTGGGACCAGTGCCCAAAAAAGATGTATTTTATCAATGAATGTACCTACTGTATTGTTCTCCCTCCTTAACTGGAGCAACTCCATTTTCTAGTCCTAACGGACCCACTGCCCAGGACTTTCTTGGGGACTACTTACCCTCAGTTATGCTCTGAACCACACATGCATCTGTGTCTACACCTCTGGTTCATGCTGAGCAGCAGATCAAAGGAGATGAGTGACAGGTGAAAAAAAGTATTTAAGAGAACACTTTCTACAAACCTCACTATCTTCAATCTCCTGGTTTTCAGGGCACAAAACGTGTTCCTCTGTGGTTTCACTCTCCTGCACTTGCTCCTCTGCACTATCTCCCTCAGGCAGATCAGGCGCTTTTTTCTTCTGAGGTTCTATAAAAGACCAAAAAATGCAAAACACACCCAAAAAAGTGAACATCAGGTATTAGCTGTTTTTGCCCAAAGAGAGAATACATTTTCCACCCCAAGTGCTTTGATCCAAGGATGGATCCTAGGGATACATCTTTTGATTCAACTGATACCTGAAGAAGCAAAGATATGTAACAGTAAGAATCTCTACTCTCACTTCCAAAAAACAATAGCCTACAATGACACCACTATTCCTGGACCCTGAAATATAAAACAAACACATTCTTCTAAAACAAACACATTCTTCTATTTAAGTAAAAGACTAGAAATAAGTTTTCTAAATGTCAATTTTCTCAAATAAACTAATCATTTTAAAAGCTTATCATTTTATTTTAAAATCAAGGTTTTTCCAAGAACAAAGACCCCCAAAGCCTTCCTTAGACTATTAAGAAATGTAGGCATACTGGAAATTCTTATTTTTAAAAAATGTAAAATCCTTGTAGTTATTGGTAAAGTGCTATGCTATCATCACCAAGCAATGAGGATCCAAATATTCTTGATAATGAGGTTAGACATCAGAGATATGTGTATGTTCCTCTGTTCTGACCTCCCAAGAATGTGATGGCATCTTCTGGGCATATTGACTGCCCAAGCGCCTTTTAGGACTTAAAAGTTCTTGGGAGGTTCACCATAGGCTTTCTATTAACAGAGGAGGAAAGAGAAGATAAGCAAAGATTGGTCTGGTGATCTGTTACTTGGGGAATTTAACCTCCAGGACCTAGTGCTTGTTACTAGCTGCCTGGGGTGATGAGTGAAAACAGTGCATTGGGCCCTACCATTAAAAAAGTCCTCATATGATCCTCATAAGTGAGCAAACCAGGCACGCTTTGCACTGCCCTTCTCAAGCTCTTTCATTTTCAGCCTCTATACTCCGACCATCCTTTGCCCTGCAGTCTTCCTTTCACAGCCTGCCCCCTGGTGGAGCCACGGAATAACAAGGATAACAGCTGGAGGGTGGGGTCAAAAGGGCAGTCGTAGCACCATTCCACAAACTCCACTAGGGAGCTAATGGCTTGTATTGGGCAAGGTTGAGTGGTTCAAATGCTAAAAAAGACGCTACTCTTGCCCTTCACATCAGTGGCTTCCTCCGGGTAGAGTGATTGCCTAAGAAGCCCCTTTAGTACCTGAAGTCAAATATGAGTCTTAGGGGGTAAAGGGTTAGCTAAAAGGTAACTCTCAGGTGAAGCTGGTTTTCTAGCCTGCCTGAGTTCACAATGGGAGTACAAGGGGTAGAGCAGGACACCCACTCCTCCTTTCAACTACATTCTGCCATATCTATTCCAAGTCGTATTTATTTGTGTGTAAGCATATCTCATGCTCTTCTCCAATTACACATCAAGGGAGGAATTCCTTTCACGCCCTTTGCATCCTAAGTACTAACACAAGCGCTCTGTACACACTGTTCACTTAAAGAACGCTTGCTCAGTTTGCCTTGGGGAGGGAAATCTAAATGAGTGCAAAGTGGCTTGGGAAAACTTGGCTTCCATACAATCAAAGACCAAAAAATTTTCCCAGACACCAAGAAAGAACAAAAAGTGTCTCAAGGTGTCCAAAACACAGATCCTTGGTGGGGATGGAGACAAAATTAGAAAGAGCTTCCTTCCATGGTGCTATTTGTTAGTGTTTCTGCCCATGGCTGCCACTGTCTAGTAAAAGTGGTCATTACCCCCGTCCCCCTGCTCTTTTTCTTCCGCTGGTTCTGTTTCTTCCGCTGGTTCTGTTTCTTCCGCTGGTTCCATTTCTTCCGCTTTTCTCTTGAGCTGCGGAGAGGGGCTGACAGGCTCCTCCCCCTCCAGTAACCTCTGCTCCAGCCCCTTCAGGTACTTCAGGTAGCGGTCCTTCATGGACTGCCAGGGATGCTGGGTCACGGCCGCTTTTTCCAGGGCCTTCCACAGGGCGGCACCTGCCAGAGCGCTGGGGGAGCGCGCATTGTCCTTCACATAGCGGATGATGGCCAGATCGTCAGCCTCTGTGTAGGGGTCCTCGGGCTCCCTGGAGGCCTCGGGGCTCTCTGGCTCCTTACGGCCCAGGCGGTAGTCCTCCAAGTCCAGCCTCTCGTTGCGCTCCACGCAGTCGGTGATGTACTGTGTGGAGATGAAGTCCCCCGAGGCCTCAGCCTGCGCCTCCCCGGGCTGGGCCAGCAGCACAGCCTCAGGCTCCTGCACCCGGCACAGGGTACCTCCACCATGCAGGATCAGGGAGGACAGCCGCCGCTTGGCGGGGGCGGGCCTTACATAGAACGAGATCGGGCTGCCATCATCATTGACAAACAACGTCCGCGAGTGGGTCGGTTCGCTGGGGTCTTTGCCCATCTCTAGGCCTTCGGCCATGACCCGGGGGGTCTTCGGAGAGGAGGTAGAGGTGCTGGCGCGGGCACGAGCACGCGTGATTCGCTCCAGGCCTAGCCCACCACTGGAACCTTTGATGTACCTGTGTTCACCCTCTGACCCCACTAGCACCAAAGCCTCACGCTCTTCGAGGGAGATCAAGGGACTCGTCAGTTCCCTAGCCCCATCTGCACAAGCGCTCGCCCAGCAACTTAACCCTTGGGCTAGAGAACCAGCCTGCGCACGTGCGCGCTCACTCTGCCACACGAATATGCCGCTCCACTCCGAGGCTCATTCCAACCATGCCCACCCCTAGCCTGAGAGCAAATAGCCTGGGCACGTGCCTCGTCCTCTCAGGACGTGCAGCAAAGGGAAACTGAGGCACCGAGCGAAATGGGAACAACCTGACGCGGCGAGCGACCAACTCCCTTGGCGTGGTCCTGTTGGCCTCAAGAGACGGGAGTCTACCGTGCACTACAGCCAGATGGGACCGAGTCAGTGGACACGTCCTGGAAACCTCCACCGGAAGTGGCAGGCTTGATGGGAGTGACCCGGAAGTGGCTTCCTGACACCACCACCGCCACCCCCCCCCCCCCCCCGTTCTTCCTTTCCTGTCGGGCTCCCGGGGAAGGATGATGGCGGTGTAGGGTGCGACGGTAACGGAAGATTGCAAAGGAACGAAACTGAGAACGAATTTAGAGAGCAAGTGCTGCTGACGGAGATGTTAGGGCCCGTGAGGTCCATAGGGACTGGGACTTGGAGCCGCTTGGGCTAGGGGTCGTCCCGCTCGCACTGAAGTGCTTCCAAGAAGGGGCATTTCGCCTCCGGAAACTACAAATCCCGTGATGCACCGGGCTCGGCTGGCTGGCTGGAATTCGTCCTAGGGGATCCGCTGTCGGGGACAACCCCTCCTACAACCTGGTCTCTTCCTGTGTTCATTTGTTTTTAGGTGGGAGGGTTGAAAACTTGGGAAAAGTGTGACACTCTTTTATTATTGAACTCTGACAGTTTAAAAGGTTTAGAGGAGACCCAGTTTAGACTGAATAGGTGTTTGGGTTTTCGTAGATGGGATCATTGCTCCCTCGAGGATACAGACAAGATTTCACTTAACATAAATCTTGAGGTTATTCACGATAGACTTTTGACAGCTGGTTAAATTCCATTTTTCTCAGAATAACCCTCAGAAAAGAACAGAGTGAGCTTAGACCATCTAGCCATTCATAATTTACACTAGCCTCCTCGCCTCACCAATGACATTTCTGAATTGTAAAGACAGTCACCCATCAGTAACTACTTTAATTTTTCTTTTGCTTGAGTGATGAATGTGATGTCTGATGGAGAGAAGGTACTTGTTACTCTCCAAACAAATGCTCAAGCTTAGGCATATCCGTTGAGTTTGTTTTCAAGACCTTGGCTGGCTGTTCTTTACTAAATTAGAAAAGTTTTATATGAATTTTGTCTATAGAATTTTTTAAATATATACTATAGTCTTTAATCACCAAACAGACTTGGTAACCTAGTGTTGAGGTAGAGGCAATAATTGCCTGTTAGAAAGAAATAAGGGCTTGTGGTCAACAGAGAATTGGTTTTATTCTGAATCCAGAGGCAACAAGAAATATTAAATTAACTTGATCATCTTATTGTAATGTTTATTATATGCTCTTGCAAAAAAAAACAACCCTTGCCACCTTGAAGTTAAAAAAAAAAGGTACAGTTTTTGCACATCTGAAAATAACGATGTAGAGAAATTCCACGGATAACTTAAGACCTTGGAAATTAAATCTATGTCCCTTAATACTCCTTTATTTCAAGGGAAGATTGGCCTAGGGTGAACAGACATTGCAAATGTACAATGAACTAGGTCTAGAATTGAATAGGAGGAAGAGAGTGGACTGGATTACCTTTGAGGAATTGTGCAGTGCTTTCAATAAACTTGTTCTTTATAAACTTATTCTTGATTATATCAAGACCAAAGAAATAAAAACCATTACTCATATTCAAGAAAAGTGAGAAAGTTAAATTCTAAACTTTTCTGATAAAGCTTTAATCCATAGGCCTTTGGGGAACTCTCATTACTCTGAATCTTTACAAAACCAATAGGGGCATGGTCTAGAGCCCCAACTTAGTGGAACTGAGCTGACTGTATGATGGCATATAATGACGTTTGGGGCTCCTCAGGGTACAAGTTAAGGTTACAAATAATTTTGGTTTGGGGCTGAAGAGATATTATGATGAGGTTGAGGTTATGGTAGAAGTTGAACTTGGAAAAACCTAATCTCCTGAATTCATTCATATTACCTAATGGTTTCTGATATTCATGTTTTATATTCATCAATTGGCATAATTTAGAATTTAACTTTTAGATATGGTCAAATGCCTTGGGGAAGAGGAATGCATCACAATAGCTTGATTATAGTGTACGTAGGTTTTTAAAGTGAATGAGACTTAATCTCAAAATGTCAAAGTAAAACAGAAGATGACATTAAGGTCAGAAAACATGGGGTTGAGTTTCAGTTCATCTCATCAAACTCAGCCCTTTAGCTGAGTGCCTTAAACCAATTGCTTCACCTCGACTTTAATTTACTTGTATGTAAAATGAGGTATTTTAACTAGATCTGACTTTCTCTGATTTATTCTCATATTCTTGCACAATCTCAGAAGCTCCAGACTAAGTATTAGTATGTGGTGGCAATTGTCTCTCACAATTTGTTTCTTCACAGAGAAATTTACAGTTTACAACATAATTTTCATCTATTTCTCAAAAGCTCCCTAAACTCCCTCATTATATAACATTCAGCAAGCACCAGCCATGTGTCAGGTATTGTCCAAAGCATCAAAAAGATTCCTGCTCATTTGACTCATTGCCAAACCTAGACCCTGAGCTGTGTTGCTTCTCTCTATGAGAGTTTCCTTTTCCATATAAATCATACTAATCCAGATCATTCTTAGTTTTCTAAAATTTTCTTTTCCTCCTTTTTCCTGGCAGAGAAGTTGGTAGATTTCTAAGACTTGGTTTTAGCCTTGGCTGCGATCCATGGAGTGAAATTCATAGTGAAGTTTTCATTCTTCTTTCTCCCAGAGATTTCAGATCAGGAGAGAACATGGCACTAATGAGGCTTCATGAACTGCAGTCATATCCCAAGTGGTTTTTCACACTCCCCCTCGCCCCAGTATGCTGGTGGAAGACGGTTTCTAAAATTTTCTTCAGTTTGTTGTTGAACTATAATTTTATTGAAACTTGGACACAAATGGGTCTCCCTCAAAAGTCTAGGACTGGAAACTCATTTGTCAGTTACAGAATCATTGTAGTATGAAGGGCAACAAGAGTCTCCTCAAACCAGAAAGGGCCTTTTTGTTTATGCATTGACCAGGTGCCCATTCTGATCCAGCGTGTCTGTGTTTCCCTTTAGGTGGCAGTAACCATTAGTCCTGCGGTGTTCTGCCATGTTGAAGCAAGCTGTGGTTAAGCTTATTCGGGGACCTTTGCACCAAGCCTGTTGGACAAAGTGGGGACGGAGGGAACTTCGGCTGGATCATCCTGTGCCTGTCACCCCACTTCACAAAGATAAAAGGAGGTTAGTGTGGCTGTTACCTTCTCCATGGTCATATGAGCAAAACTGCTCTTCCTTTCTGATTCAGGGAGATCTAAGATGTTTGTAGACTCATTGCCATAGATGAAAGAAGTCTTGTTAGCAACCCAAGGAGCTAGTTCTCATCTACTGCTTAAGGAATTCAAACTTCCCTTTCCTCCCTGGCCCCAAATTTGCCGGTTGGGAATACAGAAGGTTTTCTTTTGAGGGTGTCCTTGAGATAATTATTGCTTGCAGTGATTGTGGCTTTTTCTTTCCTGAGGAGCCATTTAGGAATTTCTTCTTCTCATGCTAACACATTGTATTTCTGATCCTTTTGCCAAACCATTAGGGAAGTCGTTGGGAGTATCTTTGTTTGGTTTTAAAGAGAAATATCTAGAAAAAAAATTTAAATTTTCTTCATAAACTGTGGAAAAGTGGTAAATCCATAAATTACAATTATCTGAAATGGAGTATCATAGAACTCCATAACTGGTTTTGAGAAAATTGTTAATGTGGTATAGCCAATAATTAATGGGAAGAAACATGGACTTGGAATTGATAGGATATAGGTCCTGGAAACCCTCCCTGCCCCCAACCCCCCAAATTCCCCTGAACTCCCACTTAGTCCTAGCTTTTTAGCTGAGGCTCGTTTCAGTATAATCTTTTTAACTGCCCTTTCGTTGTGGCCCCACCCCAATTCCCAATTCTCAGTTACCTCTAACCTAGCCCAGCTGTTCTTTGTTACCTCTGATCTCTGGGCCTTTTCCCACCCTTTATTCTGTCTAGACCTCTTCTCTGTTCCCAGACTGCTTGGCCACCCTAGATCACAACCAGATCTTCTCACAGTCTTCTGTATAAAAGGTCCATCTTGCCTCCCTTAAAGTGCTCAAATTCAGTCTGGCCTGCTTGACATCTGAGCATCACAAATGCTCAGATTCCTTAAGAGTCTGGCCAATAGCACAGATTCTTAAAATCTCACTCACCCCAACTAGTGTTTTAATAAACCTTGTCTCTGACTGAAAGAAGACTTGGGTCGAGTTCATTTGAGGCAAGACCCACGTTGTTTGCCCTTGAATTTTGGGGTTCCTAGTACCCCTCAACCTCAACAGAATCAGAACACTCAGAAAACCTGAAATCAGTGACTTTCTTTGCCAGGTACTTATTAGTGATACAGCCTCAGGCAAGTCACTTTACTTCTTGGCCTGTCTGTAAAATGAAGGGTTGATGCTTGACTATTTCTAATATTACTTCTAGCTTTAACGTTCTGTGATTCAGTGAATCAGGTTCCTTCACTTGAAAGATGTATGCTTCACACACCTAAATAAACATTGTGATGCATATAGATTCAATCATTGGGCCCTGAAGTTTTAACAATCCAAGCCTGAATTAATGTGTTTTTGCTATGGTTATTAAAGGTCCTCTAAATGAGGGCCTCCTTCTCTGTGATTTTGAAAGGATGAGCAACTGCTAGAATAGGTGCAACTTGAGGGCACAGGCTGCCTCACTGCCATATTCCCCTGCAGACAGTATGGAACTTGGTTAGAGTAATACCTTGTTTAGAAATTGTCTAGTTTTCTTGTACAACCAATTTCTCTCAGTGGATAGAACTTACTTTCTGAGAATAGGGAGATAAAGGACCTACAGAGGCAATCTTAGCTTCAAAGTATTTGAGAACTGATCAGTAGAGAAATTTTAAAAAATCTTTTTTGGACCTCAAACTCAGCTCTAGAGTCTCCTTTATCTTGCTTTCTTAGTAGGTTTTGGCTAGGTACTGAGAACTAAGTAGTTTCTTGTTTTTTCCAAACCCTTTTTTTTAACCCACTGCTTATTTGGTCTATGCTCTCTGTGGTTAACTGACTGAATTGTTAAGTGATGTCTTTTCTGATGTAAAACTACCACTGGTAGAGTGCCTTCAGAAGCAGATGTATAACAGAGTATGGTAAGGGAGATACCCAGGCTGCTGCCACAATGAATTTTGTTATCCCCTTTACATAGTGAGCTGAAGGATGAGAAGGGGCTTAGTGAGAAGCAGCTGAATCAAGCCCCTGCCACCAGTCACTCTGTTGACCATGATATACCCACTGATGAGGAGAGCCTGGATCCACATGTGAGTTTCCTATACCCCAGCCCACCAGTGTTAGAGCCAGCCACCTCTCTGACTTCACTCAACCATACAAGTCAGGGTAGAAGATACAATACTATTTTTTTAATCTGTTCTGAGAACTTGTAAGGGAGAGTGGCTCAGAGGAATAAGCAAGGTAAGAATTTCTTTGAATTGCCACTGGTTTCTTGAGATATTTTTAAGCCTATTGATTGACTAAATGAATGAATGAACATTTATTAAGCAGTAAGTGCCAAACACGGTGCTAAAAGAAAATGTGAACAATGGTGAGTCATTTATTTTATTGGAAAGAAGGGGTCAGTTGCAGTGTGTGTGTGTGTGTGTGTGTGTGTGTGTGTGTGTGTGTATGTGTATCCTGTAAAAATTAACTAACAGAAATGATATTCCAGAATATTTTTGTTAACTCACACAAAATGTTATATGAAACTTAGCTCTGTTCTCCTCTAAAATGATGAGTTTTCTCTAGCATAGGCAGTTTTTTTGTTGTACTATATGTTGAGAAATAAGGTCTATAAATAAACAAAGACACATAAATTTTTCAGAATGGGAGTCAGTGATTTGTAAATCTTTTTACATGTTTGGTAGAAGATCTCAAGACCAGAAAGTGAAAGTGATTGACAGTATACATACAGGACAGAGAGTAGAAGGTTAAAATGGGAAAGGCAAAAGCTGAAACACAGGGTAAGGCTGTGTATGTTTTAGAATTGAAACAGCAACCCCCAAATCTGAAAGGATGCCAAAAGCAATCTCTTGGAGAAGAAAGTTGAGAGTTGCTGATCTTCATAATATATTCTTTGGAGCAATTTGGAAATGTGCCCAAAGGGCTACAAAACTATGCAACTGTGCACCAATCCAGCAATACCATTGTATCCCAAAGAGAATTTTTAAAAAGAAAGAGAAAAGGACATATTTGTACAAAATATTTGTTGCGGGTCTTTTTGTGGTCGATAAGAATTGGAAATTGATGGGATACCCCATCAGTTGGGGAATGACAGAAGAAGTTGTGCTATTATGATTGTGATAGGGTATTGCGCTATAAGAAATGACAAGCAGGATGATTTCAGAAAAACATGGAGAGACATATATGAACTGATGCAAAATGAAGTGAGCAGAACCAGGAGAACTTTGTACACAGTAACAGCAATATTGTATGATGAAGAACTATAAATGACTTAGCTATTCTCAGCAATACAGTGATCCAAGACAATCCCAAAGGACTCAGGATGAAGCATGCTGTCCACCTCCAGAGAAAGAACTGATGTTGTCTGAATTTTTCCTTTCTCTCTTTCTTTCTTTCTTCCTTTCTTTTTTCTTTCTAGTCCTTTTGTACAAAATGACTAACACAGAGATGTTTTACATGATTGCACGTGTATGACCTATATTGGATTGCTTACTGTCTTAGGGAGGGGAGGGGAGGGAAGAATAGAATTTGGAACCCAAAACTTAAAAAGAAATATGTTTACAAATTGTATTAACATGTAATTGGGGAAAAAATAAAATACTATTTTAAAAATATATCCTCTTTGAATAAGCCTCAGGGCAGTGGCTGAGAGAGAAGAGAGAGCCCTTGGGCAACTGCTAGAATAGGTACAACTTGAGGGCACAGGCTGCCTCACTTTTGTACTTGGTATCCCCAGCTTCTGGTATGTGGTAGAAGCTTAGGTAGTGCTTCTTGTTTGATTACTTCCAATAGGAACCTGTTTGGATAAATTTAACTCTGAGCTGGGTTGCCTTCAGTAGGGACAATTGTTGTCCTTAGTTCAGGCCTTCATCACCTTTCACCTGGATTGTTGTGATGTGCTGCTTTTCGTGTCTTCTTGAGTCAATCCATCATCCTGTTTGCCACATTATTCCTAAAACAGTCAGTCCACAAGCACTTATTATATGCTGGTCCCTGGGCATAAAGATTCAAAAGTAAGACAGTCTCTGTATTCAAGGAGCCCTCTGTCTGCTGGAAGCTGTCACGTGTCCACAGAAGAGTAAATCATGAATAAATGTGAAATATTTATGCACTTTGCAAGGGCTCAGAGCAGTAACGTTAAAGGAATCAGGGGAACTTACTAGCTGGGTGACCTTGGGCAAGTCACTTAACCCCAATTGCCCTGCCCCTTCCCCTCCAGAAAAACAAAAAAGCAAACAAAAAAAAGGAATCGGGAAGGCCTTTTGAAGGAAGTAACTTTTTAGCTGAGGCTTGAGGGGGAGCTTGGGGTTGCATGAGGCAGAAAGGAGAGGGGAGAATATGGTCTCTGCAAAGGTGTGGAGGCTGGCGGTAGAAAGCCTTGGGTGGTCCAGGCTGGCTGAAATGTCCATTGTGTGGGCAGGGGGAGGAGAAGTGTCCACAGCTGCCTGGAAAGACAGGTGGAACCTAACAGAGAGGCTTCTGGTGCCAGTGGAGCAATTTGTGTTTTCTCCCAATGGCCACGTCCATGTTACCCTCTTTGTTCAGATATTTATGGGTGCTCTCCTGCCTCTAGAATAAAATGCAAAATCCTCAGTCTGACATTTGAAGCCCTTTGAACCCTGGCTCCTGTAGACCTTTCCGGTCTTATGATGTGTCACCCCCCTTCACGTTCTGTTACCCAGAGATAATATTCCATCTTCTACTTGGACATGTTTTATCACAGCAATATTACAAGATCCGCAGCCAGGCAGTCCAGCAGCTGAAGATCAGTGGAGACAACCCCTACCCACACAAGTTCCATGTGGACACCTCACTCACTCACTTTATCCAGCAGTATAATCATTTACAACCAGGTGACCACCGGACTGATGTCACCTTGAGAGTGGCGGGTAGGTCATCCTCTCCTATCGGGTCATAGTATATACACTGAACTCCCATCATGGAGGCAGCTGGTCACAGAGTGCACAGACTGCTGGGTCTGGAGTCAGGAGGGCTGGAGTTCAAATCCAACCTCAGACACTTACTAGCAGTGTGACCCTGGGTACCGCCTCTGCTTGTCTCAGTTTTCTCAACCACAATAGGAAGGTAACAATAGTACCTACCTCAGTATCAGAGGAGATGATATATGTAAAAAGCACTTAGCACAGGGCCCGGCATATAGCAGGCTCCATGTAAAAGTTCATTTCCTTCTCCCATTACAAAATCTGCTGTGACCCAGTATAGTGGACACAGTAGAGAATGTCCTTCCCTTATACTCTAAAGGCCAGTTTGGAGAAAGGAAGAATCTGTCTGTTAGGAATGTGCCTCCTCTTCCTCTTCCTAGAGGGAGGTAAGGTAATCCTAAGGTATCAGGTGACGCTAAGAGGGGAAGTGAAAAAGTCTAAAAATGAGATTTCTGGATCCGGGGAAAGGAGCGTCGGTCTGCAGCGCACTCACTGCCTAACGTGTGCTGGTGCTGCTTACCTTGTTTGAGGAATTACACACATTGCTTAGGGGTTAGTCTGTACCCTTAATTAAGACCAGGGTGTCTCCTTCACAGTTCTAGGTTTATGAGAAGTGGGACTGATCAGTTGGTATGGCCTCTGACTGAGGCCATTGCTTCTAGGTCAGGACAGCTGATGTTCTCCTGAGCATGAAGGAGAATGTTTCTCTGGGACCTCAGATAGGGAGAATGTTCCTCTCTGTGCCTTGCTTTGCAGAGAGAGGGAAGCCTTTGGCATTAAGGTTGCAGGGAAGGCAGTGGTGAGACAGCAGGGCTTTTGCTGCTTTCAGGTCGTGTCCATGCAAAACGGTCTGCGGGGAAAAAGCTCATCTTTTATGATATTCGAGGAGAGGGAGTCAAGCTGCAGGTCAAGGCCACTTCCAGGTACATCAGGGTCCCAGCCCAGCATGGGGAAGGTTTGGAGGTGCTCTTGGTCTCCTTTTCCCAGCCCTCTTCTTTAAAGCTATGGCAAGGTAGAGTTGGGTGGGATTGAGTAGAGGTGTACGGAGCTCAGGTCATTTGGTTAACTAGAATTTGCTGGATGCATGGATGGAGAGATCAGTAAACAGTAGAGGGAAAAATCCTACCCTCAGTTGGTTTGTAATAACGGCTGGCATTTCTATCGCGTTTTAAGTTTTATAAAGTACTTTGCAAAGATGCTGCAAGGGGCAGCCTTACATTTGTTTAGGATTTTAGTGAGGGACCAGGGTGAGAACACAGACCATCTTGAAATCGGGCATTGTGTCCTGAATTGAATGTTCCTTCCCCTCAGGAATTATAAATCAGAAGAAGAATTTTTTCATATAAATAACAAACTTCGGCGGGGAGACATCATTGGGGTTCAGGGGAATCCGGGGAAGACCAAGAAGGGGGAGCTGAGCATCATTCCCCATGAGATTACGCTCCTCTCGCCATGTCTTCATATGTTGCCGCACCTTCATTTTGGCCTCAAAGACAAGGTGAGCTCTTGGTGCCTCCTCCTTTTGAGTCCAGCCCTTTTTAGGGCCTATTTGTTCCTTTACCACCTCTTATTGTTCATCATCTTAGGCCATTAGTCTCCCATCCTTATTTTATGTTTCAGAATACAGTGGCTTGCTGACTGTTGTGTTTGTTTCTTAAAGGAAACACGTTATCGCCAGCGATACTTAGACTTGATCCTGAATGACTTTGTGAGGCAGAAGTTCATCACCCGCTCCAAGATAATCACCTACATAAGGAGCTTCCTAGATGAGTTGGGCTTCCTGGAGGTGAGCAAGGAGTCTTTGTGACGCTTATTCAGACATTCCTAATGTGTACTTTCCCTGCTGTTCCCTGCTTCTTCCTGAGGATTGCTGTATGTCGACAGCCTCCAATTCCAGCTGGAGGTTGTCCCTTCTCTGCCAGTGTCCTTGTCCCCCCGTGTTCCCATAATTCCCCAAGTATTAGAACAGGACCTGACTTTCCAGAGTGGCATTCACACAGGGAGCAGGGATGCTGCCTTGAGGAGGTGACCGGTAGACATGCTCAAAGGGTCTGACCTGACTTTCTCATGGATTAGGTAGTCCTACGCTGCAAGGTAGGTGGCATTTTTAGCTGTTTAGTAGGAATAGCCAGAATTTTACGAGAAACACTTCTACGTGGTCCCTCATGTTTATTTCCTTACTCAAGAAATGATGAGCTTAGAATGAATAACAGATGTCACATGCCTGTTCTCTCCTTCGGACTATGGTCAAGTTTCTCTTTCTCTTTCTAGATTGAAACCCCTATGATGAATTTCATTCCAGGGGGAGCTGTTGCCAAGCCCTTTGTCACCTACCACAATGAGCTGGACATGAACTTGTTTATGAGAATTGCTCCAGAGCTCTATCACAAGGTCAGAAAACCATAGCCTGTTTTCCTTGGTGACAGGGCCAGGAAGTTGTGGGCGGGTGGGTGCAGAATTTAGCTTGAATTCAGAGTGGGCTAGAGCCTTACATGTAGCTCCCAGAGCTGCATTGCCATTGCTCTTGTCTCCCGAGCTTAATTTCAAATCACTAACTGCCTCATGGACGTTGCAAATGGATATCTCTTATGTTTCTCAACTTAGCATGTCTAGGCCCACCCCTCTTGCTAAGTCTCTGTTTCCCATTGGGTTTCACCACCCTTCCCAGCACGCAGGTTTATTACTTTAAAGACCCTCAGCTCTTCATTTTCCCCCACCTCAGAATCTGGTCAGTCATCAGGCCTTCCTCCAAATCTCACTGACATCCCTGCGCCTCTCTCTGCTCACACAGCCTCTGCCCTGGCTCGGGCCTTCCCAGCCTTCTCATAGATCTCTCTGCCTCACGTCTTCTCTTTCTAATCCATCTTCTTCACACTTTCTGATGGGGTGCTTGGGTGCCTGTGCTTGAACTCCAGTTTGTAAAATCACATCAGTTTGCAAAATCACATTTCTCTCTAGTCTTAAATCTCCCTAGCCCCCAAACTGTCTCAGGCAGTTTCTCTCTGGCTCAAGGGCAGCATGCCCTAACAAAATACTTATCTCTCTTCCTGTCCCAGTGGTCAGCTGCACCTATAGAATTTGGTGGTTTGACCCAACTGTGTACTGGCTGAAGCAGCTGTGTACGGGTATATATCTATCACATATATCATAGACTCGGTCATGTGTATACTCCTTAGCTCATTATACACGTCCGGGATCCCTTGTTAGCTTGGGACATATGTATTCTCCCAACATCCATCTTCTCAAACAGGACATTAATAGGTAACACCATGGGCACTTTTCAGTCAGCCCTGACCACTAGTTGACTTAGTGATGTTTCAAGCCTAAAAATACACCTCCTCCATGCAGCCCCCCACCTTGGGCTATTTCCCAGTGAATTATGAGTAGTAGACCTACACAGTTGATGTTAAAAGTGCATGTCCCTTTAAGCACTGGCCGCTCCTTAACTCCTCCCTAATTCCACCCTTACTCACCTAGTTAGCATAATTGGCACAGGTTATACTATGGATTATTCTATAAAAATATACCTATGACTGCTTTAAGGTTACAGGTTCCCTAAGACCTCCTGCCCTTCATATAGTGTAACAATAAACTTTTACCAACTTGACTCAGAATGCTTGAGCCCATGAATTCATTCGAGACTATCTACCCAGGGTCTTTGGTCATTGGGGTCCCTGAAACACCTATACTTATCCCTCATCATTCCCAAGTGACATTTCTTAACTACATGTCTAACCACATCACTCCCCCATTCAGAAAACTGATGGCTCCTCATTGTCCCAGGATAAAAGAAAAACTCCTCTTTGGGGCATTTAAAATCCTTCACCATCTGGCCCCAGCCCCTATTTCCAGGCTCATTACACATGATTCCTTCTCCCATTCTTCAGTTCTACATCAGCTGCCTGACCTACTGTTCGCCATCTGGCACATTCCATCTCTGGCCTTTGCATAGGCCCAGAATTCCCTCCTCCTCCTCCTCCTCCTCACCTGCCTCCTGGGTCTCTGCCTGCCACCTTCTTCCCCTCCCCCATCCCTTCAGCTCCTGTCATTTCACCCTCCACCCCAATTACTTGGTATATATTTGGTATTTAAATATATTTATGGTGTTTTTCCTGACAGAATGTAAGTCCCTTGACAACAGAGTGTTTCTGTCTTAGTATCCTCAACACCTAGTGCTGTGCTTGCCACATAGGAGGCATTTGGTAAATTCTTGTTGTTTTATTGATTTAACGGACAATGAGAGAGAAGACAAGAGAGTGACGTCTCAAGGAAGGAGGAAGAAATGTATCTCCTCTTAGGGTTTTTCCTTAAGATCTGTTGTCACGTGTTTTTCTTGTCAGCTTGGTTCCTTCTCCTGTCCAGTCTGCGTGGGTCACCAAATGGACTAGTGTACATGTTTGCTGCCGTATCTTTCTCCTTATGTTAGAGCTTATTTTAGGGTTTTTGTGAGGGGGATTTGTGTGTACCTGTGTATTTAATTGTCTTAGGAAATATCTTCAAACCATCGTGCATTTTTAGGGGGAAGGCTGGTCCGTATCAGTCACTAAGTACTGACGGTGCACATGGTATGCCCAGTAGTCTGCTAGGTATCTATAAACTATAATCCTGATCTTATCCTGAGCTTTGTAAGCAAGTGTGGTCTTATGCAAGGATTTTTAATGATTATTGAAAGTCAGTTTTATTTTAACTTCCGTTGAAAACAAGATTTCAGATATTTAAAGAAAAAAAGAAAAAGCGATGGTAAACCTACTCCTAAACTTGTGAATTGCCCATGGTTTTTTAAAGACGTCTGTTGACTTTAACACAATACTAATAAAATTGTGCTATTTCTATTCTCTCTTGGGAATTTCTCTATCTTTACATAATATCTACATGAAATGTTTGGTTGTCTTTTTTTTTCACTCTGCATCTTTCCACGTAAATCTTGCCATTTAAAAAAAAAAATCTTTCATCATCATTTTATATGGTACAGCAACAGAGCAACATTCCATGGCGTTCGTACTTTGGGTGATGATGGGGACCCAGACTAGTGTGATGGCTGTGTGATTAGATATGAGACTTGGCAACTGATGAGATATGGGGATTAAGGGAAAGGGAGGAATCCAGCCTTTCATGAACAATAGGGCACGTCACTTTCATTTGGTTTTGTTTTTCATATTTCTTGCTATCACAAATAGCCAAGTATTTTTGTACACATAGGTCCTGTTATTAACTTCCTGGGGCTATATTCCAGTAGTGGGGTCACTGGATGAGTAGGCATAAATGTTTTTGTAACTTAATTGCATCACTTTATATTGCCTTCCCAAAAGGCTGACCAGGTCAGCTCCGCCCAAACTGAATAAGCATGCGTGGCTTTTCCTCATAACTGCGCAAGCATTGTGTCTTATCTTTTATTATTTTCCTAGCTTGAAGGATATGAGGGAGTCACTGAGAGTGGTTTTAATTTACATTTTTAAAATAATTGTGTACTTTGAACACTTTTTCATATGGTCATTGATCATTTGTTTCTCCTATAGAAAATTCTCTGGCAGAATTTTTACAGGGCCCCTTACCAAAGCTTGCTTTGTCTTGGCTGGCTTCTCTGTCTAGATGCTGGTAGTTGGTGGCATTGACCGGGTATATGAAATTGGACGTCAGTTCAGGAATGAAGGAATTGATTTGACTCACAATCCTGAATTCACAACCTGTGAGTTCTACATGGCATATGCAGACTACCATGATCTCATGGACATCACCGAGAAGATGATTTCAGGTAACCTCTCCACCATACCTTTCGCATGTGTTCTCTGCAACATATGGGGGAAGGGCTGTGTGGGATGCTGGCAGATCCTCTTTAAACAGCAGGTTTCTCTCTCAG
>CM053585.1:35311691-35327269 GCA_028646515.1 Pseudochirops corinnae | reverse complement strand
TCAGAAACTGTAGTTGCTAATAACTCACTTTAACATAATGCTTTAAGGTTTACAAAGCCCTGTAGCTCTGCTGTAGTCCTTCACACAATTCTTTCCCAAGGACTTGGGAGCTCTCCCCTAATTTTGTGTGTTTGGATAACAGAAACTCGTAAGATTCTTGATGACATCTGTGTAGAGAGAGGTGTGGAGTGTCCCCCTCCCCGAACTACAGCAAGGCTTCTTGACAAGGTAGGTGATCATGACCTTGGGATCCTGGTCGCTCTCATCCAAGGATGGATGGCTCCCTCTAGTCCCTGTGAAGACAGCAGCCCACAGTGAGGAGAATCCAGCTCAGACATCTTCAGAGGAGTCAAGCTGGGTAGATAGGAAAAGTATGAGCCAGATATTCATTTAGAAGTGTATTGTAGCCTTCCTTTGGGTGGGGATTTAGGATTGGGACTAGGAAAGCATTAGTCAAACTTGCCCTCTAGCTGTGTGTCCTTTATTGTTCAGCTTGTAGGCGAGTTCCTGGAAGTGACCTGCATCAACCCCACCTTCATCTGTGACCACCCACAGATAATGAGCCCACTGGCCAAGTGGTAAGATACGGCATGACTCCCCAGGAGAGGAGAAGATCAAATTCAGGTGGACAGACATTTGTGATAAGTGCTTACAATGTACCCGGCCCCGTGCTAGGAACAGGGGTTACAGAGACAAAGCACAGAGAGCCTCTGCCTTTCAGGAGCTGATGTCCTGTGAGGAGACTGTGTGGGCAGAGGGCAGGATTACTCTGCATAGGTACCGTGCCAGATGCTTTCAGAATGTCATCTCGCCTGACCCTCACAACAACACTACGATACTACATGTGTACAGACGTATAAATATAAAGGAATTTCGTGAAGACAAGAGTGTGTATAACTGGGGGGTCAACAGAATCCTCGTATCAGAGGTGGCACACAAGCTCTGAAGGACCTGGGGAACGCTCGCTCCATGGTGGGGTTAAAGACAGGGTGGCTGCAGAGAAGGCTAAGGAGAGGGAGGACATTGTAGGCATGTGAATAGTCATGAGGACTGTTTGAAACCAGGACTATGTGAAGGAGAGTCGTAGGAAATAAGACTGGAAAGGCATGTAGGAGTCAGATTTTGGAATACTTTAAATGCCAACGAGAGGATTTTGTGTTTTGCCCTAGAGGCAACAAGAAGCCATTTAAGATTTTTAGTGGGAGACATGTGACATGGTCAGATCTATGCCTAAGGACCATGAATTTGGCAGCCTGTATGGAAGATGGACTGGAAAGAACAAGAACAGAAGTAGAGAGACCCATTAGAAGGCTGTTACATACTGTTTCAAGGTGGTAGCAGCCATGCTGGGCTGTCAAGCTGCATCCTTCCCTCTCTCTGTAGTTGGTCATCTCCCAGAAGGGCAATCCCTGCCTGGCCTCACTCACCTGCCTCCCATATGGAGCTGCCCAAGGGCCCCTGGGATGGTAGGGCTCACCAGTTTCCCTGTCTTCTTGACCAAGCTGTAGACCTCGGTGGGTGACCCAGACACAGATCTCATTTTCTGCTGGAGCTTGAGTGAAAATGACCATTATCAGGGGACACAACTAGAGAAAGGGCCAGCTGTCCCTATCAACTGCCAAACAGCTTCCACAGCTTCCAAACAGCAAGCAAGGAAGCCAGCCAAAACGGCAGAACCCCCTGAGGGAGAGATAAGAAGCAACCAGGGCCACACCAGTCAAACTACTACCACCATTATTATCTTGACTCCTCTATCTTCTCCAACCCTGGTGGAGACTTCCCAGGACCCAAAGTACTTTGGACATAGCAGTATTTCTGGTCCACAGCCCTTAGCCATCATCCTGGGAGGTATCTATGGAGAAGTAGCCTAGTAGCTGCTCCTGCAGGTGCCAAAGACCCTGAGAGAAAGTTCTTGCCACCAAAGTCCTTGGCACTGGGCATCAGCATACTGCTGCTTCACCGTAACCACCATGGGACCCCTAACTTGATTGTAAAAGGAAAAAAGAGATATTGGGTGATAGGGTTGAAAGGAGGATTTTTAATGATAGAGAAGACCTGGGGAGGAGGTAGGAGGCAGGGAAGGAACCAAAGAATAAGGGGAGATTGGAGATGAGAAGACAGAATGATGGAGGAACAAGCTCCTGGGGAGTTAGAAAGGGGTAGAATCCTCAATCAGGGAGAATGCCTGCCTCCTTATTAGGAACTGAAGCCAAGAAAAGGCCTGCTGAAAGGGGGCCAACAGGAAGCAGTCTGAGAGGCCTCTAAGGAGAAGAGGTTTGAATGGCCAGCTGCATGGTGTGCCGGAGAAAAGGTTTGTCATACAACAGCGGGGACCCAGCTGGGATTAGATTACCTAAGTTTATAATGAGGAAGCAGCCTCCAGCATCCACACACATATACACTGAGTACCTCAGGTGCATTGAGGCTTAGTGTCTGAAATAACTTGGGAGTCCTGCTCAGAACAGGCCACCTGGTGCTCCCAGGGGCAAGAGCAGAGGTTCTTAACCTAGGGATCATGAGCTTGTTTTGAAATTATTCTGGTAACCGTATGTCAGTATAACTTATTTACTTTCCAATCTTAGCCTTGCACTTTTTGCACTTAAAAACATGATACAGAGAGAGAGAGTGCGTGCCATCATCTTCCCCAGACGTCCCTGACATGCCCCTTTGCTGTCCTCAGTGCTTAGAGGCTGAGGACTGAAATACGTCTCAGCTCTGCATTCTTTGTTGTGGGTTTTCTGCAGGGTTTGGTGCCTCATCCCTCTGTGCATTTACATTTTGCTTTGTGACTGCCAAGCCTCCAGATCAGCTAAAGTTGAGCAGTTGTACCAGTTGCTGAATTATGGATGGCCTTGGAACTTCAGTCCCCCTTTCTGCATCAGACCCCTTCATGAGGCAATGGAAAGAGACCACTGATTGTGACTGTGTCAGCAAGTCATTTCTGTGGTTTCGTTTTCCTCATTTCTAAAATGAAAGGGCTGAACTAGGTCTAGTTACCTGGCCAACAAGAAGTCTCATTTCTAAGCCCGCCACTGTCCTTTGGTTTCCATTGTCCAGGCATCGCTCCAAGAACGGCCTTACCGAGCGCTTTGAGCTCTTTGTGATGAAGAAGGAAATATGCAATGCCTATACCGAGCTGAACGACCCCATGCGGCAGCGGCAGCTTTTTGAAGAGCAGGCCAAGGTAGGGGATGAATGAGCATGGGCAGCAGAACCTGCTCAGCTCCTTCCGCAGAATTGTGGCCCTGACACATTTCAGATGGCCTGCTTTCCCTTGTAACTCAGAAACTAAACAAATAGCCGTGTATCTATTCTGAGGGAAAACACATGGAAATAAAGACTGACAGATCTACCATTAGGAAGTGGGGGGGCAGCAAGGGGTCTCTGGAAGAAGTCCTGCTCAATCCCAGCCTCTCCATTGAAGGCACGGAGAGATGTATGTTTGTCCAGAAAGGGATTTCTTCCATGCATATGTCTAGAAATTATAGGAAAACGTCATTCCATAATACAGTCTGGTTGTTGATAATTCTCTAGAATAGTTGCTCATCTAGACACGTTACTTTCTGCAGATGAGTACTAAAATGTATATGCATGGCATAGTGGATAGAAAAGCAGCCCTGGAATCAGGAGGACCTGAGTTCAAATATGGCCTCAGACCTATGACACTTACTAGCTGTGTGACCCTGGGCAAGTCACTTAACCCTCCTTGCCTTAAAGAAAAAAATAAATTAAAATATACATACATATATACATATATATATATGCACAGCTCAACATTGATAGGCTCACCCTTTTTTTCTCTTATCTAGGCCAAAGCTGCAGGTGATGATGAGGCCATGATTATGGATGATAGTTTCTGCACTGCCCTAGAATATGGGCTCCCGCCAACAGCCGGCTGGGGGATGGGCATTGACAGACTCACTATGCTTCTTACAGATTCCAGTAGCATTAAGGTAAATAGCCAACTCTCCCCATATCATGCTAGAGACCTTATGTTCTGAAAAGTACACATTTTTTCTGGGGAAGTTTTCCCCTAAACTTGAGGTTTCAGAAGTCTAAATTCTCCTCTACTTTCCTAGTATAAAGAAGCAGAATTAATACAATGAAAAAAGTCTGTCCTTTCCATCTATTTTGTGAGCATTTCTGCTCTGGGACGGTGCTAATCTCCTGGAAGGGGGTGGGGAGCCCGCAGCCTGGAGGCCGCACATGGCCCTCTAAGCCAGGCCTCAAGTACAGCCCTCTCACTGAGTCCAAACTTCACAGAACAAGGATTTGTTCTGTAAAACTTAGACTCCATCAAGTCTTGGGTGTGGCCTGATCTGGAGTTAACCATTAGAGGCAAAAGGAAACTGGGTTATTTCTGTTCTCTGTCAGGTGTGTCCTCTGGGCACCTCCCTGGGCAGTCCTGTCATTCCTGATGCTGCTCAGGAAGGGAAGAGGTGGGCTACTGCTGGGGGCAGGAGAAGAGTTTGTACATGGCTTCCTAAGCACTGTACGTATCTCTACCCTCAGGAGGTTCTTCTCTTTCCTGCCATGAAACCAGAAAATAAGAAGGAGGATCCAGCCAACACTGGTACAGCAGCCCCTTCAGTTGTCTTGTCCAGCTAGTGTGCAGCCCATGTGACTTGACTGTCTCTTCTGACCTCGGAAAGAAAATTCAGGGCCCGAGGGAACCACGTACAGCCCACTCACCAGTGTGCATTAAGTGCATAGGATGTGCCAGGCGTTGTGCTGGGGCCGGGGCCACAAGGACAAGAAGGAAGCCAACCCTGTCCTCAAGGAGAAGCTCCAGGGGCCCTCTCTGCAGTGTGTGATGGGAATGCAATGAGGAGGCGCCCCTCAGAATGGCTTTCTGCATCTCAGTCCCCAATAAAACTTACCAGTCTTTGGCTGCTCTGCTTCCTTTCCCCCTAACCTTGGGATGTCTGTGTTCCAGCCAAATCAGTGCTTTAATAGGCACAGCTGCTGTCTCAGACTTAGGCTGGACCCAGTGCTGGCAGGGATCAGAAAGGGGTCCTTTGTATATAAAGAGCCACGATTGAGAGTGAAATGCTGTATTTTCAAGATTCAAGGAAGCAGAGAACATCCAATAGGAGGTGTGGTATGGTAGAGAAATGATGGTATTTGGAGCCTGGCTGTGGATGCCCAATCTGCTTCTTACGATGGAGCAGCCACAGGTAAGTATCTGCACTCTGTGGACCTCACAGTCCTGGGATGAGAAATGGCAGGATTGTCCTTACACATCCGTTCCAGTCCTGTCCAGTTCATTCCAACAAGAAGTTCTTGAGCAGCTGTTTCATGCTCTGTGTTAGGTGCTGTGCTGGTGCAAAGGCTCATAAGTTCTCTGGGGTGAAGAATGTTAGTCCCAGAAGAACGTGCCATCTGAAAAGGCTGAGATTTTAAATAGTGGGGGATGTGGCGTAATGGTAGATCGCTGATCTTTGAATCAGAAAGACCCTAACTTGAATCTTGCCTTTGGCCCTCACTAGCTGTGGGACCCCAGGCAAGTGACCTCTCCTCTGACTCTTCATTTCAGCATACCTAAATGGGGATATAATAGCATCTGCCTCACAGAGTTGTAAGGAGCATACATGATAATATAGTCACAGTGCTTTGCAAACTTTAAAATGCCATATGGGACGGCTAGATGGCACAGGGAATAGAGCACCGGCCCTGGAGTCAGGAGGACCTGAGTTCAAATTCGGCCTCAGACACTTAACACTTACTAGCCTTGTGACCTTGGGTGAGTCACTTAACCCCAATCACCCTACCCTCCCTCCTCCAAAAAGCAAAAAAAAAAAAAGTTTTTTAAAATGCCATATACATGTTATCAGTTGTTATTTGAAGGAAGAAGGATATGACCTTAAATACAAAAGTGAATTCCTCCTTTGTATAAAAGAGAAGATTTACATGAAGACACTTGTGTTTCCTAGAGTGAAGGATGGCAGATATAACCTACACATAGACGAAAGCTCTGGTTTTGGAATGAAGACTATGGCACTAGATGTATGGAAATCAAAGGAAAAAAACAGTCTGGTATCCTTAGAGGAGAAGAACAGCCTCCAAGTAAATGTGCTTAAGATTAAAAAAGCATGAAGTAGGGGAGACGAGATTATGCAATCTGGGAACTGAGCCAGTCATAAGCAGTCCTGACAAGGCAGCACCTCAGTCTCAAACCTGTGAAACAGCACTAGAAAACTGCTCTGCTGTTGCCTTCCAGGCTGCCAGGGCTTGGCTGTTGTTCTTGTGTATAAGGCCAGACCAGCTGTCACAAACAAGGGTAACTTGCCTTTTGGGATGCAGGCTGCCCCCTGGGAGACAGAGGGTGAGGAGGCTGCTTCAAGTTCTGACTATCCAATAAGTTCGCCCAAGGCTTCTTGGCCCAGAATTTCTGGCCATATCAGCCTGGGCATTAGTAGACTAGTGGGCCCTTCACTCCTCTTCCAGGACTGACCGCCACTGAACCAAGGCATGTGGGTAGACAGTGGAGACTACAAGGTTGAAGGGGCATTTGGTAATAAATGTTGGGCTGTTAGGAACTCAGCTCCTCACCAGGACCTAGCCTGTAGAAGCCCAGTTACCTCTTGTTTCTCTGAGTTCAGAGAGGACAGAAGGTGAGTGAAAAAAGGAAAGAGGACCTTGGTACCCTCTGGTTGTGTCATCACTATGGCTCACAATTGGAATCTTATTCCTTTAAATCTTGATGTGCATATCTATGGTATTTTAAGAGGCAGAATGACATAGTGGATAGATAACTGGCCTTCCAAAGGATGGTCAAACAGGAATGCAGGGCCAGAGGGCTTTTCTGAGGCCTAGTGCTTCCTCCTCTCAGCAGTCTCTGATACCTCTAGTCAGCCCCACCTCTCAGCTTTGGCCCCAGGGCAGCAGGTGGTGAGCTTGAATGTGAGGTGCCCTGGGATCTTTTGCTCTCTTGTCCATTTGTTAGTCTTGCCCTAACACACACCAGTCCTGGCTTACCTTCTTCATTTACCTTATCCTATGTATGTGTTATTAAAGCCTTGTGGAGAAAATGCCACAACCTTGCTGAATGAGTTCATTACAGACATATGTTACCTCATCATATCTAGGCTCTCACTGCTATATAACAACACTTTTATAGATTGACCTTTTCACACTCTACACAGGTGGATAGAGCACTAGACCTGAGTCAGGAAGACCCAAAGTCCATTCTGACCATGGATGCTTCCTAGCTGTGTGACCCTGGATAAGTCATCTCTCTTTGCCAAGAGTATCTGCTCCCCAGGATTGTTGGGAGGATCAGAGGAGGGAATATTTGTAAAGCCCTTTGCAAACCTTTAAGGGCTGTATAAATGTTACCCATTATTATTCTAGGCCTCCTCTCTTCGGTTTTAGTCTGCTGTGACCATAGTAACCTGAAGCAAAATGGAACCCTGTATTCCAGGCCCTCTCCCAAGCCACTGAGAACTGGAGGAACTTGAAGCAAGGCATTCCCTGGCTCTGTATCCTCCTCTGTCCTCCTGCATCCCAAGGTGAAGGTTACAGGAAACTAAAGAGTAAAATGGGGTGTGGACACAGCCTGAGAGGGAATTGATTCATTAACAACTGTTTTAGGAACATGTTAGTTCATAAGGTGAGGCATCCCTGAATTTTGTTTATCTTTTTATTTCTTGCCAAAAAAAATTTTAAAGAGAAAATGATTAGGTTTCAAAAAATAAATACTTGGTAAGTGTGGATGGAAGTTGTCTATATCCATGGTGTTCCCACTTGTGGAAGGGCCCAATTTGTTTAGAGTACGTCTTGTTTTGACCGAAGGTAGACTGAGAATGTTTTCTCCCTGTGTGGTGTTCTGTAACTTTCAGTTAGCCCTTGGGCTCCTCAGCTGGGCAGGCCTCTGAGGAGATAGCAGATCCAGTGACAGATTCCTGAGCTCTTGTTCAGACAGAGCTGCCCGGTAGCCCATCAGACTCATAAAGTCACCACAGATAGCCTGCAGTTGGGTCACCTTTTTATATGGCAGTGACCAGCGCCAAGCCTGGTAAACAGTATGGCCATCCCTGGAATTTGGGTAGAAGGAATCATTTCCCAAACCCTGCCCATGAGTAATGGACTGAACCCAGGACTGGAGCTGAGGCAAGACTTGTAATTGTGAGAAATTGTATAGCTGGGAGACCTGGACCAGGGGTTCCCGGACCAGATCCTCATAGCGCATCAGGAGGTAGCGTCTCTGCAGAGGGCCATCTAGTTGCTGTGCAGCCTTGTAGATCCCCTGTTGGCTATGGCAGATCACCTTCATCAAGTAATAGGGCAGGTCTGTGGCCTTCAGCCTGCTCCACTGCTGTCCCAGTAAAATGCGGTCATCCAACATCAGTTTACCTTTTGTTCGTTTTCGGGAACAGAACACAGCCCGAGGGTCACGTACCAGGTGAACAACGTGCAGGTTGAGAGCAGGATTGGTCAATAGTGGATAGAGGCTCCTGAGGTTGAAGAAGTGTACCTCCTTGAGTACCACGTGACTGTAGGAGCGGCAGGCCTTCTCCACCCCACTGAAGGGCTCCTTACGGCACAAAGCCCTGCATTCAGACTCGGAAACCATGACTCCACGTGGGAAGGCACCACAGGCAGGGGGAGAGCACAAGGCCCTACTTGTCTCCCACATGAAAAGGTCAGATTGTCCTCTGGATTCAGGGGCCAAGTAGCTACCAAGGACAGTCATATCACAGAGGAAGATGGACCGGACCAGGTCCCGCACGTGTTTCTGCAGCATGGCAATGCTGTTCCTGGACAAAGCCCGCCACACATGCCAGGAAGGCTCCATCAAGTAGAAGACATCTGGGTGCTGGCTGAAGAATTGCCCCATGAGGGAGGAACCAGAGCCCCATGAAGACAAGATCAGCACCTGAGCTTCTCTTGGATTCTTCAGACTTCTGCTGCTGCTCGGGAATTTGAAGAACAAGATGAAGACTGCTGATTGCAATGCCAGAAAGAAGAAGAGCCTTGGCTTGTTCTCCAAAAGAACTCTCCAGGACATAGATAGCCTGTCAGGTCTAAAAATACATGCTCTCTCAAGCATCAAAGTCAATATCCTTACCCTCAGCCTTCCTCTATCCCCTCTCCCCAGAGATTCTGAACCCAGCCATATATGATCACAACTTCCCAGATCGCTCCTCTCTCGGAGCATGGCATTAATTCCTCATTCCTAATCCCTTGGAATTCTGCCCTGGTTTTGCCTTGCTCCTTGATTCTACTCTGCCACAGAAGGGCTAAGAGTGACTGAACCCTTCTATAACTGGTTATTTTTATCCGTTTCTAAATCACCTCTTCCTCCATGTAGCAGATGAATAAGTCCAGGCTTTCACTCCACATGGCCTCATGGTCTAGTTTTTTGGTTTTTTAATGGAAAAGTGAAATGTGGCCCTACTTCTCCCTCAAAATTTGTCATTCTGATTTGCTAAGTAAATGTGAGGCAATTATGTCACAGAGGAAGTTGGCATATGTCAGATATTCACTGTCAAGACCACATTGTGAGGCAGCCACTCACACATGGCAGGTAGTTTCCATCAGGAAGGAGATGTTCTGGTGTTAGCTAAAAACCCGCCCAAAAAGAGGACAGTTAGATTGTAAATGTCTTGAGGTCAAGGAACCAGTGTCTCTAAGCATCCAAGCACTGTCTGTAATGCACAACCTTGGTAAAATATTTTGAGTTCTTCAATCAGAGTGCAAAAGTAAAAGGCAAGATAATTATTGTAACTCATGGTTCAGAACCCATAGTTCTGAGATTGCATGGACCAAATTCAGTTTTGGCAGCTTCTGAAGTTGTCCTTCCTGTGGTTTCTGTTACCCTCACCCAAGACTCAGGCCCTGGGAATATCCGAATTTAACTCATTTCTGTCTCTCCCCTGTAATTATGCAGTTCCCTTGAAAGTTTCTCAGGCTACTAAAGTGTGGAAGTCAAATCAATAGGAACTTATTAGGAACCTACTATACTTCCTGCCCTCAAAGAGCTCACAATGTAATGGGGACATGCAACAACTTTGTACCAATAAATTTAGCATAAATCTAAGGTAATCCCAGAGGAAGGACACTAACAGTAAGGGAGACCAGAAAAGGCTTCTTGTCATGGGTGGGATTTTAGCTGGGACTTGAAGGAAATAATGGGAGTTGGAGCATTCCAGGCTTGGGGAACAGCCAGGGCAAATGCAATGTGGAGGTGGGAGTGTTGGTAGCAAGGAACAGCAAAGGAAGTTGGTGTCACAGAGTAGGTAAAGGAGAGTAAAGGTTAAGAAGGTGAGAGGTTTTTAAGGGCTTTAAAAGCCAGAGAATTTTATATTTGATCCTAGAGGCAATAGGGAGCCACTGGAGTTCATTGAGTAGGGAATGACATGGTCGGACCTACACGTTAGGAAGATCACTTTGGTAGCCAAGTGGAGGATGGACTGGCATGGGGAGAGACTTGAGGCAGGGAAACCAAGCAGAAGGCTACTGCAGTAGTCGAGGTGGGAGGTTAGGGTCTACACCAGGTAGTGGCAGTGTCAGAGGGAGAGAGGGGTGAGTATGAGAGATAGCACAAAGGTAAAGTCAACAAGACTTGGCAGCAGATTGGATGTGAGGGCTGAGGAAGAGGGAGGAGCCAGGAAAGCCATCTAGGTTGTGAGCCTGGGGTGCCTGGGTAGACGCTGTTACTCTTGACAGTAATAGGTAAGGTGGCAAGAGAGGAGGGAGTGTTTTAGGGGAAAGAGAATGACTTTAAGATGTATAGGGGACATTTAATTGACCATTGGAGATAAGACTAGAGGTCCGGGGAGACATTAGGACTGGAAAAATAGATCTGAGAATCATCTGCACAGAGAACATGAATGTGGAATATAGAACACGTTTATTACATCCACAGATAAAGGAATTATATCTGAGCCCATAGTCACGGTAACCTTCCTGGTGGCATCATCTTGCCTAGAGACTAGAACCTGTCCAACTTAATGCTTAAAAATATTTTTCTTTTATGTTGAGATTGTTGACTCAGTTAAGAGTTTTCTATGATTACAAACAGCTTTTTTTTTTTGATACAGCTATCCAATTTTCCTATTTTGTTGAATAGTGGAAAAGAGACCAAGAGAAAGGTTTTGTGTGTAGACTCTCAGTTCTGTCTCAGCCAGCTCTTCCTTTTTGGAAACTAGTTAGAAGACCATTCATCACCATACAGTACTGGACCTTCAGCCCTGACACTTAACAGCAATGTGACCTTGGCCCATTGATCATTTCACCTCCTCCAAACTTCAGTTTCCTCATCTGTAAGATGGGGTTAATCTTTGTGCTTCATAGAATGATTGTGAGGTAAGCACCTAGGAACTTTGGAAGCACTTTATGAATGACTTGTTTTTCATTATAATGATAATGGTTTATTCAAGAGAAACACTAGTAAACATTTGTTGAACTGAGCTATTGTGTCTTGAAAGTGCCCTCTACCCATCTACTACTATTGGTTCCTCATCTGGTGTTTATGAAGAAGATAGCACCACAATCTTGGTGAATGAATGCTGCGACCTTTTGGCTTATTTTCTATCTCTACTCACCAAAACCATAACTAACGTGGGGCCACCAGAGCTTTGTCCCAGGATGCCAGAATTAACAGGAGGGCTGACTATTTTCACCACCTTCCAGTGGTCCCTCACATATGGGAAGGAAACTCCAGGTGCTCTGCAGTTTCTTTTCCAGAACACTGAGGTCCAGGGGACAAGTATTGATTGCTCTTTCAGACCAGGAGTGGCACCAAGCAGAAGGGTAGTACAGATTCTGGGTAGTTCAGAGATAAGGGACAGGAGGAGACATGATCTGAATGATTTCTAAAGGTCTTTTGGCTCAAAGCTTCTGTGAGCTTATGGCTTAAAGGTGTGCCAGGTCCAGAAACAAGACTCTCAATCCAATATATTCTCCTATTTACTTCTCCTTCCTCCACCCTGCATTTCCTGGTAAGAAGGGAACAGTGAAGTAAAGAGGCTTTAAAAACCTGAGAGAGTCTAATATACTAACTCCATTTCCCTGAACAATTGTAGTTCTTGTGTCAAGTTTCCTGAATTGGAAAGAAACTGACCCATTTGGTGTGAAAGAAAAGAAATTCTGCCCTTTCCTTTTTCACTATGTTAGTTTTTCACTTCACTGGGGCAATGTACCAGCATCTTGTAAGAAGCTTCCACCTTATTTGCTTCTCATTATCAAATGTGTTGAATGTCTACTATGTTCAGGTCACTGCTGTGCATACAAATGAGTAGAAAATGTGCTCCCTATCCATAATCATTTATCTAATTGAGGAGACAGTGCATATATGTAATAAGATGAAAATACAAGGTATCCATCAACAGATGAGAAGGATGACAGTGAGTGCTCTTCTGCCATTACTGTGCATAACGAAGGATGTTTTGACTCAGTAATTTACATTGTCATACAGTGGCAGCAGTTGTTTTGAAATAAATTATAAGTAAACATACAGGAAAAAATGGCAGAGTTGTTTTTCTAAATCATCTCCAACCTAACAATTTTGCAAAAAGAAATCTTGTTGTATAAAGAACACCCAAGCTGAATCCACAGGATAAGAAGGCAGAAATACTATTGTGAAAGGTAAAACACAAACATAATATCACAGGATACTATGATAACATATCCTATCACATCCCATCATATCCCATCACTGGAGGATATCTTGAGTACTTACAGCTTCCATTTATTGTCCTCACCTTTGAAATTACTTGGCACATGAAGCAGGGAACAAGCAACTGCCAAGAACTTTGCTTTGTGGTCTAGTGGTTTACCCTCCCTCATCCCACCACTGATGCTCCCAAGCCATAAGAATGACAGGAGGGCAGCTGGAGTGTGTGCATGGGGAGGATAAAGCCACATAGAGCTCAGCACAGAGGCAGTTGGAGAACCACCTGTGCCTGAGAGAAAAGGAGCCTAAGCCCTCTCTGTGCAGGTTAATCAGAGCAGGGGCCCAGGCCAGGCTTCTCAAGGACACCAGGCCTTGGAGATTAAAGGCATCTCAAACTTAACACGTCTAAAACCAAAATGATTCTGTCTTGCTCTCAAGCAGCCTCTCTTCCAGACTTCCCTAGTGCTATCAGGACATCACCATTGTCTCAGTTTTCCAGATTTGTAACCTCAGCAAGGGACAGCTAGATGGCACAGTGCCCTATCCTACAAATCAGACCCTAACCACAAATTGTAAAAAAGATGAATGTTCAATAACAAATAGACATTTGAAATAATCTTAGAAAGAAAACAGACTTGAAAAGGTTATTTGCTTTTAAAATGCCCCAGACAACAGAAATACAGGAAGGGTAAATAAATAAAGAAACAAAAAGTATGGTGACCAATGAGGGACATCTTTCTAAATGTACACGAGGAAACAAGGATGAAAACGGAAGTCAAAGAGAAGTGATGGAGAAACCAGCCTGAAACATTATAAGCCGCACCTTACAATACCTCACCTACGGGGGGGACTAAATTACAGAATAAGAGGTCACATAAAAAGTGAAAGCAGAGAAGAAGATAAAGATGTACCCTAATCATCAGAGGCTAACAATGAAGGGCAGATAACTACTCCAGTCTTTCAGGAAGAAAAGAGCTACAGGAGAAAGGACAAGAAGGCAAAGGGAGGGGTTAAGAAATGGCAGAAACCTTGCTTCAGTGGTGGAAGTATCACTGATGAGGGCTATGAAAGAAGAGATGGAAATTTTATCGAAGGAAGAAACTGAGGCAGATGAAGACAAAGTGACCAAGAGTAGGGCAAAGGTCAGTAATCAACTGAGCAATCAGGGACATAGGAATAATCCTATTATAGGGTAGTATCCTCTCTGTCACCTGCAGGAATCCCTATTTCCAGAAGTGAGAAAAATAAAGGGGGGGAAGGGAGGGCGGGGTAGCAAGGGGTAGGATCTAAAAGTAATAACAGAAACTGTTTTAAGAGAGAAAAAAAAATTTAGTTCCACAAGGAATAAAGAGAACAAAGGAATAAATAAATATATGGGCAATGAAGCAAAGAATAATAGACTGGAATAGGCAGAAGGGGAAGATAAGTAGTGAGAATGATGGGAAAAGACAAGTGCAAAAGGTGAAAAAAACTTTAAACTAATGAACAAATTGGAAGAGGTACAGGGAATGAGGGATTCTACTTGACCAAGGGAGAGAAAGAGGGGAGAAATTAAATAACTACACAAAAGCAAGCAAGAAAAAGGGACTGATAAGCAAAACTCCACAACCAGGGAAAGGAGAAATAAGAAGGAGATGGGGGTGAGGAGGAACTTAAGCATGAGGGGAAGAGAAACAGTGGGAATATGGTTGCATTTAAAAAAATTAAAATAACAACATATATTCTGTATACAGTGGGAAGGGAAAAAATAATTTGGAAAAAAATATTGGAGACAAATGGAGAAAAATAAAAACCTTACTCTCGAAACTCTGATTGTGATGGATTAAACAGTTCAACAGAATGAAAAAGTGATTATTCAATTAAGAAAAATAAGTCCACAATCTCTTGCTTACAAGAAAAACTTTTTGAAAGCAAAGACATGCACAGAATAAAAATGGGGAACTGGAAAAAAATTTAATATGCATCAAGAAATTACAAAAAAAAAAAAAAACAGGCATGCACAAGCATGCTGTCAGCTAAAGCAAAAACCAACATTCAAAACAAAAGGGATGGGGCAAATAGGTGGCACAGTGAACAGAGGACTGGCCCTGGAGTCAGGAGCACCTGAGTTCTAATGTGACCTCAGATACTTAACACTACTTACTAGCTATGTGACCTTGGGCAAGTCACTTAACCCCAATTGCCCTGCCCTCCCCCCTCCAAAAAAAAAGGGATAAATGAAGGAATTATATTTTATGTCAGCCAATCTGATGAAAAGGAAGAGGGCAAAAAGATCAAAATAGCAAATGAGCAAGGTGAAATCGCAACAAAACCAGAAAAAAAATTAAAAGAATAATTAGAACCTACTATGCAGAGTTATATACTGACAAAACCAAGAACACAAAGAGAAATGCTTTCAAAAATGTGAAATACTTAATTCCAGTGCCTTCCTACTGCTAATTATTTCCTATTTATACTATATATGGTTTGCTTGATGTATATTTGCTTGTATATTGTCTTCCCCATTAGATTGTAAGCACCTTGAGGGCAGGGATTGTCTTTTGCTCCTTTTTGTGTCCCCAGCAGTTAGCACAGTACTTGGCACATAAGAAATGCTTAATAAATGTTTGTTCTGAAAATGTTTAACAAATTCGAAGACAATTAGATCATATATCTCTCACAGTGGGCAGGATATACATTCTTAAAAGGACAGAGGCGTTTACAAAAGACAAAATATATAACTGTGATTATGTGAAACTGAAAAGATGCTTAAACAAAAAATGGTTAAATGGGGGAAAATCTTTGTGTTCAAGTTGGTAAGAATTTGGTATCCATTGCCCATCAATTGGAGAATGGCTAAACAAGCTATGGTATATGAATGTAATGGAATACTATTGTGCTATAAGAAATGGGAAGGAGATGGACTTCATAATTACCCGGAGAGGCTTATACGGACTGATGCTAAGTGAGAAGAGCAGAA
>CM053585.1:35294253-35311191 GCA_028646515.1 Pseudochirops corinnae | reverse complement strand
TCTCTGTGGGGCTCTGCTTGCAGAAGGGAAAGCTCTGTCCCAAATCGCTGGGGTCCTCCCGGCTGCCGTAGCTCTCGGGAAGATGCTGGGACTCTTCCTACTTACTTCTGGCTGACTGGATAATGAAGACTCCAAGACCGAGGCCCAAGATGACGATCCGGTTCCAGGCCGCTCAATGCGAGAACACCGGCCTGAGAACAATCGCTCAGTCCCCCTGCTGTCTGCAGGCCGCGGGCGGGAAGCTACAACGCAGAGACGGGTACAAAACCTCTGCCTATCGCTCTTCCACTCTGGAGGCCTTTGGGCCGGACTGCTCTTCTCCCCCTTTCGCAATTCCCACTTAGCTAATTCTGAATGCTGCTCGCAGCTGCTGCTAATTCGCTCATCAGAGAGGGTCCTCTGCTCTTCCCATCCAGCCGCCCCCAGGGCACAGCCACGGCTTCAGGCCAGGCTGGTTTCGGTTCGCAGTGCTGATATGGTTCTTTGTAGCCGAGCTGACTTTAGTGGGAAGTATCTTTGTGTGTGTTTTGGAGTTTTAGGATTGGTTTAGAGTCCTATTTCATGGGTATTTTGGGGTGGCTATGTGAGAGTTGCGATATGTTGCTGCTGCTACGCCGCCATCTTGGCTCCACCCCCCGTAAATAAGATATTTAAAGTAATAACATGAATGATTTTCTGAGAAGAAGTTAAAATGTTATCTAACTGCATTGATGAAATTTGACTTGATAAGAACTTGAGAAGTTTGATGTTATGTTTTTAAAAAAACATGACATTTCTTAGGCTTCGAATTTTTCTTGTATTATGAAATTTGAGAGAATATCAGGCGTTATTAGAAATGTGAATTCTCTTTTAATTAGGAGAATATTCTTTTATTTTTTATTATATTAATACATATTTATGGAATAAAACAAGCATTTTCACAACATCGTACGATAAAAAGATGATTTTACATGAAACTGAAAATCTGCTATACATAACTTGGTATTCCTTTCAAAAATACAACAAAATTTTCATGTAAATTTCTTTTTTTCCCCTACCCTTCCCACCCCGCCCTAGAGATGGCTGCCATTAAACACAAATAGGTGTGGGGAGGGGTGGTGGAAATGTGTGGAAAATTATTCCATACATATTTCTTTCTATCAGTTCTTTCCCTGGATGCAGATAGTATCCATCTTCATATGTCCTTTATAGCTAATATGGTTATGTATAATAGTCAAAATAACTTATTCACTCTAAGCTGTTCTTAAAACAATATTACTGTTTACTGTACACAGTGTTCTCTTGGTTGTGCTCACTTCACTATTTCTCGTAAGACTTTCCATGTTTTTCTAGGATCATTGAGGTCATAATTTCTTATGGCACAGTAATATTCCATTACAATCATATACCACAACTTGTTCAGCTAGTCCCCATTCGATGGGAATCCCTGCAGTTTCCAGTTCTTTGCTTTTACAATGAGAACTGATATAAATATTTTAGAACATATAAAACACTACTGTGCTACAAGAAATGATGAACAAGGTGCTTTCAGAAAAACCTGGAAAGCAGACTTACATGAATGGATGCAAAGTGAAGTGAGCAGAACCAGAACAATATATACAAGAGCAATACTATACAATAAACATCTGTGAATGATTTGGCTCTTCTCAACAATACAAAAGTACATGACATTTCCAAAGCACTTATGATGAAAAATGCTGTCCACCTCCAGGGAAACAGTCGATGGTTCTGAATGCAGATTAAGGTATACTATTTTTCACTCCATTTTTCTCATGGTTTTTCTTGTCTATGGTTTCTTTCACAACATGACTAAAATAGAAGTATGTTTTGCATGATTTCACATGTATAATTTATATCAAATGTCCCTCAGGGAGTGAGGAAGGGAGAGAAAGAGGGAGATGATTTGGAATTCATCATTTAAAAAAATGAATGTTAAAAATTAGTTTTACATGTAATTGGGAAAAAATAATAAACTACTATTTAAAATATTTTTTAAAAACTGTCAAGAATTTTGAGGCCATTAAAATAGTTTAATGTGTATGTGTGTGTGGGGAAATCCCAAAACAACTAATCAGTTCTGGGTAAAAAATTAGGGTTGATCCATGGAACAGATTGAGTACATAACACAAAGAAGTAAACACAGTATATATAGTATTTGATAAAGCCAAAGACGCCAGCACCTGGATCAGGACTCACTATTTGACAAAAACTTCTGGGAACACTGGAAAACAGAATGGCAGAAATTAAGTATAACCACATATATGCCAAGAAAAGCTCCAAATATGACTCAGGCACAAAAAGTCTTATGATGAGCAAATTAGAGGAACAAGGAAGAGCATACCTTTCACAACTATAAATAATGGAAAAGTCAAATAGACTGTCTTCTTGTCTGATTTATTCTCAAAGGTATCATGAGGGATGGGAGAAAACATCATTCAAGTAATATCAGATCTCAAGTGATTAAACAAAGCAGTCATCATCATCGACACTTTTTGGTACTGACTGAAAATTAAGGTTAGGATTAGGGTTAATTAGTGAAACAGATTAGGAACATAGCATCTAGAAACAAATAAACACAATGTGTAGTATTTGATAAACATAAAGACTCTAGTGACTGGAGTGAGCAGAGCTTCAAATATATGTAAGACTTAGACATAAAAGGTCATATTATTAGCAAACTAGAGGGACAAGGAAGAGCATACCTTTCGGAATTTCTCTGAAACCTTTCTTTTCAAAGAGTATCACATTTAATTTTTATTTTTACCACTCCCCTGTTAGTATGAGTATTATTACCACTGTTTGACAGTTGAGGAATCTGGGGGTATAGGGAAATCATAGAAACATCAGATTTAGAGCTGGGAAGATACCTGAGAGGTTCTGGGCAAGTAATATATCTACTGTGTATGTGAATTCATGCAAAACGTTTTCATATTAACCATGTTGCAAAAAAATGGAAAGAATGAAAAAAAAGCTTCAATAAGCACTCAGGATTTATTAGTTCTTTCTTTGGAGATGGATAGTATTGTTCACATGAGTCCTTTGGAATTGTTGTGGATTATTGTGTTGATCAGAGTAGCTATGTCTTTCACAGTTGATCATCCTGACAATTTTGCTGTTACTGGGTACTGGTTTTGCTCACTTCACGTTGCATCAGTTTATGTCTTCCCAGGTTTTTCTGAACCCATCCTCCTTGTCATTTTTTTTTTTCAGCCAAAGAAAAACAAAGTTTGTTAAAGATCCACCTTATTGGGTAGACTCTTAAGGAATCTGAACATTTGTGACCAACAGTTATGAACATTATTGACAAGCGGGCCAGATTGAGTCTGAGCTATACTGAATCTGAGCCCTCCTTGTCATTTCTTATAGCATAGTAGTATTCCATTACAATCATATACCACAACTTGTTTAGTCATTACCCAGTTGATAAACATCCCCCTCCATTTCCAGTTCAATATTTTTGTACGTATAGGTCTTTTCACTGTTTCTTTGGTGCTAATCTGTAATACCATTTGAAATCAAAGTTCTTTTATGATGTAAGTAGAAAAGTAAAAACTAGAAAATGAATTTGGGATCAAGATATCCTCAAGATAAAGAAACAGTATGTCCTTAACAGTGTGTACAGAACTGTGTTGGAGAGTCTCATGACAACAGGGTCATAAATTTAGAATTGTAAAAGTCTTTAAAAGTAATCTAATTGGGGCAGCTAGGTGGCTCAGTGAATAGAGCACCGGCCCTGGAGTCAGGAGGACCTAAATTCAAATGTGTCCTCAGACACTTAACACAAAACTAGCCATGTGACCTTGGGCAAGTTACTTAACCCCAATTGCCCTCCGGAAAAAAGTAATCTAATCTAACCCTCTCATTTTATCCATTAGGGAATTGAGGCTCAGAGAGGTTGTTAATTGCCCAGATAACATGGGTAAATAGCAGATCCAGGGTTAGAAATAGGGTTCTCTGGTCCCTTGAGGTTGGAGAATAAATCATGTCCTCCAAAATGGAAGACCATCATTAACAGATTTTTCTAAAAAGACATCTTCAAATAAATGAAAGAAAAGAATGGAAACAACTAAATAATCTTAACAGAGAATCGGCAGTTAGGTGGTATAATGAAAATCTAGATCAGAAGTTAGGAAGATATTTAACTTGCTAGCTGTGTGATTCTGAGAAAGTCACTTAACCTCTGTCTGCCTCATTTTCCTCATCTGTAAAATGGGGAATAATAATAGCCTCCCAGGGTTATTGAGAGGATAAAAGGAGATATTTGGAAAGCACTTGTCAAACTATTAGAATAACCTTTTGTATAAAAGAAAACAATAATCAAGGAAATAAGTAAGCACGAACGAGGTAACTCCCTTTGTTATGAGAAACAAATGTCTGAATTTAAAAATCTTGAAGAGAAGACCCTAGAAAGGAAAAAAAGTTCAATTTAATAATAGTTCAAGGGGCAGCTAGGGAGCACAATGAATAGAGCACTGGCCCTGGAGTCAGGAGGACCCGAGTTCAAATCCAGCCTCAGACACTTAACACTTACTAGCTGTGTGACCTTGGGCAAGTCACTTACCCCCAGTTGCCCTGCCCTCCCCCCCTCCAAAAAGCAAAAAAAATAAAGTTCAAGAGATGAAATTGGATCATAAGTACAAAACACATTAAATTGGATAATAATCATTGTAAAAGAAATGAAGGATGATCTGATATCACTTAAGATATTGGTTTAAGAAAAAATCTGGCTTCTGTAATGAGAAACAAATTACTAGTAAAAATGTGGTAAGACATATGGATAACAAACATGGACAAAAGCATGTGTATGATTGATTATGTTTATTGGTTTTAAAAAATTGATCCATCCTTGACTACCTCAGTATTTCAATAGATACATGATCTCACTGTAATGTGAATACTTCCTCCATTGGTATAAATGGCAACCATTCGTGACTTTGAATCTTGTAAGACTTTCATCCATATTTCCCCATAAATCCTCCACAAATCCACTGTACTAGATATAGGGAGGAAGCTGGGTGTCTCAGTGGAGAGATCACTGGACTTGGAGTCAAGAAAACTTGAGTACAAGTCCAACCTCAAAAACTTTCTAGTTGTGTGACCCTGTAACCTCTGTGTGCCTCAGCTTCCTTTACTGTAAAATGGGAATAAAAATAGCATTTACATCCTTGGAGGGTTATGAAGATCAAATAAGGTAATTCTTTCCTCCTTCTTCCTTCCTTCCTTCCTCCCTTCCTTCCTTCCTTCCTTCTTTCCTTCCTTCCTTTCCTCTTTATGTTACGTTGGTACCACTAAGTGCCTAAGCTGTCCATGTGTCATTCTTGAACTTTGCTACATGATCTAATCATTTCTTTATTCCAGCCATATTTCTCTTTGACACTTATCAGTTCTCTAAATTTAGTAATTTCTTAGTAAGTGTTTGTTGAATTGGAGTAAAAGACTTGACTGTGGGAAGGCTTCCATAGGAAAGACAATTCTTTGTGTGGAATGCCAGTCAGTTAAAGGAGCAGAAAATAACTGGCTCAGTTTCCTCATCTGGAAAATGAGCTGGAGAAGGAAATGGCAAACCACTCCAGTATCTCTGCCAAGAAAACCCCAAATGTAGTCTTAGAGAGCTGGACATGACTGAAACAACTCAACAGCAACAAAAGAAAAAAAAAAAGTATCACTTCCTAAGGATTCAAAGTGCTTAGCATTATTCACTTATTATGAGAAAATAAAGGAAAAAAAGAACATTTCTGAAGAGTCAAGAGAGATCACATATGATCCCTTGAATCTACTACATGAATCAACTAAGAACAGTACTTGAAGGGAAAAAAAAATATTTCCCCACTTTTCCAGACATTTAAAAAAAATCAGAGATAGAAAAATTGGCCGAGACTTTTGTGTACACACACACAATCAGCTTAGAAAAAAGCCCTTCAGTAATTGTGGGAGAAATGTGGCTAATCTTGGAAATTTGTTGTTTAGTTCTTTTCAGTTATGTCTGAATCTTCATGACCCCGTTTGGGGTTTTCTTGGCAGAGATACTGGAGTGGTCTGCCACTTTCTTTTCCAGCTTATTTTACAGATGAGGAAACTGAAGTAAACAGGGTCAAGCGACTTGCCCAGGGTCACACAGCTAGTAAGTATCTGAAGTTGGATTTGAACTCAGGTCTTCCTGACTCCAGGTCCAGCACTGTATCCACTGTGCTGCCTAACTGCCTCCAGTCTTAGAAAAAGCATATGAAAATCTTACCTTGAAGAAATGTGACTGGGCCCCTAGGGGATGACATATATCTGTTTCCTATTTTATATCAAGATGTGTGATTTGAAAAGTGTTCAATACTGGTTTCAAATAGGAGAGGTCTCTGCAAGTTGTCTTAACACCTCCCCTCCACCGCCCCCCAATACCACTGGGACAATTTTATTTTTAGCTTAGGTAACAGCTCAAATCTAGAGTTTCCCCAGGAAGGGCTAGGTGAAAGGTACTCAATATGTACCATGAAGGGGTAACTAGGTGGTGCAGTAGTAGAGAGGTCACCAGCTTTGGAGTCAGGAGGATCTGATTTTAAGTTTGACCTCAGATATTTATTTAGCTGAGCAAGTCTTTTAACCCTGATTGTCTTCAAAAAAACCAAAACAAAATATTCAATATGAGTCAGATATGGGACAATGGGACAAGTAATTTATGCCTACATAAAAGACGTGCTGTATACCAGAAGTGTAAAATATGTGAGTGAGGCCAGAACCAGATGAAAATTTAAGTGGCAAATATTTAACAAAATAAATAATGATATTATAAAACAAAGATAACATTAATTTGTGATTTTCTAAGTCAATGTGCAATTCATAGGAATCCTTTACCAGCCAGTTCCTGCTTGAGTTTAACACCACTGCTATACATAAAACACACATTCAACAAAAACAAATTTAAGACTATTTTCAATAACAGTAATTACTGTTAAAATCAGCTAGGAGGCTGATACTTAAACATCATTAGAACATAGAGGAGTTTTCATGCGTAGCTGGAGTCCCCAAGCCCATTGGTGTGAGACTCTATCCTCATTGGTAGAAACCAAAGCCTCAAGCCTTCATGATGGAGGGGTGGAATTGGCAAGGGTGGGAGAGAAAAGAGGGCCAGGTTTTCTTTGAGTTTCTTCATTCTCTGTGTTCTGCAGTCACTTTGGGTGCTTCTGATTTTCAACTTCAAGAGAGAATTTGGAAGAGGCCAATGCCACTTCAGGTTGCTGAAGGAAAAGACTCTGGGAAGAAGTCAACAGGACAGGAGTGGGCAGTCTCTTTCATGTCCCTATCCCCAGCTTGCTACACTAAAGACTTTGGGGAGTTTTCCCTTGGGTGAGATCAGGGACTCTCTTTTGGTCAAGGTCAGTTACCTTGTTCCCAGTGGGAGAGCTCCTTCATTCTGTATTGTCTGGTATATATTCTCCTAGGTATACTTTCTCTGATTTCTATTTTGCTACTCACATAAATGGGTTTCTTTTCGACTTACTGTGTATGTTCACTGTGAAACTGGTGTTTGGTGGGAAGAGACCAAAGCCTTGCATATAAAGCTTGAGTGTTCTCTTCCCCATTCATGAACAGTCTTCAGAAGTTCAGCTTGTGCCTAAATGTCCTGTACCCTGCACTAAAAATATTTAAGGGAACAGATAGATATATTTCCATCCCTTCTTTCTGAGGAGATCAGAATGGCCAAGTTTTGGCCCCAACCTCTTGCTACTCCTATGGTAGGAATTAAAGTCTCTCTTGGAGAAGGTTGGGGTGGGGGGAAAAGAGGCTAAGTCTGGGGTGGGGAACCTGTGGCCTTGAGGTCACATGTGGCCCTCTAGGTCCTGAAAGGGCTGAACTTGAGGATCTAGAGGGCCACATGTGGCCTTGAAGCAGCAGGTTCCCCACTCCAATTTAGGCTTTTCTCAAACTCACGAAAGCCCCTATAAGCCTGGACACATTTTTCTTGGGATATACTTGTTTACTCAAGATCAGGAAAGATCACAAAAGCAGATAAGGCACCTACTGATACAGGCATAGGTTTACCTGGCTGAGATCCCCTGCACTAACTGCAAACTGGGTAAATTTGCCAATGAGCTCTTCCCTGACCCCTCCTTGGAAGTCTCAGCATTACAGGACACCACCTGAAGGGTTATAAGTGGTGACACAGCATCCTGCCTCCCTGATTCAGATCAAGGGACAACTCAGGCTTCCTCATGTCATCCAAAAAGTCAAGTCCTTTAGGCACTGACCAGGTCACCAAATAGTGAGAAGCAGGCCTCAAAGCTCCCAATGGCTTCGGCTAGAATCAGGAAGGACAACTCTATTTTTGAAATTTATTTTTTATTTTGAGCACCAAATTCTTTCCCTCCCTCCATCTCTTTTTCCCCACATTGAAAAGGCTATGTATGACACATCGTATCTGTGATGACTAACTTTGATGGGCTGGGCTCCTCTCAGCAATGCAAGCAAGGTTAGAGGACAACTTCAAAGGACTCCTGATGGAAAAGGCTGTCCACATCCAGAGAAAGAACTACAGGATCTGAATTCAGATTGAAGCAAACTACTTGCTCTCTCTCTTTTGTGTTTTGTTTTGCTTTGTTCCTTCTTTCTCACTCACCCCTTTGGTTTTAACTCTTCTTTACAATTTGACTAATGTTTAATGTGAAGGTATCTGTAGAACCTAAATCCATGGGGGGAGGGAAGAAAAGGAGGGGGAGAAAATTTGGAACTCAAGGGATTGTGGAACTGACTATTGTAAACTAAAAGTAAATAAATAAATTTTAAAAAGGAAAAAAAAAAGAAACAAGTTCAAATCTTTAGTTCATCCTGGAGAAGAAGAGTAGGTGCCAGCTGAAGTGATAGCTTTCTTATTTGAGCTCAGGTCCTCCTGACTCCAGGGCTGGTTCTCTATCCACTGTACCACCTGGCTGCCCCTGGATAAATGCTTTTGATCATGTTAAAGGAGGAACCTTCTATGTCTGTAATTTGGGGGAAGAGATCTGGTGACAACAAATAAATGCAGCATTTTATCAAAAGCTTTTTGTGCATCTCTTAAAATAACTATGTGAGGAAAAAAAGGTGAGGCTATGTATTCTTTAGCGATCATACATAGGAAGTCATGTAAAACAGATTTCCACATTTAAAAATTTTTAATTAAAATTTATTTTCAGTTCCAAAATCTCTCCCTCCTCCTAGTCCCTATCCCACTGGAAGGGCAACTCTAAGAATGGCCCAAGAGTTGGCCTCCACTACACAAATCAATGCTAGTGATTAAATAAGACAATTATTACATGAAGGGCCAGTAGTGGAAGTTGTTAGATTGATCTTATAAGCACACATGCTTCATTCATATAAGCGTGTGTGTGTATGTGTGTGTATTCCAAGCCTCTCATGAGTTTAGGATCAGGTTATTTTGACAATGGTGAGCCTTGGCAAAGAATACCCCAGAACTCACAATTAACACAGATCTTTGATTGAAAACAAATGTAGATGTATTAAGCACTCAAAATTGACATAGACATTGACATATTGGAGAAATTTTAGCTCATTCCCCTCCTGTCACTCTCCACTTTCCTCCTGAGCTTTTCAGTGTCTTTTTTTGTTGTTGTTGTCGTCTTCCTCCATTAGAATGTAAGCTCTTTGGGGGCAGGAACTCCCCCCAACCCCTTTTTGGCTTGTCTTTGTATCCTCAGTGTTTATTATTAGTATGGTGCCTGGAACAAGTAAGTGCTTATAAAAACTTGGTGACTTGCTTTGCCTTGCATCCAGGGAACATAGACAAATAACAGTTAGCTTCTTCTTTGGGATCTTGGGTTATATCATGCTGTCACTGATGCTCAGAGTGACATCCTTACTTCTATGGAATAAGGAGCCAGTTTTAAGGTGTTACTGATTTACAGGCACTGCCATGTCCTGTGTAGAATAACCCCAGGAAATGACCTCACTCCCCTGCATCCACAGCACCCAAAATCAATTTCAAAAGAGCCTCCTGGGGCTTCTGTCACAGCTGACTGAGTAGGTGAGCAACCAAGAATTCAGGGGAGCCTTTTGTTGAATTGATTTAAATTGGCTCTATTCCCAGAGCATTTGGAGTCTGGAAGACTGGATTTGCATCCTGCTTCAGACACTTGCTAGCTGTTTGACCCAGGGCAAGTCAATAATCTCTGGCAGCCAGTTCCTTCATCTTTGAAACCGAGGGGTTTGGTCTCCATTGTCCTGTAACATCTAAATCTACGATCCTGTGATGGATCCCATGAGTACCTCACCAGGACATTCAAGGAGGAGGCAGAGTTTCTCAAGGGGAATCAGGCAACAAGTCTGTGTGGCAGAGAAATATTGAAGGGAGAGTGTGATTACACTTCACGGAGAAGTACATTATCAAAAGGCGAGTTTACCACCTCCTCCCTTCAAACACCCCAGACTTGGGAGTAGGGAGTGGGGAGGAGGGAAGAGGAGAGGGTGGGCAAATGGGCAGAGACGTGACCAGAATTAAAAAAAGAAATACAAGACAAGACACTTGTCTATTCCTCCCCACCTTCATGCCACCTCCACTTGCCCCAAGATGGGAGAATTACAGCTTGGACTTGTTTGGGGTCAGTTCCAAGGAGGAATGCTTCCTGTCTTGTCTCTGGTGAGGTAGGGATCAATCCCAGCCAACATTTAAAGGAACACAAGCTTCTCTTTGACGGCCTCCTATCTCTCTCTCTGCTCTCCTACCTCCCAGGCTCCCCCTTCGTTCTCTCCACAGTACCTGGTGCCCCAAATGCAACGCTCCACCCAAGTTCTTTGGGCAGTATTCCAAGTTCACCTCCTGTCTCTCTCCACATAGCAGGTTTCTGTTCTCTTTTAGGAAGGCAATTTAATTAAATTAATTCACATTAAACCGAGCTCTGCACATTGTGGAGCAATGGTTCCCACAGTTTGCATTTTAAAAGAGAATATTTGCTGGCTCACATTTTAAACAGAATTCCTAGCAGCAGTTGGGAAATAGGATGGTGGGGGTGGGGGGAGGCACTTTCTTGATAACCTTGAAGTCACATCATTCTGAAGTACTATGTCACAGGACCATAGATTGAAAGCCAGAAGGGATCTTGGAGTTCATCTAATCCAAACTCATCATCTTCACTATTGGGAAACTGAGGCAGAGAGATTCAGTGGTTATCAATGACCAGTGATCAAGGTCATAAATGGTAGAGCTGGGATATAAACCCAGTTCTTCTGATTCTAAATCCATTGCCATTTAGGAAGAAGCATTTCTATAGCATCTACTGGGGATAGCTAGTTGATGCAGTGCATAGAGGTGTGGGCCTAGAGTCCAGAAGACTCATCTTCCCGAGTTCAAGTCTGGCCTCAGTCACCTAGTCATTGTAAGATCCTGGGCAAATGACTTCACCCCATTTGTCTTAGTTTCCTCAATCTGTAAGATGAGCTGGAGAAGGAAATGGCAAACCAATCCACTTTCTTTGCCCGGAAAACCCCAAAGGGGGTCACGAAGAGTCTGGCATGACTGAAACCACTGAACAACAGCATTGACACCAACTCCATGCTACACAGACCGTGTTAAGCACTTCAGATATGATCTCATCTGATCCTCACAAGAGCCCTACATGGGTAAGTGCTAGGGTTATCTCTGATTTACAGGTGAGGAAACCGAGGCAAAAAGAACTTAAGTGACTTGTCCTGGACTAGATTCGATCTCAGATCTTCCTCAGTCAAGAGTCAACACTCTATCTTCTTACTGTATACTACCTTGGCGGCCTTAGAGGGGGAGTCAAAATAGAAGGAATCTCAAGGGGAAAAAGGTATTCCCCAATGGATGTCCCAAAGGCATATCAAATTCAACATGTCCAAAACAGGACTCATTATCTTTCCCCCCAAACCTACCCATTTTCCTGACATCCTTGGTTGTGCAGAGGACACCACTTTCCCTCCGGTGCCTAGGTTGGAAACCTTACAGTCCTCCTCTGCTCCACTTCTAATATCCAGTGAGTTTTATTGTCTACCTTTGAGATGTCTCTCACAAGGGTCTAGTGTCTTTTCCTTCTCTAATCCATCTTCTCCATAGCTGCCCAGGTGATATTCTTAAAGCACAGGTCTGAGCACAACTCTCTCTTTCCAGTGGCTCCTTATTGTCTTAAGGATAAACTACAAATTCCTCTATTTGGAATTCAAAGCCTTTAGCTGGCCTATCTTTCCGTGCTTATTATTCCTCTCCATGCACTGTATGGTTTAGCCAAACGACCACTGTCACTCAAGCCTGGAATAATTCTCTGTCTGGCTCAGCCTTTTTGTTGTTATTCAGTCATTTTTCAGTCACATCCTACTCTTCTTGACCCCCTTTGGGGTTTTCTTGACAAAGACACTGGAGTGGTTTGCCGTTTCCTTCCCCAGTTCATTTGACAGATGAGGAAACTAAGACAAACAGGCTTAAGTGACTTGCCTAGGTTCTTACAGTTAGTAGGTAACTGAGGCAAGGTCCCTTCAAAGCTTAACTTCTTTCTCTATGAAGCTTCTTCTCATGCCCTTCCCCAATGTTTTATTCTCCTTTTCTTCCCGAAATTACTCTTATACACACAAAAAAAATATCTTATATTTAATTAAATATAATTAAATCTTATATTTAATTTAATCTAATTTAATATAATATAATTTAATATATATAATGTTCGACTTGTCTTCTCCAATAGAATGCAAGCTCTTGGAGATCAGGGAGCATTTCTTTTTTTGTCTTTGTGTCCTAAGTGCCTGGCATATGATAGGTGCTTAGTGAATTTTGATTGCTTCCAGCTACTGCTTCTAAATCTGTCCTCTTCAGTCACACACAGTGAGTCTAATCCTGCCAAATGACCGCTCCCTTGGGATACTTGATGACAACTATCAAGTTCCCCTTGGGTCTTCTCCTCTCTAAATATCTGAAATTATTTCAAGCAATCATCATATGGCATAGACTCAAGTTCCTTCTCCATCTGGTTATCTTCCTCTGTGTGTTCCTCAACTTATCTGTATTCTTCCTAAAATGTTGGTGCCCCCTGGCTAGGTGATACTGCCCCTAAGTTGTCTCTGCTTCATAGATTTGGCCCTGGGAGAAGTCCTAGATTCTAGCTTGGGAAAGCTATCTCAGCCCTGCCTCTATTCTGGGTGGGCCCTAGGAGATGAGCAGTTTCCTCTCCTGGGCCTGAAGAGCTTGGACAGACCACAGAGAATCATAGCTTTAGAACAGGAAAGGAGTTTAGAGGGCACCTGGTTGAAATCCCTCATTTGACAGGTGAGGAAACTGAGGACCAGAGTGGGGAAGGGATTATCTGAAATCTTTGCTCATACACGCTGTCTGCAAAGTCTTATTTCTTAGCATGTCTGCGGACAACTGAAAAAAAAAAGTTTAGAGACCATTCTCTGTGAGAAAGAAAACACCCCCTCTCCTCATTTCAGTTCCTAGCCTCTGATTTACCCCTTTCTGTGCTTCTCTCATTAGTCTGCTTTATTTACCATATACTTTTTTCTCTCCCTCTACAAGCCAGACCTTAGATCAGGCCAATGGAAAGCTGCTGGCCAGCTCAGGCTCCCTCCCAGTATGCAGAGAGGAAGATGGAGCCAGGGGAAAGAGGAACCCTACTCAGACCTCAGGAAGAATCCCTTACTCAGAGAAAATGGGGAACGAGGGGGCTTTGGGAAGGACCCATCCCTACAAATGATCAAAAGTAGCACAACAAATAGATGTTGATGAGTCATACTAAAAGCAACACAAACCACGTTCCTGGAAAGGCTGTATTTCAGATCGGGTGAATGATATTAAATATGCCCGAGAAAGGCAAATGCAGAGCCCTGAAAGAAGCCAGGGATTTATCTGCATTCTAGGCAGCACACGGGAGTGAATGTCAAGGGGAATTATGGCACACCCTTTGGGGAAATCTTGAGAGTAGAAGGGAGTAGGTGGGAATGGTCAGGTGCCCAGCACTTCTAATAACTAGCCCCTTCGTGTCCTACACTGGGAATGCTGTTGGAGCTTACTGCTAGAGCTTTCTGTGGGAGGCTTTCCTGCACCTCTTCAATGTATCCTCCCTACAGCAGCCTGACCTGCTTCCATCCTCTTAACCACCTTTCACAAAATCCTTCGATGCCTCCTCATTTCCTCTAGCCTGGCAGAGAGCTGACCGGTTTGGCCCCAGCCTTCCTTCCTGGCCTTATTTCTGATTGTTTCTTTGCATCTCAAGTATGATAGCATTCTCTGAGAACACTGGACACCCTTTATAGTTTTATAGACAAAAAGGGGGGAAAAAGACCAGCTATACAAAATGAGGAATTCTGTATCCTAAGAACATGCTGAAAGATGCTATAAATAAGGTGATATGGACTAAGATAAGCTCTAGATAAATTCACTATCTTGTAGTTTTGTATCCCCTTTTCCTAGAGTAGTACCTTGAACATATTAAGCATTTCTCTAAATTATATAAATCAATTTATGTTATATACTTCACACATAGTAGGTGCTTGCTAGAGGAATGAAGGAAGGAATATTTTGGTGTAGGTGAATTTGCGAGATATCAAAGACCTAGCTTATAGTGTACATGTAGGCTAGAATATGGTCAAGATCTTTTCCCCCATTGGTAATATATTTATATAGAACTTAATCTATTATTATCTATTTGTCCTCTACCAAAATCCCATTTTGATGCCATCACATGGAATGGGAGTGTTATTGAAGACTCTGCAGTGGCAGGTCAATCAATCAAGCAACCAATCGATAATTGCTCATTAAGTTGTCCCTCTTATGCTAATTGGGCACTGTGCTGGGCACTAGGGAGATAAAGATGCTTCCTTCAAGAAACTTACAATCTGGCTAAGAGGAAACGTGCATGTATCGGGGTGTGCAGAATAGATATAAAACACTGTGAGGGGCAAGACACTAGTAGTTGGGAGGAACAGGAGAGGCTTAATAGTCTTGAAGAAAATGGAAATTCTTTTTTTATAAAACATTTTTAAAAAAAAATAATGATAATAATATATATTATAAACATTTGATTTTAAAACTTTAAATGCCAGATTCTTTCCCTTCCTCGTCACCCACCCCCACCGGGAAGACAAGCAAGGGAAAAGGAAATTCTCAGAGGACAAGGAAATGCGTTCTGCATGTGGGGACAGCCAGGGTAAAGGCATGAATACGGGACAGGGAATTTCATGTCTGAGGAATAGGAAGAAGGCAAGCTTGGTAAGACCTGAGGAGTAAACAGAAGTAACGTGTGTGAGAATGGAAAGGTAGGTCAGGGACAGGAGGTGAAGTGCTCTAAATGGCAACCAGAGGAATTTAGATTTAATCCTAGAAGTGATAAAGAGGTACTGGAGTTTGTTCAGCCATTCCTCAATTGATGGGCGTCTTCTCCATTTCCACTTATTTACTACCACCAAAAGAGCCACTCTAAATATTTTTGAACAAATAGATTGTTTTCCTTGGAGTGTGATTTGGAAAGTTGTTTGGAGGGGAATGCTGGGAGAGCTTGGAGGCAGTGTTTCTTCTACTCTGACATCTTGGCTTTCCAGTTTCTTTTTTCTCATTATTAGTTAGTCAATACTAATTAGCTTTATCAAAACCAGATAAAGTTAAGACCTGAAATACAGAAATGTCCCCTGAATCCCCTTTTTTCTCCATCTCAGTTCACAAGGAGAGGAAGCCTAAAGTCCAACTCCTCGCCTCAGACATGATTTCCAACATCCTTCCTATGGCAGCAGAGTCAGTGGTCAAAGTCACTCCCTTGCTTGCAGGACAAGGTGCCTAACTGCCCGGTTGATTCACTGTTGGATAGAGTCACAGAGCTTGCTCCTTAGGGCTCGTTTCTTCCTAGGCTTGACTGATGGACCTCTGATAGATTTTCCAACCCTTTAAAGCTTCCATGTTTGTTCTCTCCTGCCACCAACTGACTGGCAGCAGGCAGAGCCCCTTCACACGCTCAGACGACTGAACTGCCATTGGCCATCACTCTTCCTCTCCTCTTGAATTACAAAACTCAACCAATAAACATTCATTAAGGACCTACTCTGTGCCAGGCACTATGCCAAGCACCGGGAATACAAAAAAAAGACAGCAAAAAACAGTCTCTGACTTCAAGGAGGTCACAGTCTAATGGGAGAGACAGCATGCAAAAAAATACACACAAAGCAAGTTGTGCAGAGGACAAATGGGAAATAATTGAAAATGGACAAATGTAAACAATATGAGAGGACATGGCAAGGTGTATGACATGATTATATAGTGAGGTCAGAGTGAGAACTATATATACATTTATTCAAACACTTTTAAATAATAATAAAGAATAAGTTATACAAAAAGATTTGGAAGAGGACACAGTAAATATATAGTTAATATCCTTATGCCATAATTTGTATTATTACTATTATTTTCTTAATTAAAATGTAAAGAGTTTGAATTCAAAGGTTTTACATTTTTGTACGACATTCAGTTGGTTGAGGGGAGGAGGGAGGGAGGGAACAAGCTTTTCTATAGTACTTATTTATGTGCCAGACACTGTTCTAAGCACTTTACAACTGTCATCTAGATAGGTGCATTTATAATGTGCATTTTACAGAAAAGGAAAGCAGATAGAGCTTTCCTTAGAAAGCTTAGAAGCAGCTAGAGGCGAAGTGATCACACAGCTAGAAAGAATCTGAAGCTGGACTGGAACTCAGGTCTTCCTGCCTCTAGGTCTAGTGCTCTATCCCTTGCACAACCGAGATTATTAAGTTCTTATTCATTTTATAAGGAAAAGAAAACTCCTAGAAATATTATAGCCAAGTTCCAGAATCCCCAAACCGAGGAGAAGGTATTGCAAGCTGCCAGGAAGAAACAATTTGAATACTGTGGAAACACAATTAGGATAACCCAGGATCTAGCAGCTTCTACATTAAGGGATCGAAGGGCCTGGAATATGATATTCCAGAGATCAAGGGAGCTTGGATTAA
>CM053585.1:35258566-35293753 GCA_028646515.1 Pseudochirops corinnae | reverse complement strand
GGCCATGAGAGACCTGATTCGTTCAGTCTTCCTCTGTGACATGACTGTCTTTGATGCTTACATGGCTCAGGGTCTGAGGAAACAGTCTAGCCTCTTCCTGTGGGAGACTAGTAGGGCACTGTGTTCCCCACCTGCGTGCCCTCTCTTTCAGAGGGAGGCCATCATCCCCTCAGCTGACTGTAGGATCCTATGTGGCAAGCAGCCCTTCACCTTGGTGGAAGAAGCCTGTAAGTCCTACAGTCATGTGGTGCTCAAGGAAGTGCGTTTCTTCAGCCTAAAGACCCTCCAGTCCCTGCTGACTGACCCCTCCCTCAACCTGCACATCATTCACCTTGTCCGAGACCCCCGTGCTGTGTTCCGCTCCCGGCAAAACACAAAAGAGGAACTCAAGTATGACAACCGTATTGTCATGGGGAACCAATGGAATAGAATAAAGAGTGAGGACCAGACCTATCACTTTGCTGAAAGCTATCTGCCAAGGCCAGTGGGAGATCTATGAGGAGACACAGTTGTTACCAGACTTCCTAAGAGAACGCTACCTGCTAATACGCTATGAGGACTTGGTGCAGGACCCACTGACCCAAACCTCCAAATTGTATGAATTTGCAGGCTTACCATTCCTGCCTCACCTCCAAATCTGGGTGTGTAACATCACACAGGGCAAGGGCATGGGAAGGAATGCCTTTGACACAAACTCCAGGAATGCCCAAAGTGTTGCCCAGGCCTGGTGTTGGTCCTTACCACATGACAAGGTAGTCCAATTACAGAAAATTTGTAAAGATTCCATGGACCTGATGGGCTACCTTCCTGTATCGTCTGAGAGAGACCAGAGAAATTTATTAGTGAATCTTCTATCTACTCTTGAGATCCCCTAAAACTAGGCAACCAAATGAATTGAGTAATAGTCTGGCCTTGTACAATAACTCTGGTCAGCTGAATACTTTTGGGTCTAACTATGTTGCTCTGTGGGCATACATGTGAACATGCTGTTGGATGTGACTACATATGGCCAAAGGACACTCCATTTCCTGACCCTATGCCCCGGCACTGGCTGTGCCCCTTTCATGGAGTGCTCCCCTCTTCACCTCTGCCTCTAAGCATCCCTGGGGCCCTTCAAAATTACTCAAGCATCATGTTTTGAGGGAGATCCTTCCTTATTCCTCAAGCAGTTAGTAGCTTCCCCTCCAAGGGTGCCTTGTATCTACATTGCAGGTATATAGTGTGTGTGTGTGTGTGTGTGTATGTGCACGTGTGCACATGTGTGCAGGTAATATGAACTCTGATCTTTATCCCAACTTTCATTTTCACAGATGCATTTCAGAATCCACAGCAAGAGTATATTCCCTGCTCAGAGTTCTAGGGGGCCCTCCTGAAATATTGGGGTGACTCTCTAATGCCATCAACCCAATATGCCAGTAACATACTTTTTCCACCAACCATGCCTCAAGATTATGAGATAAAAATCATTTAGTTAGCCAGCTTTAAGTAGTTTTTCTTATTGTTGTTTATTCATGTCCAACTTTACACGACTGCATTTGGGGTTTTCTTGGCAAAGATACTGTTGTAGTTTGCCATTCCTTCTCCATTTCATAAATGAGGAATCTAAGGCCAACAGGTTTAAGAGCCTTGCCCAGGATCCCCCAGCTAGGAGGTGTCTGAGGCTGGCTTGGAATTCAGGAAGATGAGTCTTCCTGACTCCAGGCTTGGGGGTGCCCTGTACATTATGGCATCCCCTAGCTGCCCAAGCAGCTTTTGGGAGGGGATATTTACAAAGGTGGAATGCTAGGAATAATTGGCCAAGTCTGTGACCCACTGTATCCCCAGTATACTTAGAGGGCAGGGGAAAGTGGGCTCAAGCTCAGAATGCATATTTGGCCAAGGGGTGACAAGGTTCCTCATTGCTGGAAGTCCTTTCCCCACATTTGTAGGGTGTTCAAGAAGCTCCCCTTGGAATGGTATAGTTCATTTGCTGTGCTCTTTGTGGAGCCATAAATCTGTCCTTTCTGTCCTTGGCTCCCAGTTCACACAGTACCGTCAGCTGATCCAGGGATCAGGCTGGGCCCCAGTGGATGGTCAGCCTGCTCCCAGTTCTTCTAGCTTGCTTATAGAGGCCCTTCTGCAGCCAAAGTATTGGGGTGCAATGGATAATTAGGCCGAGGCTGAAGCCTGAGCCTCTCTTTTCCTCTCCCTGCCCCCACCCCAGTTCTTCCTCAGACGTTCTACTAGAATGCCAGGCTTGCTGCCATTTCTCCAGTAACTCTGGTTTCCAACTAGTGTGTTAATTTACAGAAAATCACCGGGGCATGGGCAGCTTGGCTCAGCCCATCTGCATGGGATTCCCATGCAAGGTCACTCTAGTTCTAGGAGTTTTTAGTCCTTAGTCTGAAACCTAGGACTGAAAGTGATTGGTTGGACATTTTGTTGGATGACCCAGACCTAAGCGGAGGTTGGACTCTCTGCTCACCTTTACATCAGTATCTAGTTTGATTTATTCTCTGGCTTCTTTGTGTCTCATGGAAATTTGAGTTTCCTAGAAACATCTGCTAACAAAGTGTCAAGATCACATTATAGTGTCTTTGGCTGGAGGCATTGGGAGGGGAAGCTGGGGGAAAGAGCTAAGCTGTTCTTAGATTTTCCTTCATCCTGGGTCCTCCACTCTGTCTTCAGTAACTCCCTTCTCTGGTACAACTCAGCTCTTTTGTTGCTCAGAGGTGTTCAGAAATGCCATGCTTGCTCCAGCCTCCCAAACCTAGACTCTCAGAAACTCTCACTCAGTTATGAGATGGCTTCTTCCCTTAATGATGAGAATGAGGATGAGGATGAGGAGGAGGATGATGATAGCTACTATTTCTGTAGTGTTTACTATGTTCCAGGCACTCTGCCAAGTGCTTTGCAATTACTATCTAGTTTTATATTCATAAAAACTCTGGGACTTAGGGGCTATCATTATTCCCATTTTTCAGCTAGTGAGTGTCTGAGGCCACATCTGAACTCTGGTCTTCCTGCCTCCAGACCCAGCACTCCATCTGCTGGGCCACCTCACTGCCCATTTTAAACAAATTGCTTTGGGCCATGATCCTGTCTCTCACAGGATGGCTTTGATTGATTCAAGGAAGAATGTGAGAGCTATTCACACTCAAGTTCTGATTATCTGATTCAATCAAAAGATTTCAGAGCTGAAATGGGAAAGTTTTAGCTACACCCTTACACATGTAATGTAAACACATTTTACATAATAAACTTGCAGAGAATCCCCATGCTGAATGTCTCTTTCTTTCTTTCTTTCTTTCTTTCTTTCTTTCTTTCTTTCTTTCCTATTTGGAGAGGGGAAGGTAGGGCAAATGGGGTTAAGTGACTTGCCCAAGGTCACACAGCTAGTTTTGTGTTGTGTCTGAGGTCACATTTGAACTCAGGTCCTCTTGACTCCAATGCTGGTGCTCTATTAACCACACCACCTAGCCACTCCTTCACTCTGTTTCCTGCTCAACATTGGGCTTAGCATCCCATGGAAGTAGCTGGTTACTTGAAATATGGTGCACAGAATATAGTAGTAACGGCTGTTCATAAGCTCAGGTAGGCCCTGTTTAATAGACGTCTCAGGTCAGATTATGGAATTTGGCAATGAAACAAAGTTTGGTATTCTTCTCATGCTTTCATACTTGAACTGACTGATATATCTCTTCTAGCCTCAACTTCTGAAGGAAAATTATAGAAATAATTTTCTACTTGTTATATTTTTCATGAAAGAGCCTGGGAATAAGTTTAAACGTGGGCAGAGGATGATTAAGATCCAGACAAACCGACTGTCGGCTCAGGATTTTATGGTGCAATAATTTTTTTTTCTGGGAAAATGGATCTATTTTTCGTTAAAAAAAAAAAGTGTCTTTATCTGCAATGTAATTGTTAGTATATATGGTTGTTATATGAAGTTGCTATTTGGTTCCATGATGAAAATTGTTGGACTTGTTCTTTAAATAAATGTTTATTAAAAGTGTTGCTCTTTCATTTGTGAGAAACATCCATGATAGGTATAATTACAATAGATTGACACTTGATTCTAAAATATTTTGGTGCAAAAATCCATTATTATGTATTTGTAATATATCTCAGTGATGAGGTGCAGGCTCTGGGACCCCCCTTGAGCTCTCCTTGAATCTTTGAGGTACAGGCTCTGGGAAACCCCTTGAAGTCTGATTGAATCTTCCCACTTGATGAGGCATTTGCCAGGCCATAAGTATTTCATTGTGGCTGGGCCCAAACCTCTGATACTAGCTTAGCCCTCCATTGTCCATCTGCTTCCCACCCTTGAGCCTATCAAAATATCAATCTATTCTTGCATTGACCTCATTAAGTCCTCCTGAAGACCCTCCCCAGACTCATGCTGGAGTCTGACCTCCTTGACTCCTCCTGAAGACCCTCCCCAGACTCATGCTGGAGTCTGACCTCCTTGACTCCTCCTGAAGACCCTCCCCAGACTCATGCTGGAGTCTGACCTCCTTGACTCCTTCTGAAGACCCTCCCCAAACTCCTCCTCTAGACCACCCCTAGATTCCTCTGTATATAAGAATCCCATCTCCCTTCCATGTGTGTGAGCGCCACAGAATGCCCTAGCACAGACTTATTCTATGACAGACTTACTGTGTCCTGCTTGCCCAATGCAAGCATCACAGATACCTAGGCTCCTTAAGAGTCTACCCAATATGGTGAACAATTAATAAACTTTACTTTTCTTTGCCTGAGAAGACTTGAGTCTAATTCTTTCGGCAGGACTTGGCACGTTGGTATTTTGGGGTCTCAGGCAACCCTAACCCTCTTTGGGTAAAACCTCTTCATCAGTAGAAATAAGCATGTTAAGTGTTCAGAATTGTTGGGCTGATGAAATGCATTGTGTGCTGTATTAATCCACCATCTAGTTTTAATGAAAAAATATCCATACAGAATTATAAAATCATTACTATTGTCAAACTTCCTTCAGAGATAATTCAGTTAAGAAGTATTTATTACTAAGAAGGAAGGAAATAAGCATTTATCTAGTGTTTATTAAGTGCCAGGCACTATGCTAAGCACTTTGTAAATCTTATCTCATGTAACCCTCACAACAACCCAGAAAGGTAGGAACTTTTATTGATGGGGACCCTCCCCCCCACCTAGGACTTTCCCACAAATTTCAGGAACCAGCCCCTGAATTGCAGCATTTCTCATCCCAGTATGATCCTTACAACTGCCATTTCATTGTGGCCTGACCCAGACCAACCCTTCATTCTCATTTACTTCAGACCTAGTCCCAGAATTCTCATACATTTTAGTCACTGGTGCCTCCCCCAGGGTATCTAGTCCACCCCGGCCCATCTAGTTTACTTAATTAGTTTACTTGACTCTCCTTAAACACTGCCAGACCCCCTTTCTTGGTTACCTTAGGACCATCCCAGGCTATTCCCAACTCCTTAATCTCATTCCAGCCTTTCCACAATCTTTTTTCCCAAAGAAAATATCAGTCTTGTCCCTGTCCAATGCCCAGACTCTCAAGGAGTCTGGCCAACTTGTTTTGGTGTCACAAATAAAGAGAACTACTTGGACTGCAAGTCTTGGGTGGTCCAATTCTTTGGAGGCAGAGCCGTGCCTTTTTCTCTTGCATTTTGGGGTTCCCAAAACCCTAGACTGCAACATTATCCCCAATTTACAATTAAGGAAATGGAGGCAGGCAGATTAAAGTCACTTGCCCAGGGTCACCCAGCTAGTAAGTATCTGAGACCAGAACTGAACTCAGGAAGGTGAGATTTCCTGAGTCTCTCTCCACTGGGTCACCTTGATGCTTCCATATACAGCAAGTAATGTGGTATTTGATCCTCTTCAAGAATGTAGGACAAAAAGCAACCAACCTATGTAAGTAGAAAAGGAGCTGCCCAGTGGTGACCAAAGTAAAAAGTCCAGTTGGACTCCCTCCCTCTCTTTCTCTTCCTTCCTTCCTTCCTTCCCTCCTTCCTTCCTTCCTTCCTTCCTTCCTTCCTTCCTTCCTTCTTCCCTTTCTTCTTTCCTTCCTTCCTTCCTTCCTTCCTTCCTTCCTTCCTTCCTTCCTTCCTTCTTCCCTTTCTTCTTTCCTTCCTTCCTTCTGTGAGGGATAACTTGCAGTGAAGTTTCCCCATTCTGAAACATCAAATTTAGAGTGACTTCAGCATCTACTCGGCTTAAGTTTAGAAGCCACCTGACCTTATAGGAATCTGGGACTTAGAGCAATGGAGACCCTCCCCAGGGCCACCCCAGCACAAGATATGTCAAATGACAAAACTGCTTTCGTGGCCTTGCATTGGACACCCACATGTTTCTGTGTTCTTTGTCTCTGAGATGGATTCCTGTGCTTAGATTGTGAGCCTGCCTCCCCACCAATGGGAGTGAAGGCCAGTTGGAGGTTGGGGTTTCTGTGTTAGGGAGTATATAACCATGGGCTTGCTTCCACATGTTGCTCTCCCTGGCAGATACCATTTGAGAGACAGGGGCAGGGCCCTTTCTCATGAGAAAGAATAAAGACCTTTTCTGATGTCAGACTCATACTCCAAACTCTTCCATCTCACACAGTTTGGAGGTCCCACCGAGATTTTCCAGACTCCTCTCTTGATGGGGTAGAGGGTCTGGGAACCCCTTTGAACTCTGATTGGATCTTCCCACTTGATGAGGCATTTTCCTGAGGCCATAAGCCTTTCATTATAGCTAGGCCCAAATCTTTTACTCTTACTAGCCTAGATCTCCTTTGTCCATAGACTTCCCACCCTTGAGCCTATCAAAATCTACACCCAAATCAACTGTTACACCCTTGAACTGGCCTAGCCCACCATTGTCTGTTGTCTCCAGGTAGCCTCCAGAAACTTCACTCATTTACTGGAGTCTGACCTCATTAACTCTTCCTGAAGACCCTCCCCAAACTCCTCCTCTAGACCACCCCTAGATTCCTCCCACAACCTTTCTGTATATAAGACCCCTTCTTGCCTGCATGTGTGTGAGAGCACCATAGAGTTTTCTACTACATACTTGCTCTGTGTTCAATACAAGTGAACTTTTAATAAACTATGCTTTTCTTTGGCTTAGAGAAGACTTGAGTAGAATTCATTTGGCAGGACCCAGTGTGTTGGTATTTTGGGGTCTCGAGCAACCCTAAACCCTGAATGGATAACCTCTTCACTCTGGAGAGGAAGTGCTCCCCAGCCTTGACCAATAGGCAAGACGTCCCTTTGGGTTTTTCCAGTGGCCTCTTGGTGAGGTGGGGCAGCAACTCCCCTCTGTTGAGAGTGAGGCTTGAAGGAGCCTGAAGCCAAGAGCAGAAAACACCTAAAGTAGGAAACAAAGATTACTCGCCAGGTTGGAAGTAAGACCTGTGCAGGGACCCAGGTAAGGAGAGGCCTGAGTGACTTGATGGTGGATGAAGTTGATTGAGTCTGGCCAGGAGTTGGGAAGATTGGGAGGCCTGTTTCTGAATGGACCCTGACAAGGGGTTTCTGACAAGAACCTGTCAGATATTGAGCCCCCTCCCCCTGGCTGTCCCTTCTCCTATTGGCTGGGAGTTGGGCTCTCAGTCTTGGCCTGAAATCTAACCCAATGGCCAATAGCAAAGAAGCCCACCACTATCTCCTATTGGCTGGGAGGTGGGACAGGAAGCCAAGGTATCATCCATGCCCTTATTTGGTATAGGCCAAAGCAAGGGAGGGGAAAAGGTCATAAGCAAAGGTGGAGGCGAAAAACTGAAAAAGGGCCTAATGCTTTTAAGGGTGTGGTATATAAGGGTGGGGGTCTAAAACTCCTGAAAGGGGCCTAATGCTGATGACAACAAGGGAAGGGGGGAAGGATCCTAGATTGTGTAAACCCAGGACTCAGGTCTGTCCAGTCTTACAAAAGTCTATCTCTGATTTCCAGATAGTTTCTCTCCCTTCTCATTCTGAGGAGTCTTCACAGAGGGTGGAAAGAGTGTATCCCACTCACTTCCTTCTTTTCTCCTTTCCTTTCTTTTCTTCCTTCCCCTTCTTTCTTTTTTTCTCTCCCTCTTTCTATCTCTCCCCATAGGGTATCACACCCCTAATAATGGGTGCCCTGCCCAAAGGGAATGTAAATTTTAAATCTCTGAAATTTTCTTTATTTTTTTATTTTTTCTTTTTAAGCCCAAATCACTCTGGCTTTCATTGATTGGCCAACAATGGTTCCCAGGCCAAGCTCTACTTGGTCATTGTTTGAGCCATGATTGGCCCAGAATGAATGTAAATAACAGTTGGTTCTGTTTTGGTCAGAAACCTGGACCTTCTTCCCTTCCCAGTTCTTTTTTTTTTTTAAGAAGCCTTTTTTTTTTCATTTCTTATTAAGCCTTAGTCACTGAATGGGTGTGGCCTCAGTCAAACAGATCTGTTAAATACTTTAGCTTGAAAAAGTCAAGGTCCCTTACAGTATACTGGGCCATCTCCAGTCGTCCAGATCTATATCTGGCCACTGGACCCAGATGGCTCCAGAGGAGAAAACGAGTTGGTGACTTAGCAGAGCTTCCCCTCACTTAAACCCAGTCTGCTTGCAAGTCAGGGCATCAGCTCCTGGATATGATGGTCTTCTTTGAAAACAAACTACAAACAGCAGCTGCACAAGGAAGGGATGGGGCTTTTTAGAAGGGCAAAACATGCTCCCTTCCCTCAAGGCATCCACATTCTAATGTGGGAGATGACAGATGAATAAATATGTGCACCTAAGTTGAAGATATGGATAGAATGCCATCTCAGAGGGGAGACAGTAGAGGGAAAGTTGGGGGTGGAGGGAGACTGGGAAAGACCTTTTGCAGAAGGTGGGATTTGAATGGAGTCCAGAAGAAAACTAGGGAAAGCTCAGTTAGAGATGAACCTTCCAGGCAGGAGAGTGGCAGCCAGGGCCAAGGCACAGAGTCTGGAAATGGGAGTATAATGGTCAAGGAACAGTAAATCAGCCAGTGCAGTTTGATTTTTGAGTGAACAGAGCAGTGTTAGAATGGAAAGGTAGGCAGGGTCCATGTTGAGAAGGGCTCTAAGTGTCATACAGAGGGCTTCATATTTGATCCTTGGGGTAATAGGGAAACACTAGAGTTGAGTGTGTGTGAGCTTGGGAGTAGGTGACATAATCAAATCTGCATTTTAGGAAAATCACTGGAAGTCAAATGGAGGGTAGATTGGGATGGAGAGAGGCTTGAGGCTGGGACATCAACTAGCAGGCTACTGGAATGGTCCAAGAAAGAAGAGATGAGCACCTCTGCTAGAATAGTGGCTGTGTGAGAGAAAGGGCCAAAGGAGGGAATTTTATGAAGGTAGACATGATGAAATGTTACAGCAGGAAAGCTATATGGGGTAAGAGGTAGGAGTTGAGGATGGGGTTGATAGGGTCTAGGATTGGGGAAGCCCCTTGAATCTTCCCACTTGATCTGCCATTAGCCTGAGGCCATAAGCCTTCCACGAATGTTACCTTAAACCTAGCCTAGTCCTCCAAAGTCTGTTATCAACTAGCCTAATCCTCCATTATGTGTTACCTCAGGCTGTTTACCACCCTAGATCCCATCAAAATCTCATTCTCTTGGTTCCTGGAGTCTGACCTCAGTCCCATCAAGATTCCCCTTAGACTCCTCCTCAAGATCCTCCCTAGATCCCTCCTCTTTCTCCTCCCAGACTACTTTGGCTACCCCTAGATCCCTCCCACAGTTCTGCTGAATATAAGATCCATCTTGCCTCCATGAATACGGCTCAGATTCAATCTAGAGCAGACCCACTCTGTGTCAGATTGTTCTGGCCAGCTCATCAACAATACAAGTGTCACAAATACTTTGGCTCCCTAAGAGTCTACCCAATATGGTGAATCTTTAATAAATTTTGTTTTACTTTGGCTGAGAGCAGGCTTGAGTCAAATTCATTTGGCAGGACCCGGAGTGTTGGTATTTTGGGGTCTCGAGCACCTGTAAACCCCAAATCTCAACAGGGTTACCAGTCTGGCTGACTGGGAGCATAGAGATACAAAGTAAAAAGGAAGTTCAGAAGAAGGGAAAGTTTTGTTTTGAAATGTTGAGTTAAAAATGCCTACAGAACATCTGATTCAAGACATCCAAATGGCAGCTAGTGACATGGGACTGGAGCTCAGAAGAGAGTCTGAGGATGGATATATAGATCTAGCATTGTTAGAAATAATAGTCTTACCAAAAATTCCACATAGCCATGAGTGAATTTAGAAAAAAAGGTTTTTATTTCATGTCATTTCAGACTGATGACTTGGCCTCTAACCCCTTGTGAAAAGGGCCAGGGGCAAGCACACTGTAAGAGTTACAAAAGCTCTTTTATAATTCATTTAGATTCTGATTTCTGAATTTCTCACCTTGAATCACATTGGTCCACATTCTGGGGTTCACTAAACCCCACCCCTTGATTACATCTTCTCATTTTCACATTTAAATCCCTCCTCCCTTCTAATGAACTTTATTCTTTATACTTTTAGTCTATTTGTTTGCTTCAGGGACAGCATGAGAGGAATTTTCAATTGCTAAGGGAATTGACAAAAGCTGTGAGTTTGAAGATTGAATCCAAGATATCAAGGATAAAACCCCCATTATCTAAGACCCCATCTTGGTAAAGGGACCTCATCCTCACCCTTTGTGAATGAGGCCTAGCCTGGCAGTTCTTTAGATATACAGGAAAAAGGCCTTCTCAGAACAAAGAAAAGTAATAGATATGCTGATTTTCAGGTGGCCAACATCCCCCTCCTGCCCCCTACAAACAGTTTTGTCTCTGACATTAAAGAGGTTACCAACAAAGAGGGTTAGGGTTGCCCAAGACCCCAAAATACCAACATGCCGGGTCCTGCCGAAAGAATTCAACTCAAGTCTTCTCAGCCAAAGAAAAGTAAAGTTTATTGAAAGTTCATTAAAAGTTTGCCATATGGGGTAGACTCTTAAGGAGCCTAGATATCTGTAAGGCTTGCATTGAGCAAGTAGGCCAGAATCATCTGACACAGAGTAAATCTGTGCCAGAGTAAGTCTATGGCGCTCTCCCACAACAAGTCTGTGCTAAGCTATTCTATGGCGCTCTCACACCACATGGAGGGAAGATGGGGTCTTATATACAGAGGAGTCTAGGGGTTGGTCTAGAGCAGGAGTTTGTGAAGGGTCTTCAGGAGGAGTCAATGAGGTCAGACTCCAGTAATGAGTTTGGGGAGGGTCTTCAGGAGGAGTTAATGAAGTCAATGCAAGAGTGAATTGATATTTTGATAGGCTCAAGGGTGGGAAGCAGATGGACAAGGAGGGCTAAGCTAGTAACAGAGGTTTGGGCCCAGCCACAATGAAAAACTTATGGCCTCTGCAAATGCCTCATCAAGTGGGAAGATTCAATCAGAGTTCAAGGAGGTTTCCAGAACCTGTACCTCAAAGATTCAAGGAGAGCTCAAGGGGGGTCCCAGAGCCTGCACCTCATCAACGTTAGCCATCAATATGAATTATAATTTCTGTGGAAACAAAATTCAGTCATACCTTACACAGTCACCAAACATCATGGAGATGATAATGGAACACATGGGAACTGATGAGATTAGTCAGTAAGATGGTATAGGAGGGCTCAAGACAGCCTAGGGAGGCAGGAACACCCCAGGTAAGTGGGTATGATCTTTAGGAAGATCCAGCAGAGGAGACTGAGGAGAGGTTAGCTAGATCAGTCAGTCAATAAACTATGAGCCAGGCACTACTAATCACTCATGTAAACACAAGCAACTCTCCGGGAAAAGAATTTGGACAAGTAGAGATAGAAAGACAAGAGAGAAATGTCCCTAAAACCCAGAGAGGAGAGGGTATCCAGGAAGTGTTAGTAATCAACAGATCATGATGGATAGAGAGATTTAATTTATCAATCTGAAAGTTTGGTTAAAAGAGGCAAACAGGTTAGGTGATCTGTAAATCCATATTGTTTATTCCCTTAAAGTTAGCTGAATACATACACATATGGAGCCAGATAAAAAAATCTGAGTGCCTGAGCAAAAGAACGAGAAGGCTTAAATACATTTTAGAACCATCCCAATTCAGGGTGGCTGTGTCACTCAAATTTATGATCTCCATAAATGTTTAATCATTGTATGAGAAAGGAATTTTCTTAATTGAATAGATGATAAATACAATAAAATAAGAGTTGACAAAGCATCAATTGAAATTATGACTCAGGATGTCTGTGTTTTCTTTACCATTAAAATGCCATAACATGGTATATGTCAAAAAAATATTAAGATAAGAAAAAGTCTCATTACTCAAGTTACTGCCTTGGGTTGAGGATCTTATCCTTAATGGCCATAAAGTCAGCCCCATCCAGCTTTGTTGACAAAGGAAGAGGCATTCTCTGAGTTTACCCAGAGAACAAAGAAGCTGTTGGGTCCAGGCTCTTCTTCTGGTTGATTAGTTCAGACCCTGGCTCTTTCTGAAGTTATTAAAGTGATAGTAAATGATTATCAGACTTTTGCTAAATGTTTATTAGCTTGTACCAGGCACCATACTAAGTACTCAGGTCAGAAATACAAGCAAACAAAACGGCACCTACCCCATAGGGAGGAAAATGAGGAAATGAAGAAAGTGACTCGTAAAAAGCAGCTAGAAAGGTGGGGGGAGAGGCTGGGGCAGAAAGGAAGCCCTGAGAGGGAGTGGAGCCAATGAATGAAGTGAGCGTGGTTGGGACCCCTCTGGGAATTGTGGTTTGCATGACGAATTTGATGAACAGGTGTGGAGATCCAGAGGAGAGCTTTTTCTCCATCGTGATAAGGCAACTTATGAGGCGGTGGAGGGAGATATCTAGAGAAGTCAAGTTTTGAGTGCAGTGAGGTTGCAGAGGAGTCAGTCAAGAAGGCTGAGGATTGAGAAGAGGCTGTTAGATTTGCTAATTATGAAAGCAACAATAACAGAAGGGAAAAAGAAGTGACAAATACCCGACTGGCTTATTCAAAGTGGATAACATCTGAGAGATTCTCCGCCAAGGTGACAGCTGCTGAAACGCCTCCCAATTTTCTTGTTTTGGGCTCCAATATAGTGCCGATGTTTGACTACCACTATGTATTCATGCTATCTGGTAGCTACTGGCCCTTTTTCTTGTTTTTGGCCAGGTGTTTATTTTCTCACTCTTATATCTAGGCAGTGAGGAGGCTTAGACTAAGAGGTAGAGTGCTGGATGTAGAGTCAGGAGGAACTGAGACATCTACTAGCTGTGTGACCCTGGGCAAATCACTTTACATGTTTGCCTCTGTTTCCTCGTCTGTAAAATGGGGATGATAATAGTAGAATTCTCTCCCTCTTCATCTCTGCCTCCTACTTTCCTTGACTTTCTTAAAGTCTTAGCTAAATTCCCAGGTCCTGAAAGATACTTTCCCCAGCCCTCCTTAAAATAGCTAATTAACATGAATAGAGAGCTTATGGCCTGCTAGGCACTGGGGTAACTGCTTTACAATCATCCTCACTATGACCCTGGAAGGTAGGTGCTATGGTTATCCCCATTCAGAAGAGAGAAACCGAGGCAGAGTTGTTGAAAGCATCAAATGAGAAGCTTAGATAGAAGCTTGTTTCCTTTCTTCTTTCACTTCTTCCTTCCTGGTTGCAGACCTCTCTTGGGTGTACAAGTGTCACCATTCTCCACCAAACACCTAGGCAAGGGCAGGTGGTCCTACTATTATCTCCATTTTGCAGCACTTACTAGCTGTCACTTAATGTCTGTTTGCCTCAGTTTCTCTTCTGTATTATTATATTAGCTATTTGAAGGCAGGCTGGGGAAGGTCTCTTGCAAAAGCTGAGACTTCAGCTAAGACTTGAAGAAAGTCGAGGAAGCTAGGAGGCAGACATGAAGAGGGAGAGAATTCTAGGCAGGAGGGGACAGGCAGTGAAAACACCCAGAGGAAGATCAGGAGGGTCAGCAAGGAGGCCAGTGCCCCTGGATAGCAGAGTCCATGGAAGGAACAAAGGTCTAAGGAGCCTGGAAAGACAGGCAGAGGTCAGATTCTGAACAGCTTTGAAAAACCAAATAGAGGATTTTCTATCTGATCCCATAGGAAGCTACTGAACTTTGTTGAATAGGGAAGTAATAAGATATTTTTGCCCTAAGCGGCTGGTAGTGGTACTGCTAGGTCAAAGTTCAATTAACTTTGGGGGCATAATTATAAATTGCTTTCTGTAATTGTGCTTTTTCTGGTTAAATCCACCTGACTCCCAACTTTTTGTGAAACTTTTTAAAGAGCAATGAGGAACTCGGCTTGCTCCCTAACTGTTTCTGGGATAAGGTTTATGACAGGAACTGAGTGATGGCAGGAGCAGTTGGTATTTGGAATAGTTCAGAAGAATGGAGATCATTTCTGCAGTGTAAACAATTGTGCCATTAGATACTAAGATATCTTTAAACAATCCTTGTAAATGATTATTGCTATTATATGATGTTCAAATAAATGGTAGGGGAATAAATTGATAACTAATTTATGAAACTATGAAATGGAGGCAGGCACTTATTTGGATACTGGAGGGGAAAGACCATGGCTTGATGGTAGTGGGAAGCAAGGTAGCAATCACACTTTAATAAGGCACAGAGGGTGTAGGGGGGAGCAGACCTAGAAACTACAGAGCTAAGTGGTGAAAGGAGTCCAGGGGCAGATGGTGTGGGAATGGGGATGGGGATAGGATGGTGGAGGAAGGCAGGCAGCCTGAGGAAGAGGAGGGGGCAGGGGAACAGCAGAGAGCATCCATTGCTCACATAATGGTGGATTAGAGTTGGATGCTCATGGCAGCATGGACCCGATGGGGATGACAAGTACTTGGGGGGGGGGGGGGGAAGGCAGGAGTTTGGAGTCTCATTTTTATAGGGCTCTTGGGGGAACAGACTAACACATCTCTGCCACCTTGAGGCTAGTTCATTAACATAACCAAATCATTTCAGAATTGTCAGTAGAACTTGAAAGTTAACACATGTACATCATCTCAAAATGATCCACACCATCTGGAGATCTGCTGGCCTTTACTCTGGAGGTCTGGAATTTGTCTGTGAATTACAAATGATAGGACCAAGAACTCTCACACCAGCATCAAGGTGGCTTCCCCCGATTCAGCATCTATTACCAGGATGTGAATTTTGTTTACTATAGTATACAATTTGTAAATTACTCTCCTTTGCTCTTTGAGATGGTTTGTATGTGGCTTCTAGGTTCTCCTTGCCATTGCCCCTTGATCCTGGCTACTTACAAACTTACTATACTCAATAGAAGGGGTGAGATCAGGGGGACCACAACAAGATACAACTTGAACACAGAGGTCAGAGGTATGAACCAACCACCAAGGGAGCTGGGACTTTGCTCCATTCACTGCCATCTTGCTCCATCTTTTCCTGTAAGCTCTGTGCATAGAAAAGGATCTCCAAAGTTCTCACATCTCTCCTTGAGCCCATTGCTGTACCCCACTACTGGCCACCCCTCCCGCTCTGTAATTTGGGGAGGGGTCAGAGGTTTCCCAGTTCAGCCACCACTGACCAATCTGTGTTCTGCATAATACCATGCCCCAGGAGGAGAAAGTGAGACTTGGGGACCTTGAACAGCCCTTCCTCATTTAATTCCAATTCACTTGCAAGTCTTGATTTCCAGATGTCCTCTTTGAGGACAAAGGTCCTCTTTGAGAATGAAGTCAAGCACAACTATGCCCTACCCCTCCCACACCCGAAGTACTGGCCTTAAAATTCACATGGCCCTGATCGTTATCTAATCTAATGCAAGGGGCATAAACACATAGACAAACCAAATTGTGTGTGCTGTGTGTGTGTGTGTGTGTGTGTGTGTGTTAATACTTAAAAAACTAGACTAGAAATTCCTTCTAACAAAGCAGATGTTCAATGCTTCTACAACTTCTGAAGATTTAGAAAATCCTGAGAGACATTGGATTTGGCTTAAGGAGGGAATAACATACACACTCAATTGGGTATCTTATCCTACAGAAAAGTAGGGGGGAAGGAAATAAGAGGGGGGAGGATAGAGGGAGGGCAGATTGGGGGGGAGGGTAGTTAGAACAAACACATTTGAAAAGGAACAGGGTCAAAGAAGAAAACAGAACGAGTGGAGGGCGGGATAGGATGGAGGGAAATATAACTACTATGGAAATGTTTTGCATAACTACTATATTGAATTGTTTGTCTTCTCAGTGGGGGTGGGTGAGGAGGGGAGAAGGGAGAGAATCTGGAATTCAAAGTTTTAAAAACAAATGTTAGAAAATTGTTTTTACATGCAATTGGGAAATAAGATATACAGGCAATGGAGTAGAGAAGTCCATCTTGCCTTACAAGAAAGTAAGAGGGGGTGGAGTGGGAAGGATGTAAGAGGGAAGATTAGGGGAAGGGGTATTCAGTAATGCTTGCCATCTTGGGGTGGGAGAGAGGGGAGAAATGGGGAGAAAATTTGTAACTCAGAAACTTTGGGAAATCAATGTTGAAAACAAAAAATAAGTAAATTAAAAAAAAAAGAAAGGAAAGAAAATCTTGAGAAGCAATGAGAGGATGACTAGCCCAGGGTCATACAGCCAGTGAGGATCTAAGGCGGGATTTGAATCCAAGTCCTTCTAATTCTGAAACCATGCTCTTTATCATGCCATGCTTCTTTTTTCTAATAATTAGAATGTTAGTATTTGTGACTTTTGGAGGGATGGGGAGTGATTCTAACCTCATCTGGAGGAGGGGATGGGTTCTAGGTCGGTGATTTCATTGTTACAGAGAACTTCCAGTGGAGAAACTACCTCCACCAATTCAGGACTTCTAATATTCCAAAGTTAATTTTAAGAAATTTGCTTGAAGGTGGTGCCATAGTACACGGAGCACTAGCACTAGAGGCAGGAGGACCTGAGTTCAAATTTGCCTCGGACACTAGCTGTGTGAATCTGGGCAAGTCACTTAACCCTGATTGGAGAGAGAGAGAGAGAGAGAGAGAGAGAGAGAGAGAGAGAGGAAGGAAAGAAGGAAGGGAGGGAGGGAGGAAGGAAGGAAGGAAGGAAGGATGGAAAGAAGGAAGGAAAATTTGCCTGAGGCCCCAAAAGGTTAAATTGCTTAGGGTCACAGAACAGTACCTATTAGGAGCAGGATTTGAAAGGAGTTTTTCTGATTCCAAGGCTTCCTTTCCACCCACTAAACTACTCTTTCAATACTTGCATATTTATGGCTTTTATTTAAGGTTTTAGCATGGTAGGAAAGTGATGGAGAAAATGTTAATAATGAAACTTAAGTTAAACTTAAGTGTTGCACACACCTCCCCTTCGCCCCCAATATCACCCATTTCCCAGCACACCCCTCTGCGTGGGATCCTGGGCAACACACTCAACCTCTGAGTCTGCGGTCATTTTGTAAACTTTAATGTGCTGTGTTAATGCTAGCGATCCTCACCACTGCTAGATTATAAACTCACTGAGGGCCGGGACTGTCTTTTGCCTCTTTTTTGTGTCCCCAGGGCCTGGCACACAGTAGGTACCGGGGAGGAACAGAGGGATTCACACACACAGTGGGTTCTCAGGACATTAGGCTGCCAGATGGTCCTGTGCAGGTTCAGGCTTGACTATTCACATCCTGATCTGACTTTTGAATCAGAAAGAGGAAGCTGATAGGCATCAAGGTCCATTTAAAAAAATTATTATCATCCATTTTGTAGGTTTGAAGTAAATTACTTGGAAAAGAATCAGAAATGATTATTCCTCCCTCAGACCTTAAATAGTATTTTTGTTATACAAATCTGCCTCAGATTTGCATCTGTCCTGCAGTCTGTTGTATTCTCGTTTACAGTATAGCTTGTTTTGTTGTTTTGTACATACTAGTCTATACTTCTGTTGGGTGAGATGGGAACATGCTTTTATTAAGTGCCTACTACTAGGCAAAACTTCACAAATGTCTTCTCGTGTGATCCTCCTAACAACCCTGAGAACTAGGTGCTGTTATTATTCCCACTTCTCAATTGAGACTAAGTGACTCACGCAGGGTCACACAACCAGGAAATATCTGGGGCTGGATTTGAATGTGGTGCTTCTTGAGTCCAGGCCCCACATTCTACCCACTGCTCCTTCTGGCTGCTTCTTGGATGGTAAGCTTCTGATTCTGTCCCATCTTATATGTCCGCAGGGCAGATCAGAGTACCAGGCTTCCCACTTAGTAGGTACCTAATAAAATATTCGTTGAATTCAATGTATATGAAATCTGAAGGAGGAAGGCGATCTGAAGACAATTCGGCAGCTGGGGAATTAGGGAGGGAGCGGCAATGCACAGGAAGGAGACAGGTAGCTGGCTGCTTGTGACTCGTTGTGGTGACCATGTTGTTTGACTGGATGTCAGACTCTTCACAAATAGAAACCAGAAAAAGGGGTACCCCAGATTTAGTCCACTTTTCTGCTCACTGGCTTCCCCCAGACTCAGGAAATCTAGTGCTGGGTAAAGGAAGGAGATATTAAGTACGTATTATAAGCTCCTTCAGGGCTTTTGCCTCTTTCGGTATCTCCTGCCCTTTGAACAGTGCCTGGCACATAGATACATGTTTATTGATTTGAATTCAGTAGACATGACTATGTCAACCAACAACTGCAGAAAACAGAGAAAAGATAATGTGCTCCTTCTACTTCTTCCTCAAACACACCCCATTATGCCTCCTCCCCAGCAGGGCAGAAGCTGTGCTCCCCACTTCTGCAAAGGACTGGAGATTTTTAATCTACCTTCACTCCTCTCCTTGGACAAGTGATTGATTGTAGACTCCAAAGAGCGGGAGCCCAGCTTTCACCTTTTCTGCTCTTCCTGGATGATCTCAGGGAGAGCCGGGCTTTCTATTATCAGTGGAGGGTGGGGCATCCTAATGGTCCCTGGTGGGTCCAGGGCTTTTCTGCCAGTATTCCCTCCATTCTCACCCATTCCTGAGGCAGTCAGCAAGCTCCTGACTCAGGAGGAGGCCACATTCCAGAATCATCCTGTTTCCTCCTCCTCTGCTCCTCCCTGCCCTGTAGGAGAGAAGCTTTCATGCTGGAAATATCCCCGGGGCTCCAGCCCTTGTGATCACTCTTCTCACACCACTTGGTCTGTGGCTCTCAGAGCTGTCTCTAGCACCACTCCCTGCCAGGAGCTGCCATCTGTCCCACACCAGTCTTGCAAGGTGGGGTCATTTCCTGACTGCAAGAAGACACTAGAACTGCTCCCAGAAAAGAGAGTTGCTCAGAGCAGTTATGCAAAATATAGTGAGAAGCTGGAAGCTGGAGGAGATCCCGAAGAAACAGAAGAAAGCTGCCAGGATTGCCAAGCAGGGGAAGGAGCCAGAGAGGGGAAGAGGGTAAGAACACAGCTCCTCTGTATACATCTCCTGTGGGGCATCCAGTCCCCTCAGGCAGTTAGAGCTCCCCTTGTGTCTAGGGACGGGGTGTAGGGTGTGGGGCATGGGGAGGACTGTGAGTTTAGGAAGCTATTTCTAAACTCAGCAAGAAGAGCTCTTGGGGTCATAGAATAATAGCATTTCAGAGCTGGCAGGGATCCTTCATATCCTTCAGAGGTGAGGAAACTGAGACCCGGAGAAAGGAAGAGGCTCGATCAAAGTCACAGTGGGAGAAATTGTCAGGGTCTGTTCTGGAGCCACCCTGGGCTTCAGTTTCCTTTTCTGTAAAATGTGAACTCTTAAGATCCTGAAGTCCTGTGATTCCAAGTTCTAAGTGTTTTCACTTCCTTATGTATCAATCGCAAATTGAGAATAATTTTTAAATTTGTAAGACAGTCAGAGTGCAGAAGTGAACTGAGAGCTAGCCTTGGAATCTGACAGTAGGGGTTTTTCTTGGCACAAAGCTTACCCATTCTTATGGCAACTGAGCAGACCTCCACAGGGGAAAGTTTGGAAGAGGCGAAGCTCTCCTTTCTTGGTGCTCTGGCTCCCCTCTGCACACTCTTACAGGGACTCTGCATTGTCCAGCCTCCAGCTTTCAGATCCAGTCAAACAGATCATTCATAGGATTGTAGATTGAGAAGGGACCTTAGAAGCAATTGAGTCCCAGTCAGTGCCTTCTGAGGCAGTGCAGAGGACAGAGAGTGCCTGGCCTCAGACACTCATGAGCTATGAGACCCTGGGAAACTCCTTTAAACTGTTTGCCTCAGTTTCCTAAACTATAAACCTGAGACAGAAATAGCACCTACCTCCCAGGTTTGTTCAAATGAGGCAATTTTCAAAAAGCACTTACTATAGTGCCTGGCACACCACAGGAACTAAATAAATGCTTATTTCCTTTAGATTACAGGTGAGGAAACTCAGGTGTGTGTGTGTGGGGGGGGGGGTGCGGGAGGGGGTTAAGTCCGAGGTCACACTAGTAGTCGTAAAAAGCACAGCCAGGACAGGAACAGCTTGATCTGATTCCAAATCCAGCTTCCTTTTCTCTGAACTGTATTGTCTCACTGTTGGGTTATAGTAGTAAGACTTACCTTTAAATCCTAAAAAATGCATTATCCCAATAATCTTCACGTCTTTGTCACTTTCCATCTGAAGAAGGGATAAAATGACAAGATTTGGGGGAATGGAGATTTGTTTGAGAACATACAAAACATTTTTCCTTTTTCTTTCTTTCTTTTTTTTACAAAGGAAGGCTAATTGGGTTTGCAACTGAGAAAGGGTCAGAAGGAGTAGATGGGGAAAATGACTGTAACTTAAGAACAAAAGCAACTGTAAAACTTATTTGTTTTTTTCTTTTAAAATAATTGGTGGCAAATTCATCATAAACTAAATAATCCAATTCTAAAGAATGAGTGGGTCAAAGAACAAATCTCAGAAACAATAATTTCATTAGGGATAATGACTATAATGAAATAACACACCAAAATTTGTGGGATACCGTCAAAACAGTACTTAGGGAGAAATGTGTATATATAAATGCATATGTCAATAAAAGAGAGAAAGAGCAGATCAGTGAATTGGACATGCAACTAAAAAACTAGGAAAGAATAAATTATAAATCCCCAATTAAGCACCAAAATAGAAATTCTGAAAACCAAGGGAGAGATGAATAAAATTGAAAGTAAAAAAAAAAAAACAAACCAAACCCTGAGCTAAGAAATAAAACTAGGAGCTAGTTTTATGAAAAAGGCAATAAAAATAGATAAATCATTGATTAATTTGATTTTTAAAATTTGTCAATATCAAAAAATGAAAAGAGTATATGCACCACCAATGAAGATAAAATTAAAGCGATTATTAGGACTTATTTTGCCCAATTATATGCCAGTAAAACTGAGACTCTAAGTGAAATGAATAACAAATTTTCCACTTGGCAGACAGAGTGATAAGACACTTGAACATTATTTTCCTTATAACTTTTATAATTATATTCTCAACTTCTTTAAAAACAAATTCTAAAGAATATTAACCCCAAACTCACTAGAATATTTCAGCATTTATTAAAAAAAAAAAATTCAAATGACATTTTAGAGATCCACAGTAGAGCATTTACATTTCAGTCATAAATTTAGCCCCAGATTACTTTAAAACACCATGAAACAAAGACCCTGTTTTAGCTCAATTTAGAATCTGAGGAAGACAGAGAGATCTTTTTTCAAGGAAAAGATCCTTTTAAAAAGTAAATATAGAGAGGATTCTCGGAAGATGGCAGAATAAGGCAGGAAATGACCTGGCTCTCCTAAATTCCCCCACAAACGCTATAAAATAACACTTCAAAGTGAACTTTGAGTGGCAGAATTATTTAAAAGCTGGGGTAAAGCATTTGTTCACCTAACTTGAGGACCTTAGGAAAGACCCAACCTCCATGAGTGGTGGTTGGACCTGAGTTAAGTGCAAATACTTTCAGGCAGATACTGGTGAATCAACGAACCACAAACTTTAAGGGCACCTGGGTCAGGTAGCAGCCTTAGCTTCAAGAACCTTTACTTTATGGAGAGTGTGGGAGTTGGAGAGCTGATCAGAGGAAGCTTACAACACCTCTGCTAGTGCTGGATGCTGAACCCAGGTTTGCTGACCTGACAGGGTGGCTTTGGGTGAGGAGGAGCAAGCATATGCCATTGAATGTAGTCACAGAGGGCAAAGATCTTGCTGACTGTGGGCACCTGTGGAGTCCCTCATTTTGTTTCTAGGGCAGAAAGGTGAGCTGATGCTTGCAGCTGTGGGAGGGACTGCAGGGAACAAGAGCATTTGTGGTGACAGTGTTTCAAGGGACCATGGTCATGGCTGGGGCAGAGATGAATACTTGGTATCAGGTCTTGGGTTAGAGCACAGAAAACAGTAGCACAAAAAACTTTAAGCCTGACATATCCCCAACACCTCTGAACTACAGCCAACTTTAGCATAAAGTTAACAGACAAGAAATAGGCTAATACTACTACTATTAATAATAATAATAAAGCAAGAGGACCTGATCACAGATAGCTACTATAGTGATAAAGAAGATCTGGGTTCAAATTCAGAAGAAGATAGTGAAATTAAAACAGTTACTTCTTCAAAGAAAAAAGCAGAATGATTATGAATCCAAAAAGAGTCTTTGGAAAAGCTTAAAAAGGACTTTAAAAATCAAATGAGAGAGGTTGAGGAAAAATTAGGGAAAAAAAATAAAAAATAATGCAAGAAAATAAAGAAAATTATGAAAAGAAAGTCAACTAATTGGAAAAAGAGATCCAAAAACTTATAGAAGAAAATAACTCCTTAAAAATTAGAATTAGGCAAGAGGAAGCTAAGGACTTCATAAGACACCAAGAAATAATAAAATAAAACCAAAAGAATGAAAAAGAATAGAAGAGAATGTGAAACATCTCATTAAAAAACAACTGATATGGAAAATAGATTGAGAAGAGACAATATAAAAACTGTTAGTCTACCTGAAAATTATGATAAAAAAAAAACCGATGCAATTCTTTAAGAGATTATTAAGGAAAATTCCCTTGAAGTTTTAGAACAAGAGGATAAAATAGAAATAGAAAAAATTCACCGATTATGACCTGAAAAAGATTCCAATATGAAAACTCCCAGAAATATCATAGCTTAGTTTCCAGGCTCCTGGATCAAGGAGAAAATACTACAAAGAACTAGGAAAAAAAAAAGATTTTAAATATTAAATACTTTGGAGCTACAATCAAGATAAAACAAAATTTAGCAGCTTCTACATTAAAAGACCAAAGGTCATAGAACAATGTATTTCAAAGAGTAAAGGAGTTGGGCTTGCAACCAAAAATAACTTCCCCAAGTTGTGTATTATCTTGAATGTGGGAAAAATGGATATTTAATAAACTGAAGGACTTTCAGGTATCTGCGAAAAAAAAAAAAGACCAGAATTAAGTGGAAAATTTGACCTATTAGGCTCATGAGAAACAAAACAAGGTGAACATTAAAGACCAGGACTTAGCAAGGTCAAAATCTTTACTTCTTATATGGGAAAACATTATCTTAACCCTTAAGAATTTTATCATTACTTGGGTATTTTGAAAGAACATACAGAGATAGAAGGTTTGGGGTTGAGTTGAGTATGATGGGATGATCCAAAAAAATAAAACTGGGTAGAGAGAGATGGAGCAATTATCTCATACAAATGAGGCATGAATGGAAGAGCTATTACAGTGGAGGTAGAAGTGGGTGGAAGGCTGGTAATGCTAGATCCTTACTCTCCTCAGAACTGGGTTAAAGAGAGCATAACATCCAGAAAGACATAAAAATCTTCACTTACAGAGAAATAGAGGGGTGAAGGAATAGGATAAAGAAGAGACTCTTAGAAGTAAAAGGGGAAAGGATAAAAGAGGGATTCTTAGAAAGGATGTGGATTAGGGAGGCACTGGTTAGAAGTCAATTAGACATTCCAGGAGGGACAGGGTAAAAAGAGAGGGAGAGAAGGATAAACAGTGATGAAAAATAGGATGGAGGGAAATGCACAACTAGTACTCATAACTTTGTAAATGGCATGACCTCATCATAAAATGGAAAGGGAGAGCAGAATGGATTCAAGAACAGAATCTAATATGTTGCTTACAAAAACACATTTAAAAACGAGATACACAAAGAGTAAAAATAAAGAGCTGGAGTAGAATTTCTTATATTTCAGCTAATGCAACAAAAAATATAAACAAGAAAACTACATTATGATAAAAGGTATCATGCATAATGAAATAATATAAATATTAAGCTATATGCACCAAATGGTATAACATCCAAATTTTTAAAGGAAAATCTAAATGAATTATACATGGAAGTAGACAACAAAACTATAATCATGAGGGACTTTAATCTTTCCCTCTAGAACTAAATAAACCTAACAAAAAATTATTAAGAAAGAAATCCAAGAGATTAATAGAATCTTAGATAAGCTAGATATGATAGATATCTGGGGATAATTGAATGGGAATAGAAAAAAAATACACCTTTTTCTTAGTGGTACATGGTACCTTGATAAAAATTGACCACATATAAGGGCATAAAAACTTTTAATAAAAGACCATGAAGACACAGATTAAAAGTTAACTGGAGATTAAAAAATTAATTTTAAAGAATGAGTGGATTGAAGAAAAAAAATCATAGAAACAATTTCATTAAAGAGAACAATAATAATGAAAGAACATGTCAAAACCTATGGGATGCAGCAAAAGCAGTAATTAGAGGAACATTTATATCTCTAAATGCTCACATCAGTAAAATAGAGAAAGAGTAGATCAATGAACTGGGTATACAATTTTAAAAACTAGAATAAAAACAAATCAAAAATCCCCAATTAAATACCATATTGAAATCCTAAAAACTAAAAGTAAGATTAATATAATGGAATATAAGAAAATCAACTAGAAGTTGATTTTATAGAAAAAACTGCTAAACCATTGGCTGATATGATCAAAGAAAGAGAGAAGAAAACCAAATCACTAATATTAAAAATGAAAAGGCTGAACATATCAGTAATAAAGATGAAATCAAAGCAATTGTAAGGAGTTATTTTTGCCCAATTGTATGCCAATAAATTGAACAATTTTAGTGAAATGGAAGAATATTTACAAAAATATAAACTGCCACAGTGAGTAGAGCACTGGCCCTGGAGTCAGGAGGACCTGAACTCAAATCTGACCCCAAACACTTAACACTTACTATCCATGTGACCTTGGGCAAGTGTAATGGGAATCTGAAGATCTTCCCTGCCCCTTGACCCCTTGATAAGCTTAAGTGAATCTGAGAACCTTCTCTGATTTGAAAATATACTCTGTCCCCTAATAAGCTGAGTGTGGTCACATGGAACCTGTGGCAGGAGGCTTGTTTTTCAGGAATGCCCACACCTTGTTACTTAGTGATTGGGCAGTGGGTCAAGAGGGTTGTGACATTCTCTGACCCTGGAGAAGGCTATATATATCCTGATATGAGGTTTTGCTTTAGGGCTCACTTTGGGAAGAGTTGTATGATTTAGCCAGATGAGACTCTAGGCAGCCTTTGAACCCCACCCCCAAACCCCTCTGAAAACCCAGATGTTGGTGCTTCCCTCTGTGGTAACTAACTAGGTATGGATGTAATGGTCAGACAGCTGGAAGCCCTGTCTGCTGAATCATGTTATTTTCTGTTGTAACCTGTTTGTATTCTCTGAAGTCTAGGGTGCAGACTTTTTCCCCTGAACTAGGTAAATGATATATGTTTGATTGATTAAAGTAAGATTGTTAACCCCTTTTGAGTTGCTTTCCTTTAGAAAAGCAGATCTAAGAACCTGTGCTAGCAGCCACCCTGGTTATGCTGGGGTGCTTGCTGCTATATAGCAAGTCACATAACCCCAATTGAGCTGCCTTCCCCTCTCCAAAAAGCAAAAAACAAAACAAAAAACAACTGCTTAGGTTAACAGAAGAGCAAATAGAATATCTAAATAAGCCCATTTTAGAAAAAAGAAATTGAACAGGCCATAAATGAACTTCATGAGAAAAAAAGCATTAGGACCAGATGAATTTATGAGCTAATTCTACCAGCCATTTAAAAAACAATTCCAATATTAAAGAAATTATTTGGAATAATAGGCAAAGAAGGGACCCTATCAAGCTCCTTTTATGAAACATATTGTGCTGATGCCTAAACCAGGAAGAGCAAAAACAAAGAAGGAAAATTATAGACCAATTTTATTAATGAATGTGGATGTAAAAATTCTTAAAAAAAAAATACTAGCCAAGAGACTGCACAAATATGTTACAAAGATTATACATGGTGACTGAGTGAGATTGATACCAGGAATATAGGGATAGTTTAACATGCAGAAAACTATTAACATAATTGATTACATAAATTACAAAAGTAACAAAAATCACTGGGAATGGCCCTTGCAGTCGGTGGATCAACTTTGATGCCGCACCCACCTCCATATGCTACTTTTGCTGATTTTTGCCACTGTGCATTCACTTTGAGGTGTTGTCCTGTCTTGTTTGTGGAGGAAATGTGGTGAGCCTGGAACTTTTCTGAACGACTCCACCATCTTCCCAGAATCCTTTGCCTATCTCCAGCTGATCCTGTGCTATCTTGTTTGTACATATTTGTTAGCGTGTTATCTGCCCCATGAGACTCTGGGCTCCTGGAGAGCTGGGATTTTGTTGTTGTTGATTTTTGCCTTTCTTTCTATCTCTAGCACTTTGCACAGTGCCTAGCACATAATGGCTACTAAAAAAAGTGCTAGTTGATTGACTGACTGCTATAGTTATGATTAAGAATTTGAGTAGAAAATGGGGTTAGGATTCACTTCTCTTTATGAGTTTGAGTGAAGTCAAAGGGACTGAGCCCTGGGACTTCTTCACATCTTGTAGGAGATAGGAGGTGACTGGGGAAGGGGGTGGTGGTGAGGTGGAACTCTGTTCAACCACTGTTGGGCTGAGCCATGGAAAAGTAGGAGCTGGTAGCAGGTAGGTTAGGCCTGGTTGGCTAGAAGGGAGATGTGCCAGTCCATGGGTACCCAGCAGTCTCATCCAGTCCATTTCTCTTGTCTCCAACAGACTACCTACCTGCTTGCTTCCTGCACAATGTTCTGGGCTAGAAAACCAAGGCTGTTAGTCCTCCTGGTGCTTCCATCTCTAGCGTTCCTCTTTTTCCAGCAGTTGTACAGCCCAAGTCACTGTCCTTGTCTAACAGAGAAGTCAAGCCCTATGCATGTGTTGATCTTGTCTTCCTGGCGCTCTGGCTCCTCCTTTGTGGGCCAGCTCTTCAGCCAGCACCCTGACGTCTTTTACCTGATGGAGCCAGCCTGGCATGTGTGGATGACCTTCTCCTCTGGCAGTGCTGGGCAGTTGCAGACGGCCATGAGAGACCTGATTCGTTCAGTCTTCCTCTGTGACATGACTGTCTTTGATGCTTACATGGCTCAGGGTCTAAGGAAACAGTCTAGCCTCTTCCTGTGGGAGACTAGTAGGGCACTGTGTTCCCCACCTGCGTGCCCTCTCTTTCAGAGGGAGGCCATCATCCCCTCAGCTGACTGTAGGATCCTATGTGGCAAGCAGCCCTTCACCTTGGTAGAAGAAGCCTGTAAGTCCTACAGTCATGTGGTGCTCAAGGAAGTGCGTTTCTTCAGCTTGAAGACCCTCCAGTCCCTGCTGACTGACCCCTCCCTCAACCTGCACATCATTCACCTTGTCCGAGACCCCCGTGCTGTGTTCCGCTCCCGGCAAAACACAAAAGAGGAACTCAAGTATGACAACCGTATTGTCATGGGGAACCAATGGAATAGAATAAAGAGTGAGGACCAGCCCTATCACTTGATGAAAGCTATCTGCCAAAGCCAGCGGGAGATCTATGAGGCGGCACAGTTGTTACCAGACTCCCTAAGAGAACGCTACCTGCTAATACGCTATGAGGACTTGGTGCAGGACCCATTGGCCCAAACCTCCAAATTGTATGAATTTGCAGGCTTACCCTTCCTGTCTCACCTCCAAATCTGGGTGCGTAACATCACACAGGGCAAGGGCATGGGAGGGAACGCCTTTGACACAAACTCCAGAAATGCCCAAAGTGTTGCCCAGGCCTGGCGTTGGTCCTTACCACATGACAAGATAGTCCAATTACAGAAAATTTGCAAAGATTACATGGACCTGATGGGCTACCTTCCTGTATCGTCTGAGAGAGACCAGAGAAATTTATCAGTGAATGTTTTATCTACTCTTGAGATCCCCTAAAACTAGGCAACCAAATGAATTGAGTAACAGTCTGGCTTTGTACAATAACTCTGGTCAGCTGAATACTTTTGGGTCTAACTATGTTGCTCTGTGGGCATACATGTGAACATGCTGTTGGATGTGACTACGTATGGACAAAGGACACTCCACTTCCTGACCCTATGCCCCGGCACTGGCTGTCTCCCTTTCATGGAGTGCTCCCCCTTCACCTCTGTGTCTGAGCATCCCTGGGGCCCTTCAAAATAACTCAAGCATCATGTTCTGAGGGAGATTCTTCCTGATCCCTCAAGCAGTTAGTAGCTTCCCCTCCAAGGGTGCCCTGTATCTACATTGCAGGTATATAGTGTGTGTGTGTGTGTGTGTGTGTGTGTGTGTGTTTGTGCACCTAATATGAGCTCTGATCTTTATCCCAACTTTCATTTTCACAGATGAGTTTCAGAATCCACAGCAAGAGTATATTCCCTGCTCAGAGTTCTAGGGGGCCCTCCTGAAATATTGTGGTGACTCTCTAATGCCATCAACCCAATATGCCAGTAACATATTTTTTTCCAACTATGATTTATTTTCTGGCTTCTTTGTGTCTCATGGAAATTTGAGTTTCCTAGAAACATCTGCTAACAAAGTATCAAGATCACATTATAGTGTCTATGGCTGGAAGCATTGGGAGGCGAAGCTGGGGGAAAGAGCTAAGCTGTTCTTGGATTTTCCTTCATCCTGGGTCCTCCACTCTGTCTTCAGTAACTCCCTTCTCTGGCACAACTCAGCTCTTTTGTTGCTCAGAGGTGTTCAGAAATGCCATGCTTGCTCCAGCCTCCCAAACCTAGACTCTCAGAAACTCTCACTCAGTTATGAGATGGCTTCTTCCCTTAATGATCAGGATGAGGAGGAGGAGAAGGAGGATGATAGCTACTATTTCTGTAGTGTTTACTATGTTCCAGGCACTGTGTTAAGTGCTTTGTAATTACTATCTAGTTTTATACTCATAAAAACTCTGGGACTTAGGGGCTATCATTATTCCCATTTTTCAGCTAGTGAGTATCTGAGGCCACATCTGAACTCTGGTCTTCCTGCCTCCAGACCCAACACTCCATCTGCTGGGCCACCTGACTGCCCAATTTAAACAAATTGCTTTGGGCCATGATGCTGTCTCTCACAGGATGGCTTTGATTCAAGGAAGAATATGAGAGCTATTCACACTCAAGTTCTGATTATCTGATTCAATCAAAAGATTTCAGAGCTGAAATGGGGAGGTTTTAGCTACCCCCTTACACATGTAATATAAACACATTTTCCATAATAAGCTTGCAGAAAATCCCCATTCTGAATGTCACTCTGTTTCTTGCTCAACATTGGACTTAGCATCCCATGGAAGTAGCTGGTTACTGGAAACGTGATGCTCAGAATATAGTAGTAATGGCTATTCATATGCTCAGGTAGGCCCTATTTAATAGATGTCTCAGGTGAGATTATGGAATTTGGAAATGAAGCAAAGCTTGGTATTTCCCTCATGCTTTCATACTTGGATTAACTGATATACTTCTTCTAGCCTCAACTCCTGATGGAAAGTTATAGAAACAATTCTCTACCTGTCATATTTTTCTGAAAGAGCCTGGGAATAGATTTAAATGTGGGCAGAGGATGATTCAGAGCCAGAAAAACTGACTGTCTGCTCAGGATATGTATTTTATGATGTAATAATATTTTTCCCCAGGAAAATGGATCTATTTTTTGTTAAAAAAAAAAAAAAAGGTGTCTTTAGCTGCAATGTGATTGTTACCTGGTATATATGGGTGTCCTATGAAGTTATGGCTGCTATTTGCTTCCAGGATGAACATTTTTGTTCTTGTTATTTTAAGGAAATATTTTTACTAAAAGGGTTGTTCCTTCATTTGTGAAAATCATCCATGATAGGTATAATTACAATGGCTTGACTTTTGATTCCAAAATATTTTGTTGGAAAAACCTGTCATCATGTATTTTTGATATATCTCTCAGTAAAAATAAAAATAGTCAGTGTTGACAATGTTGGACTGATGAAATTGTGTGCTGTATTTACCATCTAGTTTTAATTAAAAATTAACCATACTGAATTATAAAATCATTATTGTATCAAACTACTTTCACAGATAATTCAATTAGGAAGCACTTATTGCTAGGAAGGAAAGAAAAGTATTTATCAAGTGATTATTAAATGACAGATGGCATACTAAGCACTTTATAAATTTTATCTCACATATCCCTCACAACAACCCTGAGAGGTGGGTGTTATTATTATCCCCATTTTACAGATAAGAAACTGAGGCAAACTGGCTGAAATGACTTTCCTAGAGTCACACAGCTAGTAAGTGTCTAAGGCCATATTCAAACTCAAGATGAGCCTTCCCGACTCTAGGCCCTGTGCTCTCTCCACTTTGTCACTTTGATGCTTCCATATATGAAGTACTTACTTCACTGCAGGTATTGTGGTAAAGACTTCAGATAAAATGAAAGGCAAAACATGTTCCCTTCCCTCAAGGCATCCACATTCTAATGTGGGAGAAGACAGACTTTAAAAGTAGAATTGGCCAAATGGAAAAGGAGCTACAAAAGCTTACTGAAGAAAATAGTTCTTAAAAATTAGAACTGGGTAAGTGGAAACTAACTACTTTATGAGACATCAAGAATCAGTCCAACTACACAATGACCAATCAATAAGCCCCAAAACAACATTATCAAATTACAGAGAACAAATTTGGATCCAAAAAGAAGTGAGGAAATATCTCCTCCTATTCCTTGACAGAAGTCAAGGTCCACAAGCGTAGAAAGGTTATGCTGAATTTTTTTCCTCATTGCTGTACAAAGTCTTATATAGGTTGAGTCTTTAGGAGTGAGATGGGACAGCATTACAGGGGGCCATTTAGGCAATATAAAAATGTTTTTAAAATTCTATGATCTTAGTCAGAATTTGGAGTCTCAATTGAGGTAATGTTCATTCCAATTGCAAAATTTTGAAACTACTGCCTAAACAAGTAATTTTATAAAATTTAAACTGTACCACAATTATATTTGGGGGAAAAAAAAAGAATCAAACAAAATCAAAAGAACGAAAAAATATAAGAAAATATAAAATACCTCATTGGAAAAACAGTTGACTTGGGAAATACATCCAGGAGAGATAATTCAAGAATTAAGAATTTAAGAATTAAATTAACAATTAAGGCCATGATAAAAAAAAAAAAGAGCCTTGATAGCATCTTTATAGAAATTATCAAGGAAAACCATCCCAATATGCTAGAACCAGAGGGTAAAATAGTCATTGAATGAATCCACTGATCACCTCCTGAAAGTGATTCCAGAATGAAAACTCTAAGAAATATTGTAGCCAAATTCCTCAATTGTCAGGTCAAGGAAAAAAACACTGTAAGTGGCCGGAAAGAAACAATTCAAACATCAAGGAGCCGTAGTCAGAATTACAAAGAATTTAGCAGCTTCTTCCTTAAATGGTTGGGGGTCTTCGAATGATATTCAAGAAGGCAAAGGAGCTTGGATTATAACCAAGAATCAATTACCTAGCAAAATTCAGCCAAGTTTTTCAAGGGAAAAGATGGATATTCAATGAAACAGGGGACTTTCAAACTTTCCTGATGAAAAGGCCAGAGCTGAACAGAAAATTCAATCTTCAAAAATAAGACTCAAGAGAACCATAAAAAGATAAACAAGGGGGGGAAAAAAACCTTGTTCAATGAGATTTAAGCTGTTTTCCCCACACAGGAAGATGATACTTGTAACTCTTGAGAACTGTATCTCTATTAGGGCAGTCAGAATACATAGACGAAGGGTATGAATATAAGTTGACTTTGATGTGGTAATATAAAAATAATTAAGGGGTAGAAAAAAGAGGACTGTTTTTTGTAGAGAGGAAAGAGAGAGGCAGAATAGGGTAAATTACTTCACATGAAGTAGCAGAAAAACATTATTACAGTAGAGAAAAAAAAAAGGGGGATGAGCATTGTTTGAACCTTATTCTCCTTGGATTTGGCTCAAAAAGGGAATAACATACACATTCGGTTAGGAACAGAAATTTGTCTTACCTTATAGGGAAGTAGGAGGGGAAAGGGGAAAGAAAAGCGGGGAGGGGGCTGATAGAAGGAAAGGCAGAATGAGAGAAGCCATAGTCAGAAGCAAAACACTGGTGAGGTACAGGGTGAAAGGAGAGAGAAAAGTATAAACAGGGCAGGAAATAAAATGGAGGGAAATACATACTAATTATAACCACGAATGTAAATGTAATGAGCTCTTCCATAAAACAGAAGTGGATAGCAGAGTGGGTTAAAAACCAGAATCCTACAATATGTTGTTTACAAGAAACATATCTGAAGCAGAGAGGTACAAACAAAAAAAAAGGTAAAAGAGTGGAGCAGAATATTTTATGCTTCAATTGAAATTAAAAAATATCAGGGTTAGCAATCCTGATTTCAGACAAAGCAAAAGCAAAAACAGATCTAATTAAAAGAGATAAAGAGGAAATTATACCTTACTAAAAGCTATGATAGAACATGAAGTAATATCAATACCAAACATCTATGCACCAAGTGGTATAGCATCCAAAGTCTTAGAGAAGTTAAGTGAATTACAGGAAGAAATAGCTAAACTTTTCTAGTGGGGGACCTCAACCTGGGTTGAGAACCTAGTAAATCTAACCACAAAATAAACAAGAAAGAAGTTAAGGAGGAGAACAGAATTTTAGAAAAGTTTGATATGATAGACCTCTGGAGAAAACTGAATGGGGAGAGAAAGGAATATACCTTTTTCTAAGCAGTTCATGACACCTATACAAAAACTGACCATGTATTAGGGCATAAAAACTTCACAATCAAATGCAGAAAGACAGGAACAGTAAATATATCCTTTCTAGACCATGATACAATCAAAATTATGTGTAATAAAGGGCCATGAAAAGATAGATTAAAAACCAATTTGAAACTAAGTAACCTAATCCTAAAGAATGAGTGGGTTACAAAGTTCTACAGTGAGTCTTCAGGACTCTGTACATTTGTGTTTTATAATGCATTGTTACAGAGTTACAAGCCTCTGTGTAGGCTGTCCTCTGCTAGAGCAAAGGAGCAACATAACAAAGATCCAGAAGTGGGAGAGGGGAAGGGGAAGGTACTAGTATTGCTTTAAATGTAAATTATGTAATCCTTAAAAAAAAAACTTTTTGTATCTTCTGCCTTAGTACTTGTTCCTTTTTTCAAAAAAATTGTCAGCCATATTGAATGGCCCCCTAAATTCCTTCCCTGCCTCCAACATAGATGTGAATGAGGACTTTTATAGTCTCCTTGTGAGTTTTGAGATTGGTGCCAGTACTTGGGGGAGGGGTGGAGCTTTACCTATACACTGACTTAAGACCAGTTCAAATAAAAGTACACATGTTAAATGACATCTTTTTTTTTTCCTTTTTGGAGGAGGGAAGGCAAGGCAATTGGGGTTAAGTAACTTGCCCAACGTCACATGGCTAGTAAATGTTAAGTGTCTGAGGCTGAATTTGAACTCAGATCCTCCTGACTCCAAGGCTGGTGCTCTATTCACTGAGCCAAGTAGCCACCCCTAAATGCACATGCTAAAGAAAAAAAAAAGAATGAGTGGGTTAAACAACAAATCCTAAAAAATAGTCAAATGATTTCATAAAAGAGAATGACAAAAATGAAACAACATATCAAAACTTATGGCATGTAGCCAAAGCAGTTCTTAGGGGAAATTTTATATCTCTAATATGTTTGTATGAATAAAATAGAGAAAGAGGAGACCAATGAATTGGTCACACAAGTAAAAAAGATAGAAAAAGGAGTTCTGGGACGGAGTCAAGATGGCAGCATAGAAGCAGGAGAACTCTGTGAGCTCCCCCTATAACCACCTCAAATACCTATAAAATATGACTCTAAACAAACTTTAGAGTGCCAGAACCCACAAAATGACAGAGAAACAAAGCTCCTGCTGAAGGCAGCCTGGCAGGCAGATGGGAAGGGTTCATTGCAGCATGCTGGGAGCCTAGACCAGCACCTCATGAAACTGTAGCCTTAGCCCCAGGGCGGCCAGGACAAGCTGTGGCTGGAGCATTCGGGAGAGTGGATCACCACCAGCTGTGGCAGTTTCCAGAATTATCAACCCATAGGAGCCAAGGACAAAGTGAAAGGTCAGTGGAACTTGGCTAAATTTTGGGGCAAGGAGTGGGTTCGACCATCTGCCCCCAGGGCAAGAAGCAGTGGAAGCAGTTGCCCTGCAGCCACCTCCATGTGGCTACTTCAGAGCTCCCAGCCTGCAGATTGCAGGGGGGCCAAGTGATCATTCAGAGGCTAAGTGCCTGGATCGGGATCGCGGTCTTAGGTGGTGGTCCTGAGGTGTGTGACCAGTGAGCCAAATCTGGTTGGGGCTGCAGAGATAGTGGCCTCCTAATAGCTCCGGCAGCTGCGAAAACCCCAGAGATTTGGGACAAAGCTCCCCCCTCTGAAAGCAGAGTTCTACGGAGCCCAAAAGTCAAGTAATTGACTGGCAACATAAGCAGGCAAAGGAAGCAAAGCAAGCACAGCAATCCAACTTTAGATTCCTTTTTTGGGGATGAAAAGGATCAATGAATGGAATGGGAGGAAGACAACACAGTCAGAACTCCCTCACCAAAAGCTTCCAAGAAAAATGTAAACTTGTTATAGGCCATAGAAGAGCTTAAGAAGGATTTTGAAAACCAAATAAGAGAAGTGGAGGAAAAATTGAGAAGAAAAATGAGAATGATGCAAGAAAATAATGAAAAAAGAGTCAACAACCTGACTGAAGAAAATAACACCTTAAAAGATAGATCAATTCAAATGGCAAAAGAGGCCCAAAAAGCCAATGAGGAGAAGAATGACTTAAAAAGCTAAATTTGTCATATGGAAAAAGAATCTCAAAGGCTCACTGAAGAGAATAATTCCTTCAGAATTAGAGTGGAGCAAATGGAAGCAAATGACTTTATGAGAAATCAAGATACTATTAAACAGATCCAAAGAAATGAAAAAATAGAAGGCAATGTGAAATATCTCCTTGAAAAAAACACTGCCCT
>CM053585.1:35243116-35258066 GCA_028646515.1 Pseudochirops corinnae | reverse complement strand
AAGAAATACCCACATTATTCCAAGTTGTCTCGCCAGAGTTAGAGAGGAAATTGGTATAAAGACTAGAAAACTTTGGCTAAGGTTTGTTCAGCACATTGTTTTTCAACCACAAATTGGTCCTAGGGCCTGAGAAGAGGCAGCTTTCCATAGAAACAGACATTACCAAACCAGGCAGTGCCAGGGCAATCTGTGCCAGGGATTGATCATTTTCCCCCTACGTGAGCCTCTCTCTCTTTCCCAGACTATTAGCTAATGCTTGGCACTGCTACTACAAAATGAAGCACCTAATATAGTTGTCCACAATTCCCGTTATAATTTATGCCCAAGGGCCATACGAAGAATACATTAAAATGTAATGCAAACTATTTAAATCAAAGAAAAACTTTAAAACATTGCATTTGCTCTTACCTAGGAGTAGGATTAGAATCCACTAATGGAGTACAGAACACCAAGAGCTGAAGCAACATTAAATCAACCTCCTCCACAAGCTAACTTAGTGGAATTCTAAGTAAAGCTACCCAACCAAGGCTGCCTTAATTTTTTTTTATACCTGTAGGGGTCCAGTTCCCTAGGCACCAGCACAAATTGGAAGATTATCTTTTTGGGAAAGGTCATCTTAAAATTGGAAATAGTCATCAACTGTTTGTAAATGTTGGGAGTAGTACAGTCTCTTCTAGTTGTGAAGCCTAGTTTATGCTTCCTGGTGGCAGAGATTTCCTTTTCTAAAAGAGATGATGTTAATGACTTTGATAAGGCCTACTTGCCTGAGGGGAGGGGTATTTCCTTCTAAGGCAGGGCTCCAACTTCCCTGATGAGATCTGTCTTACTCTGCACAAAAACAGGCTTCACTAGGATCTGATTAAACAGAAGGAAGCTGCAGATTGGTATCTCTCAAACGCATTTATTTAAAAAAAATTTTTTTAGGGGAGGGATATTGTCTAAGAACCTATCACAACATGTGACAGACGCCAAAGACAGTCATTTGAAAAAACACATGGCATCTTATCAAGATGCTATTTTACTACGGAGCTTAATTCCAATCAGTTCTAATTGGCTGGCGCTGTTCAGAATGAACATCTGCATAGGCTTAAACATTTTAAGATCCTTTGGCAAAAGCTCTGCTTTTCCTTAGCTAACAGAAAAGCTGAGATCTGTGTGATACATGTGAGTGGAACAAAGGCTGGAAAGCATCCTGTCTTTAATGGGTCCATGCAGATTTTGTCTTCTCATTTAAACTGCTGGTAATCTGGTGAATTTCTGATCCAGGAGCCAAATGCCTGCTTCTGAAGTGTTCTCCAGGCTTCTTGGTAGCTGGTTGCTGCCTTCTTGTATTCCCAGTAGGTTTCCAGCTTCTTGACCCTAATGCAAACACACATCCACACATAAAGGCTGTTTGTGAATATCAACATACTATTTTAGCCAACACAACCAGACTAAAACAACTGTACCAATATAGCAACTGTTAGAGGGAGTTTACCTAGGAGCACGTTAGAGTAACAATGCTAATTACTACCACAGTGACAGATTCTGCACAAATAAATGCACAGAGTTGCACCTACTTCTCGGCCAAGTTTTCTCAATATGATTTATGATCCGGCCCGGGTGACACAGACCATAACTAGCGACCTTGTTTGTGCATTGCCCGTAAAGGATAGACATTAGGGCCTTTATCAGACACAATCAGCCCTCCCAACAGGACTTCTGATTGTTCTCCACCCTTTTTTTGGACACCAGTTTCTGAAAAAGAGCTGTCACTCTGAGGCACATTTAGGATACTTGAGTGTATTGAAAAGGTTTGAGGTTTTTCTTAGGGACTGTCTCCCTGGACTAGAGCTTTCTCAACTGTAGGATGAGGGCTTTGGTTTGGATGATTTCCAAAGTCCCTCAAGCTCTAACATGTTATAGCTGTTTATTAATGTTCTTTGTCCATCCTACCTTGGACCCCCTTGCTTCCTACGGTACAGTGATTTGCTATGATACTTCCAACAGCAGAAACCTTTTTCTTGTAACCAAGCATATAACTCAATAATTCTATTAACCTCCTACCATCCTTTGCTAGTCAAGTTAGCAAAGTTTGTAACTCAGGCTGGAGAGCACTGTCTCTAGTGGGTTGGTGCAAGGCTCTGTACAACACAAGTTCATGACCCAGCTTTGATGCAGTCCATTTTCCTGTACAAAAAATACAAGTATCTTAGGAAGCAAATGGCACCTGACACAAGAATATAGAGCAGCAGCAACATGCAGCTTGATCTCTTTAGACAACACCTTTTCAGTGATGGTTCATCTCTCCTGTTGTCCTGACCTAGCAGTTGTATTAGGTTATCTGTGCTTCTGCTATCCAGAAGCCACTTAATTCCTGTCACTGATGGGAATAAAAAAGGAGTGAGGGAGTTACTTATAGAAAATCTAAAACACCAGAAAGCTATGCCTGCTCTGAAATTTTATTTCCACTGTCATTTGACCAAGTTTTAGTAAAAGCTAATCAATGACAGTCTATGCCAAAATTCTAATCCTAGCTCTGTTTGCACTCACTGCATGATCCCCTCTGGGTCTTAGAACCAACAGACACCTCCACTCTACCACTCTCACATCAGCCATATGAAATCTCTTCTAAGAAGACATGGAGGAAAAAGGGGGCAGAAAAATCTGCCTGCTAGGAAGTTGGGACAATCCTCTCTGCAGGAAACTCTTTAGCACTCATCCTCCTAGAAATAAACTCTTATTAACAGCTGGACAAAGTAGAGTCTTTTAACAATGATAAAGGGATTGGTTACCTGAGAGATTCAGGTCGCTTGTTCTCAGAAATACTGCTCACCAGATTCTGGAACATGCTGAAGAGCTCCACCTTGCAGATTTTGGATCTGCTCAAGACAAGGAAGAAGTCAACCATTACTCACTGAATGCTCAGTATGTGCCCAGCACTGTGTTAGGCACATGAGGACACAAAAGATTCTTTACTCCTCCAGGGGGCCATGGCCTCCTCTGTGCACCTGACTTCTTTCTATACATGAAACTATGGGACAGCATGTAGTCAGTGCTCCCTTGTGCATACCAAGTGCCATAAGAATTCACAGAAGGCAAAGCATTCATTGTTGGCTATGCTAGTGGGAAAGCCTCAGGAAAGAGGGGCACTTGGGCAGTCTGTAAAGAAAGGAAAAGATCTGACTGGGGGTAGGAAGCATCATATTTTAGGTATGAAAAGTGGATAGCATTAGCAAAAAGTACCGGGATAGGAATGAGCATGGCATATGTGGTGAATGGCTGTGCTTTCCCTGAAGGGACCTATCACAGGAAGTGGCCCTATGGTTCTGTGTTGCTCAGGTAGCTGGTCCCTGTCATGAGATGGACCCTTTGGGAAATAGAGCTCCCTAGCTGGAGGTGGCCTCTAGCCAGGAAAGCTCATCTAGTCCAGTAACTATTTAGTTTGCTAAATGCCATTCCTGACACAATGTTATACTTGGGACAGAAACGGGGAACAATGGAGAAGTGGGAAGTTTTAAGTTTCCAAGATCCATTCAGCCTCAGACAAGCCAGGTAGACAATTTGGTCCAAGGCTTGGGCATTAATGGGGCCCTAAACTGCAGGGCCCTAGAGAGTTAGAATTTGGCACATAGGCTAAAATGCATTAAGGCCTACTTTTTGGTGAATTCTGTTATAAAGGGGGTGTGTAACTTTTTGTCTCCAATAAGACTGTTTATTCCTGTTGTTACTGACCTAGAGATGTATCCCTGTGGGCAGGGATTTGGGGGCTATACCTGTCTCTTTCTCTCTCTCTCTCTACATATATATATGCATCGCCTTACTGAGTGTTTCCATATCCTTACCAAATGTTTATTTGTATTTAGTCAAAGGATAATATTATATTAGCATTTGCCTCATTGACCCAATCTCTCCTAATCTCTCTAGGCCAGTTTGTACTTGGCCTAACACCACTGTTAAACTGCTGTGGGTGGTGACTGATGTGGATACAAAACCAGTAAGTAATCTGAGCAGGTGACAGATGGCTCCCTAAAAAGACAAAGCACCACACCACCTTAACTCCTTTTCTCCACCTAGTACATGGACCTGAATAGCTGCTTTTCAGCCTTTGGTGCCAGTGGATGCAGACTCTGCCTTGTAAAACCCTGGCTGTTGAGCTAGAATGAGAGGTTCTTAACCTGGCACCCGTGAACTTGTTTTTAAAACGATTTTGGCAATTATTTCAATATAATTGGTTTTTCCTATAATCTTATTTTATTTTAAGCATTTAAAGACATTTTGAGAAGGAGTTCATAGCAAAAAAGTCTACAAGCCCCTGTTTTAGAACCTGGTTCCCCCTGAGCTTTTGGTTCAGAAGTTGAAAAAAGGAAATTCTTATTATTCAAACCAAAGGGATGCAGGACAGGTTTCTTCAGGCCGGCTAATCAAGCATGTCTGGAAGGGATGTAAACAATACTGTTGTATCAATCCTAAGAACGATTTTGATGAGTCCATGAAACAAGAACATGAAACCACTGCTGGGCCCAAAAGCCCATTCCCCAAACACCAGTAAACACTCCAAGAACCACGCCAGGCTTAAGTCCAGTGTAGTGAGCTGTTTCTTCCTCAGACTATTGAAGGCCTTCTCTAAAACAGAACTGGGACAATATGTAATGTCCTAAAGGTTTAGATGTTAACAATAACATTGATTAGGAAGAAACAGGAGCATCTAACCAATCGCTAACTTGATGAGCTTCAGGAGAAAGTGGACCACTGTCACATGGCCATCACCTCCGAACTGCTCCCAAAACTCAACAGCCTGCCGTCCCCTCACTTCTCTTTAGCAGAAGCTCATTTGTGCCTCGTCAAAGGCATGAGGTACCTGATTCTTCCTAACTTCTTTTGCTTTAGTTCTAGAGCCTTCTTTTCAGAGAAGATCCCTGAAGAGTATGTCAATACAAGGGTGAGAGGATCTATAAATTCAGGGGGAAAGTCGGCCCTCTTCTCCCTGCCCTCGGCAGATTTACTGACTAGATGGTTTTTCTTTTAATGACAGTCTTTTCCCTAGATATGCTCCACTAACTCACACCCCTCCCCAATATCAACAACCAAAAGTGAAGGAAAACTGACCAACACAGCAATCACTTCTGACTTCACACCAGAGCTCCCCCTTTCTCTACCAAGATGGAGTATCACCATTTCTTCTCCAGGGCCAAGAGTAGTCATTACCTTTAATCTGAGTTCTGCTACCTTTCAATGTTGCTTTCATTTATATTTCTGTAGTCAGTTTATATTATACTGGCTCTGCAGTCTTTGCTTTGTATCAGTTAATAAATCTTCCATGTGTGCCTTAATTCTCTGTATCTCTCACATCTCATGGTATAGTAGTATTACCCTACACTCAGATATCACAATTTATTCAGCTGTTCCCCAGTTGACAAAAACCCATTTTGGGGGGCTGTAGAAAAGATCTTGCCATGATTATTATGGCATGTATGGGATGTTCTTTCTGACTCTAAGGATATGTGTCCTTCAGTAGACTCACTGGGCCAAAGGGCATGAACAGTTTAGTTGATTTTGGGCATAATTCTAATATTCCAGAGTAGTGAGACCAATTCACAGCTCCACCAAGAGTTTATATTATTGGGGCAGCTAGGTGGCTTAGTGAAGAGAGCACCAGCCCTGAAGTCAGGAGGACCTGAGTTCAAATTTGGCCTCAGACACATAATACTTACTAGCTGTGTGACCTTGGGTAAGTCACTTAACCCCAATTGCCCTGCCTTCCCCCTTCCAAAAAAGAAAAAAACAGTTTATATTATTGCTGTGCCCAGCAAATTATTCCTAGCTTTCCACCTCTTCTAAGTTCTATTAGATGTGATGAGCCACTAGGGACAGCACCTGATTTAGTCTGCCAAATAAGCTAGTGGGTTATCAGTGAAAATAAAGAGAAATGAACTTACCATTGTGCAGATAAATAGCTTAGTGAAAGGCTTAAAAGAAAATTCAAAAAGCTTAAGGGATAAGTGTTTGGCTCAGGCCCTCATTCTCAGACTACTAATGCCTTTGGACAACTCATTATGTTAAGAGAGGTTAGTATCTTTGTGATTGATGTTTATATTTTGATTTAATAGTTGATGTTCTTAGAACATCATGGAACATCTTGGAATATCATGAAATCAGATTAAGACTAAACCAGCAGGGCTCACCTAGCTATACCTTGAGGCTGTGAAAGTTGTACTAGACTTATAGTGCTGGGAGGGAGGTGCATAAGGAACTTAATGCAGACTCCAAGACTCCAAAATCCATCAGTGGACCCCAGTAAGAAGAAACAGGAAAAAAATCCATACTGTTAACATTAAATGTTAAGAAATTTGTATAAGGCTAAAAATAAAACCAAAGTTTCTGATGGAAAAGACCATTTTAAAATAGCACACTCTTCTGGAGGGCCACAAAAAGGACAATGTCTAATGGGACACAGAAGTTGGAATGAAGAGCTCTGGCTTCTGGTCTTGACTCTGCCAAGATGAGCAAGAATATCATAGGGATGAGGAGGCTTCTGCTTTCCCAAAGTCTGGAGGACAGGACCAACATCCCAGTGACCCACACAGAAGAGAGGTATTTGTCTTTCTGCCAGTCAAATAACTTATCCCTGGGCAAGTGCGGGCTGGCATCTCTCCTAGAAGAGAAAGGGATTCAAAGAATACCTTCCATTCTCTATGTTATCAGGAAAGAAAGAAGGGCTTGGATATAAAAATGAAGAAAAAAGAGCCGAAGAGGCAGAGAAGATTTCTGACCTACACTAAAAGATCAGAGAATGAAAGAACATGGTACACAGGAGAAAGGGAAAAAGAAAAAGGATGACTAAACACTTGTAGCTAAGTAACAGGTATTGCTACAGAAGGAGTGGGAGCAGCTGCTTTTCCTTTAAGGCATGGGTTCCCAAAGTGGGTGATACTGCCCCATGGGGAGCGCTGAAACAATCCAGGGAGATGGTAGTAGCCTCAGTTGCACTAGGTGGGGCACTGAATAAAAATAAGGAGTGGTGGAAGCATAAGGAAAGAGAAGAAAATTTTTTTTTTGACATTTAAACATCAGATATTTATTAAATGGGAAGTCAAAATCAATAATAACAGTAGCATATTTATTCAACAGAGAAATAAATGGCAAACCACTCCAATATCTTTGTCAAGAAAACTCTAAATGAAGTCACAAAGAGTCAGACACGACTGAAATGACTGAACAACAATACACTCAATAGAAGGAAAAAGTAGGAATAATAAAAATATAACAGTCTATCCATAATCCTGAATTACACTGCAATGTATATGCCAATGAGGCATATATGTAAGCAACCCCGTGTGCCTGCGGTGACTCAACCCTGGAATGTGGACTTGGAAGCCAGTGGTGGCTCTTTGGGAAAGAGAAGAAAATTTTGAAAAAATATTTGCATATGTTTCATTTATTGTGTAACAGAGTTAAAGTGGTAGTGATTTCATTATTTTCCAAATAAATATACAAAATGTAAGTTATAACCCATCAAGTCTGCCAACAGGTCTTAACAGGCAGGTGTTGGCAGGTGAGCTGTCATGTGTTGTTGGGAAGCCCAGCATACATTGACAAGAATATGTGTGTGTAATGACTTTTTTACAATACAGTTACATGACACAATATTGTATCATCAAAATTTCAATGCAGGAAAAAACCCCACAAATTTACAATAAATTACTAAATTTAAGATGTATCATTTAAAAAATATTTTACATATTTTTTGAAATGATGCAAATTTCAAAAAATGTTAAAGGGTTAAAGAAAGTCAATTTCCAGGGAGGCATTGAGTAATTTTTTTCTTTAAAAAAGGGGTGGTCGGTCAAATAAGTTTGGGAACCTCTGCTCTAAAGGTATAAAGATAGGGATCCTCAGGTGCCATCTGGTGAGAGATCATCCTTGAGGGTAAGGGACAGAAAAGAACAGTACTGTTTAGTAACTCCTTTTTAAGGCAGCTATCTGGAGCTGATCATGGTATAGAAAGATCTACTGTCTTCCTAGGGCACAAATCTAGGGTGGGCCAGAGAAACTCCCAAGATCTATCAGTTTTTATAACTACCCACATTTGGGGATTCATTTGAGCACAGATGATATTGTCAGGAGTTATCTTGAAATCATTGTTACGGAGTATGAAGTACCAGGCAAGAAAGTGAAGACCTTAGAAGCCTTATATCTCCACTGCAGAGGAATGGCAGGTTCTTGGACCAGGAATGGAATGCATTTAATGTAAAATATGTTTGCATGGAGTCTTGCAAATGTCATTAAAAGGGTTTTAAACCGAAAAAACTGTGAAGATTACTTGTGTGACTCTACCAATAAAAATCCTCTGAAGATTAGCCACAATAAAGGAAGAAAAACAGTAGAAAAGCCCCCAAATTCACAGGAGACAAGATACCAAGAAAGGAACCAACTATAAACCACAGCCTCTGATGTCTACACACGAGGGCACAATGTATGGATAATAATGACAAGGTGAACCAGAGATTCTAATGCAAGGAGGCATATTGGATTGGTGTCATTGAGATTTGGTGAAAGAGGACTGCACTGTAGCTCTGGAAGAGTTTATAATCTTTGGTAAAAGGCATATGTATGGGAGGATGTCTGAATAAATAAGGAAACTGAGGCAGTCAGGAAACAGATCTCATAAGCTTGGTCAGAGATATGAGATAGGAAGAATGGGAGACTTCATTGTCTGAAGGCCTAACACAGTAGCTAATAATTTGTTGGCTTGTCTTAGTCATTTCAGTCTTTAAAAGGCAGAGGTACTAATAAGAGCAGCACATATTCTAAATAGGCTTTTTTACTAACAAGGAAACACCGACTGTTGAAATAAAATGGTAAGGACTTGGAGGGTGGGGGTTGGATGCAGGGTGTGAATATTCCATCTGAGAATTTGTGATAGAAAAGAGAAAAGTTAGGCATTGAGCTCAGATTTTAGAAGAGCAGATTACAAAGGATTCAAAGAAAGGACAGGTACAGTAGGACCTCAAGGATTAAAATCTTCCAGTTGAGTCCCCCTAGGAGAGAAGTTCTTGAAGACAAAGGTAAAAAATTGTTATGAGGATAAGGAGTACTCTCAAGAGACTGATGTCCATGTCCATGGAATTCACAGAGGCAGAAAGCAAGGACAGGTGATGGAGTGTGTAGAAACGCATGGTCTGGTCTTGCAGGAATAATATTGGACACTGGTAATGCTTGCGGACCATGGAGAACAAAAAAACCACAGAATTTTTTTTTTAAAGTTATAATGAGGAAAAGAGCATGATCAAAGAAAGCATTGCTTGTCATAGAGGAGAGAACACTAATACACAAAGAAGAGAAGAAATACTGAACTGTTACTTTGCTTCTTTTTTCTCTTCCAAGGAAAATGATCTGTGAGTTAGAAAGGACAGAACAAAAATGACCCAAAGGCAGCAGTAAGACTGTGAGAGAAGGCATAGTACCAGGCTTGGAAGAACAAGATCCCACAGAGAACCAGTGGATATGACTATTTCTGAGACTCTGGCCATGGAAAATGAGGCCTGGAGGACAGGGAAGAAAGTAGAGTCTAGCAACTAGAGGTCACTGAACTTGCTTTTGACCCTTGGCACATTCTAGAAGGCCTGTTAAAGGAAGGGCCAGGGAACACCCAGAAGAGTAAGTCCTGATCACACAACTGGCATGATTTATCATGAACAGATCAGGCCAGACTGGTGGCCATTTTCTTCTCTGACAGTGTTACTGGAGTGGTAGATCAAGATAATATGATAAATATAATTTAGCTAGATTTGTGCAAATAATTTAATAAGGTTTATCATATTATCTTTCTGGACAAGATGGTAGTGTATGAGTAAGACAATACAGTTAGTTGGATTCAGACCCAGCTGACCAGATTAAAAAAATTGTTATTGTTTCACACCCATTTGGAGAAAAAGTCTCTAGTGGAGAACTCCAGGGATTTGTGCCTGACCCTGGGAAGCATTTTATCAAGGACTTTGGTAAAGGCATAGATTGAATGTTTACCAAATCCACAGGCTAAACCTTGGGATGAATCAAGCAAAATGAAATTCAATAGTAATGTCTAGTAGTATTATATTCAGGTTTAGAAAAAGAAACCTTACAGGTCCAAGACGTAGGAGTGTGGCTAGAGAGTAACTTGTCAGAAAAAGATCTGAGGGTCTTGATGGATTTTACAAGCGTATTATGAGTTTACAGTGTGATATGGGAGCCAAAAAAGCTAATGTTATCTTAGGATGCATTTAAGGACAGGATACATACAGGACTAGGGAGATGATGAATTCTTTTTTACTCGCCCTGTTTAGATCATACCTGCAGTCCTTCATTCCACATTTTAGGGAGCACACCAATAAACTGGAGGGAGTCCAAAAGATGGCCACCAGAACAAAAAAAGACTGGGGTGGAGTGGAAAAGGAAAACACACTATCTGTTTTTTAAAGGTGGCTCTATGGGTAAAGGATTATTAGCCTTATTTGGTGGCCCTGAAGGACAAAATTAGGAGCAAGAGGTACAAAGGGTAGAGAGACTTGAACAGGAGTCTTGGTAAAGCATGAGTAACTCCGGATGTTATGGATGAGTTTCCCACTCAACTATGGATTGCCCTGGGCTGGGCTTCCTCCTGCCTCTTATCTGCTAAGAAGCAGTATCTGGGGAAGGATTCTTTCTTTCTGGTTCTCTGCCTTGCCATGACACCCAGCAATCTTCAGGCCCTTTGTCAGCAGGAAGCCAGCCCTGCCCTCTGGACTCTCCCCATCACAACACTCACTCCTCAGGAGCAGAGACTATTTAGTTCTTCTATTTATATCCTTCAAGCCTAGCCCAGAGCTTGGCTCAGAAGAAACACTTAACAAATGCTTTCTGACTGGTCTGTTCCTTCATTCCCTGCCAGTCCCTCTTCTCCACTCCTGTAAAAATGAGGGAAAGCCTCCAAACCCAGCATTCCTTCCCAGCTAGCCCCAGATAGTGCACCTGGCCTGAGGGCTTCCAACACTCTTCTTTGTAGCTCCTTGCTTGAAACCATTGCAGCTCACGTCGACAGGCTGTTCTGGGACTGCACTCCAACCTATGGCTGTGAGAAGACACAAATGACCATGTCAAGGCAGCCCAGCATAGAGGCTGTACTGTGCTAAAGAAAGGATGGATAAATGTGTGAATTAATGCTGACCCGGGGGAGAGGGGGCAGGGTCCAATGAAGTGATCCAGGAGACCCATGACACCATTCTGCTGAAGATTCTATCAGCAGAGCATGAGCTCTGACAGATCCTCTCTGGCTACAAAGGCAGACCAGCTGCGTTGGGAGGGGCTGATCCCCAAGCTCAGCATGGATGGGTTTTCTAGCTACAGCAGGACGACAGTAATGTATTAGTGGAATAAGTACGCCCAAAAAACCCATCACAGAACCTAGAACATCGCCAAGAATATCATGAGATCACACTGAAGAATACATATGTTATCATTTCCTAGGATTCTGTTGTAAAAATGAACTGGCTTTCTGTCAGAGCTGCTAATTGGCAAAAATCTGATTTTTGGTGAGAATAATAGTTCCTCTTGTGCTGTAAAGTATTAGATGGACAGGACAGGAAAGTCTTGGGGGAGGTCACTCCTGGATAAATTCCTCACTTTGGAAACAGGATCCTAGGGTGCCCCAGGGTATTGATGGGAGAAGGCCAGGTCACTTACCAGCCCCACAGGGAACAACTTTTCCTGGGCAGTTAGCTCTCTTTGCCTGAACTGCACAGCGGCTGTGTTCAAACAGCAAATTTGACTGAAGCATTTTCAGCTCTTGTACTTGGAAGCCTCTGGGAAAATTGGATACATGCTGACACCTAGTTATGGGGAAAAAAAAAACTTTATCACAGACTAAACAGGGTTCTGACACTGTCTTTCCCACCATCCCTCACTCCAGATTTCTCAATGACTATTAACTGAAGGTCAATTCCTTAAGAAATGTCCAGAAATTCCATCTACAGGATCAGACACATTCACTCCAGGTTTAGGAAGCCAACAGTTTGTACTCTCCCTGCCCCCACCTTGGGGAGATGGCAGTGAGGCGAAGTTTTGTTGGGGATGTGGGTTTTTTTTTAAGTGAGGTCCCTATTTTAGCCTACTTCATCTGAATGTAATGGGTGCAGAGAAAGGCTCCCCTTGGACTCTGGGGTGGACTTACGTAGAAAACAACATTCCAAGGTAAAGGCCAGAATCAAAGGATGGCCTCCTACACAAAGTACAATTTCGCTTTGTCTTGTGTCTTTCCTCTAAATATGCCCCAGAGAAAATTATGGTGATGACAACCACAAGCCTTCAGAACCAATTCTATGCTTATAGGGGTTAAAGAGCACCCCTGTCTTCCACCCCTCAGACCCACGGATTCTGTGGCAGTGCCATGGAAACTGCTGTCAAAGCTAAGTTACATCTGAGTTTGCCACCGAGAGACAGCATAGCACAGAAGAAAGCTCAATGAATTGTGAGTTCATAGAAGCATATATGTAGTATTAGAAAATGGGTTTGAGTCTTAGCTCCATCATTAACTAGAAGAATGATTTTGGGTAAGTCACAACTTCTCTGAAATTCTGTATAACAGAGATAATAATGCAGATACTACCTGCTTCACAGATTTGTTGTGAGAATCAAAAAAGATAAGGTCAAGTGCCATGTAACTGGTGTTGAAAGGTAAGCTTCCCCCATGTGGGCATTCACATAGACATTGTTCTTGGGCTGCCATTTCCCAAAGGGGGTAAAACATGAGGATAGCACCTAGCAGTCATTTTCTTACCTGTCAATCATGGCTCTCTTCATGGCCTCAGGGCTGTATGGACATTTTCCAATGACCACAGCTGCTAGGTAGATGGGATCCTCTAGAAAGTGCATCAGCAGGGCACCTTGGCACCCAAGCACATTCCATCTTGCTAGTTTATCACTACAGGACATAGAGCAGGTCTGGTCTCCTCGGCCTGGCTTCACTCGGAGTAATCCCACCTGGTGATACTCGACACCAGGCTTCTGAGTGTCTCCAGCTTCCCCTGGCACACATTTTGCTCCAGTTCTATAAATATCCACTACTTTAGCACCAATGGGGACAGTCCCTTTAGCAGCTGCTGGTCCATCTGCTGGAGGGCTGGAATTGCTGGCTTCTGGGGGTATTTGTAAGCTTCCTTCTTTCTCAGTAGAGTAATGCATGACTCTGTCACCGGGGATCTCCCTGGGAAGATCCCTGGGTTCTGTCCTCATCCTCTTAGTTATAAGGTGGGCAGGGATTTCTTCACATTTTCTTTTTTTTTCTAGTACCACAGGGTCACAAATGGCCTTTGCTGACTGGCTGAGTGGAGCGCAAGGCTGATCTTCAGACTCAAGCATTGGGATGATGGAGGCATCCCCACCTGCAAGAGAAAACATTACCTAAAACAGACTCCTTTTATAATCCCTACTACCTGAGAGGAGATTAGTGACATTATGGCCACTTCATAGTCCCAGAAATGACATCAAGAAAACCACAGCTCAGTAAAGAATAATGATAGGCAACTATGAGCACAACCTTTTCAAATATCAATGTGTTTTTCTATATTGCCTTCCTAAAGCAACCTGAAAGGAGCTCACACACACCTAATCCTCAAAGCCTGCCCATGAGCTGGACAAGAGATAGGAACATAACAACAAAGGCAGAGAACACAAATGCTGCAGGTGAAAAGTCACTTCATTCTAATCCCCATCTCCTGACTCCCATGCCTCATGCTCTCTCTGGATATTTAAAGGGACACTCTGGCTTGTCATGCTGCACCTGAACCCTGAAGCTCAGTGAGGGGTTGGTCTTGAGCCTCCCCACGTAAGCTATGGCTTTATTAAACTATTGTTATGGATAGTTCTCATTTTTACATTGCTTGAATTTCTCCCAGTATCCCTTCTCCACATCCATGAAAGCAATTTGAAAACAAAGAAATTTTTTTTAAAGAAAAGAAAGAGAAAACCATATGTTGAACAAGTCTGAAAACATATGGAGTGTTTCACTCACACCTGTGGATCTCCTACCTCTCCAAAGTGCTGCCCAAGTGATCTTTAAAATTTAATGCCTCTATTCCAGATGAAGAAAATTCAATGCCAGATTGGAAAGTTTGTTCCCTACTAACCAGCTCCACTCTGCCCTCAATTATACTGCTTCTTCAGTATATGCTTCAGTGATCTACGAAGACTATCTGTCATACACGATAGGTAAAATGTCATCAGAACAAACTTCATTTTTCAGTCTTTGGCTGTATCACACACTGCTTTAAATGACAAGTTTGGCAGGTGACATTCATCTAACATTACCTCGTTCATGAAGGCTCTACATATTTTATTTCGTTTTATCCTCAAAGCAGCCGTGTAGGAGACTGAAAGAATAGCTAATGTGAAGACACTCATAGTGGGAATGTGACTTGTCCAAAGTCAAACATAAATGCAGGTGTGGGCATCTGACAAGGCCTTCTGGTTCTCTGTTGTATTTCTTTGCCACACATAATGGTGAATCATCCTCTAGACTAGAGGTTCAAAGTCTTCTGTTTACAGGATTCTGTCTTACAATGGCTGCATTTCAGGTCACTGCTTGAAATAACAAAGTTTTGGTGGAAAAGAATATGTGAGTTTGATTCAGAAGACCTGGGTTCAATCCCAGCTTGAACTACTTGAATTGGCTCTATTACTTACTAGCTGTAGCAACATGAGCAAGTCCTTCACTTCTGGGAGCCTCAGTTTCCCCATTTGTAAAGTGTGGCACTTTTTAAAATTTTTATTTTTTTTATTGGTTTGTTTGTTTACTTTTAGTTTACAAGATTCAGTTCCATAATCCCTTGAGTTTCAAATTTTCTCCCCTCCCCACCTCCCATGGCGGCATGCAGTCAAGTATTGGATCTGCAAATACTGTCACATTAGACATTAGTCTGGTTGTATAGAAGGGTTGTAACTGATGGAATGAACAATG
>CM053585.1:35229974-35243016 GCA_028646515.1 Pseudochirops corinnae | reverse complement strand
GGAAACAAAACCAAACATGGAAAGAAAGAGAGCATATAGTTTGCTTCAGTCTACATTTAAACTCTGTTCTTTCTAGATCTTTCTCTGAATGTAGACATCTTCCATCTTGAGTCTTTTAGAGTTGTCTTATAACCTTGTGTTGCTGAGAAGAGTCTAGTTTATCAAAGCTAGTTGTTTCACATATGTTGTGTCTGTCATTGTGTACAAATTTCTCCTGGTTCTGCTCTTCTCACTTAGCATCAGTTTGTACAAGCCTCTCCAGGTGAATATGAAATCCATCTCCTCCTCATTTCTTATAGCACAACAGTATTCCATTACATTCATATACCACAACTTGTTCAGCCAGTCCCCAATTGATGGGCATCCCCTTAATTTCCAGTTTTTTGCCACCACAAAGAGAGCTGCAGTAAATACTTTTGTACATATGGGTCTTCCTCCCACTTCTATGAAAAGTGTGGTACTTCTGATCATTCTATTTGTGATGACCAGACAAGAGAAAGAAGCTGAAGGCTTTTATAACTGTAGAGCTAGTATTAAAATGGATTTTGTTCTTTATGGCTTTTTTTCTTGGGGAAATGAATATTTTCTTTCTGAATCTTGCAATGGTTATGTTTTCCCATAATCCTATTAAGGTACTGTATCAGCAAGCACCCTAGCATACCTAGGGCAGCTGCTAGCACAGGTTCTTAGATCTGCTTTTCTAAAGGAAAGCAACTCAAAATGGGTTAACAATCTTACTTTTATCAATCAAACATATATCATTTACCTAGTTCAGGGGAAAAAGTCAACAACCAGAACTTCAGAGAATGCAAACAGAAGTTACAAGCAAAGAAACAGATCAGCAGATGGGCTTCCAACCATCTGACCATTACATCCATACCTATTCAGTTACCAGAGAGGGAAGAGTCAACATCTGGGTTTTTCAATGCCGGGGGGCTCAATGGCTTCCCCCAGAGTATCGTCTGGCCAAATCACAGAACTCTTGTCAAAGTGAGCCCCAAAGCAAAAACTCACATCTGTGTATATATAGCCTTCTCCTGGCTCAGAGAATGTCACAGCCCTCTTGACCCACTACCCAATCACAAAGCAATGAGGCGTGGGCATTCCTGAAGAACAAGTCTCCTGCCACAGGCTCCATGTGACCACATTCAGCCTATTAGAGGACATAGTATACTTTCAGATCTGAGAAGGTTCTCAGAGTCATTTAGTCAGTTTAGCAAGGGCCTAGGGGCAGGGAAGATCTTCAGATTCCCATAACAGGTACTGACAATCCTGTCTAGATAAACACTAAGAATAACTGACATTACACAGATACAATCGCATTGGTGGGAAGATACATATAGAGACACTGGCTTAAGGATACTGTAAAAGGCATAGTAATATGGTAGCTTTTATTGACTCAGAAATCAATGGAAAAGATATACATCCCTAAGACAAGAAAATGGGGATTATCATAGACACAAAGGCTCAGTTATACTCACATGGAGTGTGGCTAGAAAAAAACACAAAATGCAAGTCTGGTTTGAGTTTCCACATCCCTGTCTTGGTTCCCGGCAGAAAGATGCTGTCCTGTTGCAGGCTGACTGCAGCCCTAAGTTGATGGAACAGGTACCTGCCAGGTAACAAGTATTAGCATAAATGAGTCACTGGCCACTGGAATCCCCAGTTTGGAAGAATATGGCTGGGCACTCCCGCAGGAAGGAGCTGATACCCCGAAGTACTTAACTCAGAACAGTGGTCAGGTATAAAAGGACAATCCAAGCTGCCCTTCTATCTCCAAACCTCTCCCACCTCAACAGTCAAGGTGACTGATTTCTTTTAGAACACTGGTTCTTACTGTATATCTGTGGCATTATTGTCTGTGGCACCAGGGCAATTACTGGGAAGTTTCTCTCTATGCAGAGCTTGGTCTAACTTAGCTTTTTATGCTAAACAGATATAACATGGTAATGGAAACTCTTAAGTTAATTCAGGGCCCAGTGCCAAAGGATTCCCGACTTCACTTAAGCTAACAGTATTGAGAACAATGAAACACAGTTGGCCAAGCGATACTATTCGAACAAGTGAAGCCTCTGTGATTTAGTAGGGTTTTGTCATTGTAGAAGTTATTTTTTTAAAGTTATTTTATTTTATTTCAAATTTTTTTGCTTTTTGTAGGGCAACTGGGGTTAAGCGACTTGCCCAAGGTCACACGGTCAGTTAAGTGTTGAGTGTCTGAGGCCGGATTTGAACTCAGGTCCTCCTGACTCCAGGGCCGATGCTCTATTCACTGCGCCACCTACCTACCCCCTGCAGAAGTTATTTTTAAAAATCCACCAGGTAGGCAGGAATCAATGAATAAGCCAGGCATAGTGAGATAACTAAGAAAAAGTAAAAAGCTGTTTACTTCTTGTAATGGGGGGATTAAAGGTATCTAAATGAGGCCAGAAAATATAAATACAGAGAAAATCAGGGTTGTGACTTGCTTAGGGTCACACAGCTAGTAAATATCTGAGGTCAAATTTGAACTCAGGTCCTCCTGACTCCAGGGCTGGTGCTCTATCCACACACCACCCTGCTGTTTCAAGAAGCCATAATTCTAAGCAGCAATTTGATTTAGGGCAGGGATTCTTAATATTTTTGTGTGTATCACAGAACCCTTGGGTAGTCTGGGAAATATGATGTTTCTTAGAAAAATTTATAATTATAGGAAATGCTAAATTTCAGTTAAAGGGTGATGAAGATTAATAAAGATGATAATCTTTTTCCCATACAAGTTCACAGATTCCCTGAAATCTATTTACTGACCCCTTAGGGGGTCCATGGACCTCAGGTATTATTCTTAAGAACTCCCAGTTGGTGGTATGGGAAAACCCACACCACTAGTAAGTTTGCTGAGCAAGAATTTTCCTTAAAACTTTTTTATATCTAAGGAATGTGAAAGAAGGCATTAAAATCATTTTACGAGAGAATTTCTAATACTTTACCTCTGGAAACTCCTCTTGGCTATAACCTCAGCATGACTGTCATTAAGGATGTCTCCTGTGGCAAAAATAAGAAATCCTGTGAAATCATATGGAACTTGAGGAGGGTTCTCCCCCACCTCCAAGTGCCCCAATGACTTTTCTGCCTTTATCCCCAGAAACAGAAAGATTCTTCCCTTACCACTTTGGACAAACCATGCTAACTTTATTAATAATTCATAACCACTCACAATGATACATTAACAGCAAATCTTTAACCTGGAGGGCTCAGTCTCTGATCTGTAGCATAATGGATGATTCTTTTGCTTACAATAAGCTCATGTCTAGGGACTAAAAATGTTTTCCTACCTGCAACGAGAGTGGCTGACCCAGGGGAGTAAGGTTCTCTTCAGCAACCTAACATACCCATGGCTGCCCACTGCCTCTGGTGTGCTCATTGTCCTATCAGGAAAAACAGCTTTCTTTTAACCACTATAACCTGGAATGGCCCTGATGCTTGCTGCTCCATGTGTGACAGTAAGAGGCTCACAGGTATAGGAATAAACTTAAAAGAACTAAGGTTAAAGACAAGTTTAACAGCTGAAATATCCATGGAAATTTCCACACTGATGCCCCTCCCAAAATCTGTGTCTGAATTCTGATTGTTATCCCTGAAACAGAGAAGTATAAAAAAAGCTATAAAGCGAAATTTTCCTCATTCCATGATAGAAACTGCCAGACGCAAGGCAAAATTGATGAGAGGAAATCTTTGGTGTAAATATGTAAATATCAGACGCATCATTTGTTTAAAACAACCTCCCCTTCTGAATTTACATTTTTTCATTAAGTGGCTTTTCATCCCTTCTTGTGCTTAAACAATAATTAAGCGCTGGACACCCAACTAACTTCAGCTGGCAACAGCCCCATCTCTGGCTAGAACACAAAAGGACACTAGCTTCAAAGGTGTCAGAATCTACAGCTCCCACCCCTGCTTACCACTTTTTCTCATCTTGGACAGGCCAATGCATTTCGTTCCTGTTCCCATGGAGACAACTTCCTTAGTTACTGGGAAAAACAAATTATCAAATGAGTTCCCATTCTCTAAATGTTCCCCAGCTTTAATGAGTCAGGTCACTTAGCAGCTTACTGCCAAGAAAAGATTCCTGTAATTAACAGCACATCTGGTACAAACCAAGCACCTTGATCCTGAGAAGGGCAAGGGGCTTGTCACTTATCCCAGAGCATTCTGAGACTTAATGGCTGAGTTTGAAGACCTTGGTGAGTAATCCCCTACTCCTTAGTCAAAGGGCCTCCCCTGAGGACCTAGAGAGCTACATATGGCTTCACAGCTGAAGGTTTCCCCACCCCTGCCCTCCTCCAACCCATTCATTTTGCAGATGGAGAATCTGAGGCTCCAGAAAGTTAAATACTTGCCCACAGACAAACATCCAATCAGTAGCAAACTGTAGTACCAGAACCAAGATCTCCTAATCTCCTTCCCAGGATTCATTCTAGTACTCCATCCCAATTCCTCAGTCCAATGAGGGGACAAACATTTGGGGATTACAAGCCACAAGATAATTTTGCTTGTAAGACTACTGCATCTTGGCATTTTTATACAGCTGCAATTTAAAGCCTTGTCAGAACTGGTCCTGTATTTACTTATCAATAACACTGGGTCCTTGGAATACAAGCAAGCTCCTTGAGGGCAGGAGCTGCCTCATTTTCAGCTCTCAATTCTCAATGTCTGGCACAGTTACATCCTTAATAAAGGCTTATTGATGGCTTGTCAGGTGTTCTGGAAGAAGAGAAAAAGTTTCACCTGGTAAGGATTTGTCACTGGGGTCACGAGAGCTTTCTGCTGCAGAATTCACCTTAACCACAGCTGCCAGCAAGGTCCATTCTCGATCTGGCTCGGGCTTTCCCTGCTTGGGCAGCTTAGTGCTGTAGTGAGTATAGCACAGATAGGCAATTTCATCTGCAGTCCACATGATCTGAGAAGTCCTGACATCAGCCTGGATTAGATCTGATAAGTCATTCTGGAAAATGGAAAGCAGAGAGAAAAGGAGTAAGGACAAGTACCTAGGTACTTCTATCAAATTTGTGTGGTCAGCTCTCACCACAACGATCTTCCTTTTCTGTCGCACTGTACTTACATATATGGATCTTGGTAATGTACACCGGAGGTGTCAAACACAAGATTCCCCATAATGCTCCCATAGCAGACAAATCAGATTAAAATGTAACTGGGAAATAGTTAACAAAATAAATAAAAATACAATAAAATTTAGATTATGTAAATATGTGGTTTTCTTAGTCCATATGCAGCCCCCAGGATATGCTCAGGTATGGTTTAAAGGTCTTCTATTTGAGTTTGACACCACAGATACATACCATTATCCCACAAACCTGCTATTCCTACTGGTAGATAACACTTATCTGTCAGGAATAGCAGGTTTGTGGGATAATTTAAATTGTTCTACCTTGGTCATGAACTCACATTTATTTTGATGTCAAATTTCAGTTTCCCACAGAGATAGATTAGATAATATATCAAACACTATCCCTGTTGTAAAGATGAAAAAAACTGGGGCTCAGAGATTGTGACCTTTCCCCCCTTCTTCAGCATTAACAACAAAAGAGTAACCTAAGGGGCTCACCATCTACCTCACAGGGTGGTTGTAAGGCTCGGATGAGACAGTATAGGTGAAGTGCTTTGCACATTTTAAAGCACTATTTCCCTGACAGCTTAAGGATGTTATTTTTCAAAATTGGTGCCTCCTGAGTTTTGGGGGCAAAGGGAAGAAGTGGAGCAGGCCCAAACTTGCAACTCTACAAATTAATTATGATTCTACATACCCTAACCAGTTATGATGAGAAGCAACCCACATCCATCTCTAAGAAAATCACATGATGTAGCATCTAAGAGCTGTGTCCCTGGGATACAATATAGGAAGGGATCCCTGAATTCAAACAAGTCTCTGTAGAATTAGATTCAGAAGCTAAAATTCAGTTAATCAAGTGCCTACTGACTGGAAAAGGCAATGTGATTTATTCCAGAGAACCACATATCACCATCCTCCAGGGTTCTATTTCTGGAGTCGTGGTGCACAATAGGCATTACTTTGTGAATACCACCCAATTCAACGAAACACATTGCCCACCACCTACAGTACCTGCCTCAAGAAGAAAGACAAGAAGATAATCCGGCTGACCAGGGCCATTACTGAATCTTCTGGTGCCTCAAGCAACTCTTTAAAGACTAGATTTCAGAGGAGCAGCGGACTGGCATGGATGGAGGAAGACTGCCAGTTAATCTCTACATCCCAATAAAAGCAGTTTCAGATCCAAACCAAAATCTGCACAATCCTGACTAAAATCTCACCTTTTACAGGAAGCCTTCCCTACTAATCCCTCTTAATTCCAGGGTTTCCTCTTATTTGCTGTTTCCTGCATATTGCTCACTTTGTATATATTTGTTTGCATCTTGTCTCCCCCACTAGATTGTAAACTCAGACTGAAGAGACTGTCTTTTTTTGCCTTTTTGTATCTCTGTTGCTTAGCACAGTGCCTGGCACATGGTAGGGGCATAATAAATATTTGATTGATTGTTCAAGCTTCTCTATGAGGCAACTGTGCTAGGGACTAGGTAAAGGTGAAAAACAATGTAACCTCTGCCCTTAAAGGAGTTTGCAATGTAATGGGGATACAAGGCACATATACAGGTATGCTACAAAGTACAACTGGGATAACCCTTTGACCCAGCAAAACCACCACTAGGTCTGTATCCCAAAGAGATCAAAGAAAATAGAAAAGGGCATATTTGTACAATGATATTTATAGCTTCTCCTTTTATGGTGGCAAGGATTTGGTAACTGAGGGGGATGCTCATCAGGTGGGGAATGGCTAAAACAAGCTGTGGTATAGGATTGTGATGGAATACTATTGTGCTTTAAAAGAAATGAATGATCAGGATTGTTTCAGAAAAACCTGGGAAGACTTATGTTAACTGATAAAAAGTGAAGTGAGCAGAACACTGTACACAGTAACAGCAATATGGTAAAGGAATGATCAACTGTGAAAGATTTAGCTACAACGATAAAGACAATGATGCAGATCAGTTCCAAAGGACCCAAGAAGAAAAATTATCAGCTTCCAGAAAGAGAAGCAAGGAATTCTGAGTGCAGATTGATGCATACTTTTTTGTAAACTTTATTTTTGGTCTTTTTCTTTTGCAACATGGCTAATATGGAAATATGTTTTACACTGACTTCGAGTGTATAATTGATATAAACTGCTTACCTTCTCAAGGAGGGAATTTGGAACTCATAATTTTTTAAATGACAAGTTTTTTTAAACATAATTGGGAAATATTTAATAAAAATTTTAAAAGTTCATGGAATCTAAACTTTGGTTTACAAAACCCACAGATTTTGGTTCCACACAAAACCTCAGAATGGGAAATTGGCCCTTGGGGGCTCAGTAACTCAGCAGGAATCCCCTCTACAATTATCTCTAGGTAAATGGTCATCTGGATTGCATTTGAAGATGTCCAGGAAAATCTTGTGGAAATGAATATTGAAAACGAAAATAAATATAATCTAAATCTCGACAATTATGAGCCTCAGCTTTTACCTCTGCCCTCCGGGGCCACAGAACAAGGAGAATTTCAGAAAACGTTTTCACTCCAGCACTCGGTCCAGCCTAAATGAACACATGAACACATGAACGAACACGAACACACACACATACACACACACACTGCTTTACACACATGTCCTTGGAGCTTAGGGATACATTTATTATACCCATTTTACGGACGGGAAAACTGATAGGTGACTCGGCAACGAACCCCCAGCGAGTGAGTCTCAAAATCTGGATTTGCACCCATTTCTTCCGAGCTCCAAGTCAGTAAAACTATCCCCTAAGCAATGAGCCAGGCCTGGAAAGGGCCTTAGGCCGAGGGTCGGCTCCTTCCAAGCGGGCCCTAGGGCGCTCTCTGGGCCCTATCCCCTTTGCTATACGGCTCTGGGGGCCTGCCCTCCCCGGCTGGAAAGGTGCGCCGGAGCCCCTCTCCCTGGTCTCAGAAGGGGCGGGGCCGGAAACAGAGGACCGAGGAAGGTGGTGCCTCCGGTGTGCCGGGCACCCCGCCGAGCAGGGGAGGGGGGAGCTCTTGGCATCGGCACGCCCGCGGAAAGCGAACAGCCCCAGGCCGGCCCCAGCCCCGGCCCGGCCCTGCCCCTGCCCCTCCTCGCCTCCCGAACCCGAGTCACCCCGGCTAATCCCAGCCCGGCTCCGCTCACCCTCTGACCCGCAGGCCCCGGATGTGGAACTGAGGGGAAGTCAGCTGACTGGGACGGACGTGACGTCAGGAAGCCTGCTGGGGCGCAAAGCACGCTGGGCTACGTAGTATTCGTAGTACTACGGCAGTCTAGGCGAGTTGGGGTCCAGCGCCTCTGGGTAACGTGCCAAGACGAATGCGCATGCGCAGAGAGCCGGGCTGGTTTGGAGGTGAGGAAATTCCCAGACAGTCGCTTGGGACTCATTTTCAGCCAAGGGCTAGATAAGCTGCTTTCCGGGCGGGATAATGTTCACACGATACATGGAGGTTTAATCTGCGTTAGACGTTAGCTAGTAGAGCAGTGTTTTGCATGACTTCACATGTATAATAGGAATTATACTTCTTGCCTTCTCAATGGCCGGAAGGAATTTGGAACTCACAAAGAGTATTTTATAAATTTAATCTGCATTAACATTTTCTCCCATCACTTTTTTTGGAGGGGGAGGGCAGGGCAATTGGGGTTAAATGACTTGCCCAAGGTCACACAACTAGTGTGAAGTGTCTGAGGCCGAATTTGAACTCAGGTCCTCACGACTCCAGGGCCGGTGCTCTATTCACCACTCCACCTAGCCGCCCCCCATCATTTTCTTAAGCCTAGAAATCAACAGAATAAATCACGTCCTGATGTAGAGGCTCTATTAAAGTCGGTACTGAATGGCACAATCTGGCCCATTTTTCAGCCTCAGTTTCTCCATCTGTAAAATGACTGAACTAGATGCCCTCTATGGTCACTTCCAGGCTACAAATGGTAGGCTCACTTCAGCCTGTTCCTAGAACTTAAAGAACTTTAAAAGGTGACATCTTCTACAAGGACAGAGGTCTGCTAACATCACTCCCCTACTCCACAAGATCCGCATTTGTCACCTCTAGGAAAATGTTGGGCTAATATTAAAAGACCTTCCCAACTTGACTCCGGCCCATTTTATTTTATTTATGCTCATTGTATGGAACTAGATTCATACACACAGGTATCCCGTGCATTTGTCATTCCTGCCTTTGCACTTGATGAACCCTGTCCCAGGAACATATCCCTCCTCACTTCCACCATGGAATCACTAGCTTCCTCTGAGGACCATCAGGAGCCCAAGCCCTCTCCCTCTCTCCCCACACCCCCTAAGAAATTAGATTTAGACGAGTCTGGGTTGCTCCTGGAAGGCAGGGGCTGTCTGACTTTTGTCTATCCCTAGCCTCTGGTACCTCAGAGGTTGTTTGCAGAATGAAATAGGAAATAGGAGGAATATCATCTCAAAGGTGGGAAGAACCAAAAGAATGCCCTCCACAGCAAGAGGTGGTCCTTCAACCTCAGCTGGAAGAGGAGGAGGCGACAGAGGCTGTTCTATTGCAGGGCAGGGCCAATTGCTGAGAATCCTGACTTCAAACTTAAATTTGCCTCCTGGCAACTTCTACCTGATGTAGTTGGCTCTCCCTTCTTTTACAGAGGAGTCCTTTAGAGACCTGCAGACTGGTGTGGAGCAGCCAGGCTTCTCTTATCTAGACTCAGCCCTGCCACTTCTTCCTACATCTGTTCAGCAGCTCATCAGGTGACACGGATATAAAGCCTGTAGTTATCCTCCTCCTCAGCTCTTCAGTGTTGTGAACCCAGGGAGCCAAGGACTAAAAACCACTCCAGAAGGGGTCTGACTAGGTAGAGGGACTTATACCTCACTATGTATATACTCAGCTGACTTGTATTGAGTTGTCTCTAAAATCCCCAACTTATTCAGGAAACTTGAAACTGACCTTTGGACCCCACGTGACCTGGTGAGTTTCATCTCAGATGCAGCCCCTGATCTAGCAGGTCAAGATCTTTCCACTCAGTCTTTCTCATCCAGTGTTTGCAAATTTGCTGAGCTTCCCAGCTCAGCCTTTATCCAAGTCAATGATAAAAATGTTAAATAGTGGAAAGGTTCATGTCCTCAAGGAACAGTAAAGAGATACCAGAATACCAAGAAGAAAGGGCCCTGAAGAAGGTTCTAAGAAAATTTCAAATGGTAATCTATGTATGTCTTCCCTCCATCTCCTCAGAACTCCGACCCCTGGTTAAAGTCCTGAAACCTAACTTCTGGTTACCACCCTTCCACCAAGACAACCTGAGGGGTTTTTAGAGGGATCTAAGAAAAAATCGGTAACTGCATTATGGCTATAACCCCTTATTTAAAAAAATTTTTTTCTTGGGCTTCTTTGGGCTCCGAATTTCCCTTTCCACAGAAACCTTTTCTAGAGCCCCAGGAGCCTTGCCTAGCCTGAGTCCTTGGCCAAAATAAAAAGTTAGAAGCCCATTCCAAAGTAACAGACACAAATATTCATTTGGATGAACTACTGGTATTCCAAGACTTAAGAAATAAGTGAAGGAAAGCAGGAAAAGAGAAAAATGGTTTATTTGGTGGTGAGAAGTAGAAAGTGCTCCTGGCTGCACTGCCCTCGGCTGGAGACACCCACAGGACTGGGCTCCAGTCACTCACAATAAAGGACTGGAGTCACAGCTGGAGTCACAGCTCCTGCTGTCCCTGAATCCCTTGTCCCTATCAGAAGAGGCTGGACTCCTGGAGTCCTAGCTGGAGGCAGCAGCCACTGTGCCTTCAGGCAGAACAGCATGTGATGGATTCTCCTTCTTCTCATCAGGTTTCATGGCAGGAAAGAGAAGGACCTCCTGGAGAGAAAAACACATCAATAGAGGCCCATGCCTCCCTGTGAATGCTCCTGCTGACACTGCCCCAGCCCCAGTCCTGGTCCAGTCCCAGTCCCAACCCCAGCCCAGCTCAGCCCAGCCTAGCCCTCTATCAGGAAGCAGGTGGCTGGTGCACAGATCTGGCTAGGAGAAGAAATCAGCTGGCTCCTTTTCCCCTTCAATCCTAACCAGAGGAGACCAACCCCTTCACACTAAGAGGAAGCGCAAGAATAGCTCTTCTTGCTGGATTTCCATTTTATCTTTCTATAACTAGGGGCACATAGCATTTAGGTTTGTTTGTTTATGCTTCAGGTTAAACTTGCTTTGGTATCACTATGTCTTAAGGGCCTGGGGCCATTTACCTTAATGTTGTTGGAGTCTGTAAGAAACATAGTGAGTCTGTCAATGCCCATTCCCCAGCCGGCCGTTGGCGGGAGACCATACTCCAGAGCAGTACAGAAATTGTCATCGATGACCATGGCTTCATCATCACCTGCAGCCTTGGCCTGCAGGAGGGAGAAAGGGACATGAGGGCATGCTGAACACCTGTAGTGACTGGATGCCTAAAGTCCAGTGACTGTTTCCTATCCTTTTAGAGAACTCCCAGCAACAAAACTGACTGTAGATTAAACTCTACACCCTGCAGATGACACCAGATTCCCTTCTAGAAGAGGATGAAGCAAACAGCACGTGTGGAAGAAAGCCATCTCAGCACAAATGCAATTCTCAGTAAAATCAAACCGTGCCCCTGACTTAGAGAGCAGATCTGAGTCCAGCTACATAGATGGGTCACCCTGCTTCCAGATAAATGTGTCGAGGTCTGTATTTCCCAGTGGGCTTCCCTTCAGAATGGCCTCAGTCCAGCCCTCTTCTTTTTACACAGGGTCACAGAGGAGACAGGATTTGAGCTATGTCTTTCGATTCTGTGTTCAGTATTGCACAGTAGTTTGTTCCATAAACCATGGGTCAGACTCCTGCTCAGCACTTCCCTGCCCATGCTCATTCATCCCCTACCTTGGCCTGCTCTTCAAAAAGCTGCCGCTGCCGCACGGGGTCGTTCAGCTCGGTATAAGCGTTACATATTTCCTTCTTCATCACAAAGAGCTCAAAGCGCTCGGTGAGGCCGTTCTTGGAGCGATGCCTGGACAATGGAAACCAAAGATGGCGGTCAGGCAACTGGGTACTGTGTGCCTCGGGACTACCAGCAGGTGGTTTACTTAAGAAGTTCAGAGAATCACAGATTTAGAGACAGAAAGCAGAGATCTCTAGTTCAGTCCCACCTCTCTCAATTTTCAGATCCAGAGTTTTCCCACTATACTACGATGGGGCAAAGTCCATTAGTCATCTCACAATGGATACTTTAAGCACTAGTGATAGACACTTGCAAGGGTACAAACCAGAGCTCAGATATGTGCAAAGACTAGGCACTATGCCTTTCAGTAAAGCCATAACACACAGTAAAGAGACACCAAAGATCGCCTCTTCTCTCCTGAAGAGTCATGCTGTATCTTACCACTTGGCCAGTGGGCTCATTATCTGTGGGTGGTCACAGATGAAGGTGGGGTTGATGCAGGTCACTTCCAGGAACTCGCCTACAAGCTGAACAATAAAGGACACACAGCTAGAGGGCAAGTTTGACTAATGCTTTCCTAGTCCCAATCCTAAATCCCCACCCAAAGGAAGGCTACAATACACTTCTGAATGAATATCTGGCTCATATTTTTCCTATCTACCCAGCTTGACTCCTCTGAAGATGTCTGAGCTGGATTCTCCTCACTGTGGGCTGCTGTCTTCACAGGGACTAGAAGGAGCCATCCATCCTTGGATGAGAGGGACCAGGATCCCAAGGTCATGATCACCTACCTTGTCAAGAAGCCTTGCTGTAGTTCGGGGAGGGGGACACTCCACACCTCTCTCCACACAGATGTCATCAAGAATCTTACGAGTTTCTGTTATCCAAACATACAAAATTAGGAGAGAGCTCCCAAGTCCCTGGGGAGGAGTTGTGTGAAGGACTACAGCAGAGCTACAGGGCTTTGTAAACCTTAAAGCATTCTGTTAAAGTGAGTTATTAGCAACTACAGTTTCTGA
>CM053585.1:35199803-35216282 GCA_028646515.1 Pseudochirops corinnae | reverse complement strand
TAATCCAGAAGAATGTGTTATCTTCCCCCTTTTCACTTGAGTCCCCCAACGACCTCATCTCAATATAGAAATAACTTCATTAAATATGAGTTCCAGAGAAGCAGAGCCCCCTGGAGCTTGTAGCCACGAGGACAATGCACAACAAAGAAAAGAAAATGAAAATAAAACTCTGATAATTTACCAGTCTAATAAAACAAGACTTTTCAATATATTAAGAAATAAATCCAGTTACAAATGCACTATGGGTCTGGTGTAATAACGCAAAGTGACCGGCTATTTACAAGATACACAAGCAGGAAAGATGCACCTATTTGGGCCCTGGCCTTCAGAAGCCAAATGTGTTCTCTCCACTGTAGGCCACGTACAAGAATCCGTCTTCATCTTTTTCCTTCTCATAAAGCTGTCCCATAGTTAGGCTTGAATGGGAAAAACAGAAAACACAAAGAAAACTCAGGTCAATTCACTAAAACCAAATGCTGGGAAAATGCAGAAAACTCCAATGATCCTAAATCATGACACTTCTCCATTTTGGAGCCTATCACTTGAGGAATTCCCATATTTTAGACATCAACTAGATGATCTCCCCAACACTGCATGATGTAGGTGGGAGCAAATACCTTCCTCTTTTATAGATGGGAAATGAGTCCCCAGAAGAACTGAATGAAATGTGTCAGCTGAGTCACTGGCTGCGACAAAGAGAGCCAAAGCCTCCTTCCTCCCTAAACCGTGGGAGAGTTGGCCAACTATGCAATTTGGTGACAAACTTTTTTGGGGAGAGGTGAACTAAGTGTAGCGGCCCTGTGCATCAGCTAGCTAATGGTTGTTCTGAGGCTTGTAAGCCTGAACTTCCAGCTGTACTACAGCACAGTCTTCACACATGGCCTACAGCAGAGGCCATTTGAGAGGTGGCCTAGACTTATTTCTTTTTCCCCTCTCTTCCTCATTCTTCCTGCTCCTTTTCCTTTCCCCTGCTTATGCCTTGAGTCTGCCACTTACATTGCATGGCTCCATTGGTGAAGTTGCTCCTGGAACAAAGGATGTGAAAGGTAGCCAGGCTCCGTGCTGGTAATTATATTAGGAAAAACCCCTTTGGTTTGGAAATGCTGAATTCTAGGGCCATTAAGGTCCTACATAAGATGAGCACTACAACTGTGGTTGGCATGTATATTTTAGCTTTAAATACATAATTAGGTTGAAAAATAGGTCATCAAAAATGAAGTCTCTGTCCTAATTTTAGGCTACAGCAGGCACTGTGCCCTCCTCCTTATAAGGATTTTGTTCTTCATTTGAAAAGTTTTTCATTATCTGACTTCTTTGTAGAGGTCTAAGGAAGGAGAAAGCTCAGTGTAATACTACAAAATTTCTACTGTTCAAGTTGCTACTTGAACTCTCTGTTTTAAAGTCATTATAACTCCCTAATCACCTCTTCTATTAGCTATTCAGGAGTTTCCATTGGAAAATACTGAGATGCAATGAAAGTTGATAAATCAAGATCTGGAAATAAAATTTCAATTCAAAGAAGCAAGGAGTAGAGCGATGCTGTTTCTCCAAGAAATGTTATACATCAGCTGAGGAACTCAGACTCAGGGCGTAGTACTTACTGCTTTATAAAAGGAAAAGGGACTAGTGACTAGATCCAAAAATCCCCCAAGAAACCAAAGTAATTTCCTGTTCCTCTATGGCTATAAAGAGATTCATGCTGTTAGGGCTCACTGCCAACTTGAGAGTCTCTAGGCAAGGCCTGCTACTTTAAGAGGAGTTTACCCAGCTCCTCCAGGAGCTCTGCCACTCACAAATGGGTGAGACCAGTGGATATTTTTGGTGCTTTTGAATGTAGAATGTAAAAAAATTAAATTGAGGGCATGTAGTTTCCAATTCACTTTAAGATCAAAGGATAGACTGAATACGGGAAGAAACCCCAAAGGTCATCTAGTCTACACTCCCTAACTCCCCCACCCCTGCTTTTTTTTTTTTTTAAACAGGCCCAGAGTAGTTAAGTGACCTGTCACCAAAAAAGCATGAGTTCATTATGCTAACTCCTTCTGAATTTAAAAATAAAGATAACGCATATGGAATTTTTTGGGTAGGTATAAGTCTTTTGGAAGTTGCCACAGATAAAGATCCCTGTTTATTAAGGAGGATGAAGTGATTCCTAGGGTAACAAATGCAAAATACAATGAGTGCACCAGAGATTCAAAGGCACCCTACACAACCTCCCCACAAACTCCAGAAATAGATATTTCTGAGACCAAATTCATGTGGGTGGCAAAACTGGCTCTCTCTCAGCCCGAAAACAGACTGTTAAAATGGGAGACTGAATGCATTTCTATGCCATGAAACAGAAGTATATACTTAAAGAGAGTAACACTAGTAACACTTGGAACTCTATACATACTCTTCCCACATGATTGTGCTGTTAATTTCCAGGATAAGAAATGACTAGATATTGGTGATAAAAGTAAACATGTACTAGACTGACTAAGCTTGAGGGTGGCTTTGTTTGGAAGTCAAGATGAAAATAAGATTGAGACATGTGGTCTGACAGCTGTCTTGCGGTATCATTAGTCCAGTAAGCTCATAGCAGATGCCTAAATGACCCAAGCCATCAGTCAGTAACTTGTTAAACTGATGGAGAAAAGGCATCAGCAACCCAGGGAACAAGTTCCAAGAAATTTACAATAAGGAAAAGGAATACTGAGTGTCCCAAGCATTCTCCTCTCATCCTCTCCTGACTACTACTGTTAGGGCACTTGTCTTTAAAGCAGTAACACAAGGGAATCCTCACTCAATCTGGACAAGTGGATAAATGACCAAAATGTGGGAGTAGATCGATTTTAAAATGAAAGTCTAAGTGGTAGTTACACAACTAACTGGCATCAAGTGAGAATCACTTAACATGAAACTGAAGGATTTGTTGTTATAAGAAAGGCTACCAAGCATAAGCTCAGAGCAGCAAGGGAGATATGATCACTGACAGAGAGGAGTAAAGTGACACAGCCCTAATAGAAGGGGATGCAAGTCCTTGAAGGTGGTTTTTATTGTCGTTGTGAATTATTGGAAAAGTCTTGGGAGAAAAAAATGAGGCAGTGCTTGAAGACGAGGACAACCTGAGAATATTTGTGTCTAAAATCACATCTTTTTGCCATGCCTTTTACTGAAGTGCCTATCATGACTGTGGTAACTCAAGGGGGCATCTCCCCAAATAATATCCCAGTGATGCCAACCAACACCTTTTGTGAATATGAGATAAGTAAGCTAAGCACATGGCAGAATAACTGGGTCAGGAGCTTAGTCCAGGTTTGTTTCCCAATTCAGACAGCAAATTTTGCCTTTTTTTCTCACTCATTTAATCCTAGAGCAAACAATGACAAGTGTAGCAACTTTGGGCTGAAGCAGTGCCTTGACTTTTTGGTGGGGAACCAAAGCCATGTGCTTGCTGTGGGCCACGGAAACCAAGTGAATGCTCAGCCCAATCAATATTAATGGCCTAGCAATGAGATACAATTCTTTGGAAGAGCAATTTGCCTTCTACCCTCCAGAAGGAATGGTCTAATTCACAGTCTGAGAACGGCTAATAAACTCTATAAAAATTCCTTCCATGAAAAGAATTCCCCACTTAGCTTCCCTAGGTTATTTAAGACAACAAGGAGGTGACTCCTCCATGAAGTGGTCAAGACTAGTGACCTAAAGTATCACTGGGACTGTCATCTCTTTCTCAGTCACAATAATCTATGTGGAACTTTTACGTGGCAGATGTACTTTAAATCTGAACCCATAACCTTCAAGTCCTTAAGAAGGGGAATATTTGACAGTGCCAAGCCCTGAGCTAGAGAGGCAGCAACAGACTAATAATGTTGCCATAAAATCTAATGATCAAGAAAACTGTCATCAAAACACAGGAAGCCACTTAACCCTGAGGTGAAAAAAGGCAGAACCAAAGAAGCAGTTACAGAAAATTCCTCTGTTCCACCAAAAAGGAAAATAAGCACACAAACCTAAGTATGATCTGAGAAACCATGAAATGATGATAAGTCTGTGTGGGTGGCATTAGCTGGTAGGCCACCTTGAGATGTTCTCTGTAGGACTTCCAGGAAAGCTGAACTTGTCTGCCCTCTCAGCCCTATACTATTGTGCTCAACCGGCTCAACTGGCCACACCTCCACTAAGTATGCTTCTTTGGTATCCTCAGAGGATCCTCAAACCTCACTATAAGCCTTATGCTTCCTAGGCTCTGTGCTATAAGCTCTCTGCACAGCCTTCCAACTTGCAACTCCAAATCATAGACACTACTAAACTTCTGGCCTACGTGATTGGGAATTTGGAGGAGAAACCACTGAGGTGACTACTTTTGTCAGTATAATATCTGATCTGGTGCCCGGCAATGAGACAAAGTTGTCAATTTTTTACGATAGGTGTATCCACATTGCATGTGTCCCTGTGCCCATACAAATTGGCTCATTCAGAAAACATGCTACTACTGTACACCAAGGTTGCTGACACTTGCTAAGTGCATCACACTACCTTAAGAAAGAAAAAGGAAAATAAAGCAAGAAGTAGAATGCAGGTTTCAAAGCTGACTTGATGGGCCATGGGCCACTGAGGTCCTCAAAGTAAAATATTCCTGTAAAGATAGTGGTGTCCCCCAACTCAGTCCTAGGACTTCTGTGTCTTGTTTCTTTGTGCTAGCTGGGCAAAGTCATTACACAATTTAGTAAAACATAAATGTATAACCCCAGCAGTATCCAAACCCAGAAATGGCCAGACCACTGGCAACATCAGCTGTGTTCTGCTCAGCAGTCCACTGAACCCAGCAGCCTGAGCATCTACAGGTGCTCCTAACTTGCACTGTAACAGAACCTCTTAAGAGGCTCAATGCCAATGTGCGGGCTAACCAGCACACCCAGTGCTTCCTACAGACCCCTGAATTCCTTCCTTTCCAAAAGAGTATTTTTGCCACTGCCAAGGAACTGTAATAGCTGCTGTGAATGGCAGTAGCTGAAGTTACTACATGGTCCTGAAGGTACCATAAAGTGATTCAAAATAAGATCAAAGACTTGAAAACACAAGTGAAGGAGGAAAGAGGGCACTACAAAGGGAGAAGGGAAGAAAAGGAAGGGAATTACATACAATTGCTTCTATAATCATCATGTCTTCCTTGTCCTTCCACTGCCAAATTAAGTCTCTTTTGTTTTTTTTTTTTTGCTTTTTTTTAGAGGGAGGAAGGCAGGGCAATTGGGGTTTAAGTGACTTGCCCAAGGTCACAGGGCTATTAAGTGTTAAGTGTCTGAGGCCAGATTTGAACTCAGGTGCTCCTGACGCCAGGGCCAGTGCTCCATTCACTGCACCACCTAGCTGCCCCACTAAGTCTCTTCTGAGGTGAATTTCGGGTTCACTCAAAAAGGATCAAAAATGTTCATTCAAGTACATTACTAATTGATGAATGAATGGATCACTAAGTTCCACATAACCCCCTAAAATTTCACCTACCATCTTTCCTTTAACAATAATCTCATAAACAGCACTTTCTTGAATCTATTTCAAACATGGTAATTATCAGCAAGATTCATAATCTGGCTTCAAATTAAAAAACTAGCAGATAAATATGCTATGTCTTGGTGTTATCTCTGACACCAGCCCCAGAGTGCTGCCTGATTTTGTGAATGTTTCTCACAACATTCCTTTCCAGAATCTATGAGCATCGGGGAATGGTCTGGAAGTTTGATTTGACCAGATTTCCAATGAACACAGAATGCTACAAAGAACACAGACCTTCAAGGAAAAAATAGCAATTGGGATACCCCTTCATAAAGAAATTAGAATTTAGAAGAATGCAGAAAATCAAACCATTAGGAATCAAATTCTTTAGACTTATCAAAGAAATCAATTTCAGTAGCAACATCCAAAACTTTCACACAGACAGAGGAGTGCCTGGAAACAAGTAAAGGAGGAGGTACAAAGAAAACCACAATATTAGGTGGAGCTGCTAAAACTGCTGTAAGGAAACAGGAAATTCTTATGGAAAGAAAAGAAGGGAGCTCCCATTGGCAGAACTCCATTGGCGTTTACTTGAATATGTACTTGTATTACATAGGGCCTGAATCTGTGGTTACTAAGAATGACATTTGTTGCTTTCTGTTACTTAATAAGCTTATTTTAATAACTACAACTCCAAAGAAACAGCTGTTTCACAGTATGAAGAGAAAAGCCATTAATCAAGGATTAACAGGCTAAGGCCCTGAACCAGGTAGTTATCTCAGAATTACTCAGTAGGCATCTCTCCATAAGATTTCTACAAAACATATTACAGAAGCAAAGCACAGATTCTAAATCCCCAAGTTAACCATTTTATAAAATTCTGAGGTAGGTCACTAGAACATATGTGGAGCCTCCCTAGACTTGAGCTTTGGGAGGAAGTGGCTATGAAATAGCCCTGTAGGATAAAATCACTTGGCGCTTCTCCTTCTATTTACATCACCTCACTAATGGAAAGGCAGTGAGAGTAGCTCACAGCCCCTCTGACACACTAAAGTGCAGGAATCACAAAATGAAGTGATCTCACTGTATTTTGCTTTCATTTTCTTCAAGGAGTATCAAAGGTTCAGAACGAAGGGCAAAAAAAACCCCCAAAACCAAACAACCACATATCGATTCTAAGATGAAGCAAAACAGAGCTTCTTAAACTTGATGGCTAGAGTCGGAAATGAAGTCCTACCTCTTATCACAAGATGACCCTATCCCCTTAAGGAAGGACAAGAGTTGACTATAGCTGTCCAACAGCTTTCAAACCTAGTGAAACAAGCACCAAGAAATGTACTGCCCTCCACTCCTAACCACAAGCCTCTAAGAGAGGGAAGGCCAGAAGTGACAATTTTGTTCCTAATAACCCTGAAACTTCCCAGATCACAGCTGTGGCTAGCCCAAGAACCTCCATAGGGCATGGACTATCTTTTCCTTTTCAGATAGGAATCACCCCTACAAGGCCAAGATCTTATTTCTTATTCCATTTCTACCCAGCACCAGGAAGCAGATATTGTTAAAGGGACTAAGGAAAAAGAAAGCAATACCTGAAAAATCAGAGCTGTTTACTTTTGGAAGAAATAAGGAATGTTTGGTTTAGACCCTTCCTCTGGAGCTTCAAAGGTTTCCAAATCAAGAGCATTTTGTTCAAACTGGGCTAAGAAGGTGTTTTCAAAAATTCTCTTTTTGGAAATCGGATGGAGCCTAAACCAGTCTTGACTTTCTTCTGGCCTCTAATGTTACAAAGGGCCAGGAACCGCCTTTCAGACAGCAAAGCAAAACAGGAAACTAGAATCTGGCCATAGGCCCAAGACTAATCAATGTAGAGTAAGAGAAGAAGTGATAAGAGCTTAAGTCTATTCCCTTTCATGGGAAGCTAAAGCTGACAAGGCCAACACAGAGCAGAAGACTGTCTTGAAACTGAATTTTTGGTCCCAAGTTGTAGTTAGAATGAAATTGCAAGCAAGAATACAGTTAGAGTTCTGAAGTAATTCTATTGCCAGTCAAAGCAAGAAGTGATCAAGAGGAGTCAAAAAGAACAGGGACCTAACAGTCCATGTAATTCTCATATCCCTTTACAGGAAACCAGCTCTAGTAAATGACATGACAATCAGACAGTTAAAAAAAAAAAAAAAACGGCTGCAATGAGAAAAGCTGACTGAAGCATTTGGAGATGTGGCAAACAGGGTATGATTAGTTCAAGTCTAGGACTTTTCAAGGCCTAATGAAGAGCTCCAGGCAGCATGGGCAGAATTGATTTTGTGAACTGTTAAAGGAGACCTTAGTCTCAAGCCTCAGATCTGGGGTTCAACCTCAGCCACAGGAAGCTGCTCTCAATGGTTCTGGGGGATTCACTTTTCTTAACAGTGTATACTCTCCACTTAACAGCCTGCCCTAGTACAGGCAGATAATATCATGGTATCTTCCCCTTTCTTCTAGCTATCACTTGCAAACAAAAGCCTACATTTCAAGGACAATCCCCAAGAAATTAAGGGCCAAAAAGTACTTCTGAGTACCACAATCAAATCGTCCAAGTAAGTGATCAAAGCATCAGTATATGACTCTCTCTCACCTAGACTGTGGGACGGTTTTATCAACAAACAGGAAGATTGCTTTCTCTGAGGGAAGCTGGATCCTTTTCCTGATGATCCACATGAACTGGGCCACAGTAATGTCAGATGGAACCAGGTACTTCCGCTTGTCAATGTCAACAATCTGAGAGCCTGAGACTTTTTCCACAATCACCTGGAAAAGCAGAGGTCGGGGTTAGGCTTCTGAAATAAAGGCTTTAACTTGTCATGTGCCTGGGAAGCTGATGAAGGCACAGTGTGCTAGAAATGTCAGGGGATTGAGAGGAAAGAACAACCTGATGGGAGGGTAAAATGTAACCTTTGCTGTTTAAAATTATATGCTTTGGAGAATATATTTATATGGTGAATTGTTTTCTTCCATGAAGTTACTGTATTCCACATCCCTGATCAGAGGCATTTATAGAAAAAAAAACAGCTCTTACTTAATGTAATGTTTTTTCAACACATCTAAATTGAGTCTTAGAAAATCAAGTGAGGAAAATCTGTAGTTCTATCTAATCCCTCAACCTTCAGCCCATTGCAACTCAGAAGACAACTGAGTTACCAAAGAAATGTTAAAGTTTGGAAAGGGCTCCATCATTTTGCAGATGAGGAAAACTCAAGAGCTTAATGATTTGAGATAACAAAACCATTAAGTGATGGGAGCACCCAAAAAGCAGCAACCCAGGAAAACCTGGCAGAAATCTATCAGGAGCTCTAACTTTTAAGGAACCGAGTTGTTGGACTACCCGCCCCATCTCGTTCCCCTTTCCACTAGTCGGTCTTATTTCTGTTTTCTCAAAACTTAAGACATTCAGGCGTGTGTTCTTTCTCCTGAGCCTGGCCTCTCACGCCCCACTGGGCGAGACTGTGGCCCGTACAGACCTAGGAAGGGCCAATGCCCTTTCACTTACCTGCCGCACCTTTCCAGAAGAAGGGACGGCACCAGGACAAGGTGACACTCCCTCCCCCCCCCCCCCCCCCCCCGTCCCCCTCGCCCCGTCCCAGAAGCACGGCCCTTATGTAACTGGAAGGGAGCCGGAGGCTGCCCTACATACGGCGCCCAGCAGCAGTGACCGGCCCCCAGCGCCCTCCCTTGGCCCTCGGCCCTCCCGTGTCACCCCCGATGGAGACCTGCCAGAGCGGGGGGCGCCGCCGGGGCCGCACTCCGTACTCACCGGGACCCGGTCGGGGTATTTGGCTCGGATTTTGGCAGACTCTACACATCTGTGTTCTGTGGACGAAACAAAGCAAGGGGCTAGGAGCGGCGGCCTCGCCTCGGGCCCTCCCCCCCTATGGTCGGGGCAGAGTCCGAGCGAGCGGCCCCGGGGCCGGGCCGGGCCGGTGGAGCCCCTGGGGACGGGCGCCGAACTCAGCTCCGGCCCCGACCCTCCGGGCCCTCCCGGCCCTCCGCCGCGGGCCGGGCTGAAGCTAGGACCGGAGGCGGAGGGCTCGGGCCCAGCCAGCCGTCCCCCGAACCCGACCCCGGCCTCGGGCCCGCGCCCCACCTCCGGCCCTTACCCAGCGAGTGGTCCTCCTTGAACATCCACTTCATGGCGGCGGCGGCGGCGGAGAAGGGACGGAGCCGGCTCTCGGAGCCGCGGAAGGCACCGGACGGGCCCGGGCTCGACAACAACAACAGCGGCGACAGCTACGGCGACGGAGGAGGAGGAGGAGGTGACGGCGACGACGGCACGAGAGGCGGGACTTCCGACCGACAGAGCCTAGCAACTGGGGCGGGGGCGGGCCTTCCGGCGACAGTCGCCGAGGGCGGGGCCGGCGCACGGGGCGGGGCGCGAGCCCCTCTCTCACACCTCAGGAGGGGATCTAGCCGGATGGGGAGGGGAAGGGTGACGTGACCCGTCCATAGAGTCACCGTAGGGAGGGGTGACGTGACAGGTCCATGGGGTCTGTGGGGGGAGGGGTGACGTGGCTGGTCCTTGGAGTGGTTATGGGGAGGGGCGATGGTGACAAATCCGTGGAGTCACTGTGGGGAGGGGTGATGGCGACAGGTTCATGGAATCTCTGTGGGTGGAAATTTTGGATGACTGTGGAGGGCTGTTGTTGAGGGGTTCCCGGGGTCTGTATGTGTGGTATTGGTGACATCACATGGGGGATGGCAACAAGTCTATGGGGTCTGTGTGGGGAGGGGTGATGGTGACAGGTCCGTGGGGTTTGTGGGGGCAGGAGTGATGGTGACAGGTCCATGGGGGCGCGTGGGCGGCTGTTGTTGAGGGGTGTCTGAGGTCTATGTGTGATATTGGTGACATCACATGGGAATGGGGAGGTCTGTGTGGGGAGCATGCCGTGGGGGCAGAGAAATTTTGTGACTGGGAGATTTATTACAAATGAGATTCCAATAAAAACCCGTCTGTGGGTTTGGTCATGTTTCATTACTTAGCAGAGGAGAGAGGGAATTTGGAGGTGACTGTCAGGATAGGTTAAGTGCCTTGGCAGAGAGTCATAAGACTGACACTCCTGATTGCCATTCTGAACAGGGTTCAGAAGTCAAAAGTCTGTGTTGTACAGGTCACCTGCCTTTCTGCATACCTTAAAGGTTCTCCAGCTGGTGATGTAATTACCTTCCTCAAAACAGAATCACCAGAGAAGTATGGAGCAGTCATCTGTTTATGAGCAACTGAATATTTAGAGGGAGTGTTGACCAAGTTATGTGCACAATGTATATCACATGCAAGGAAATTCTGATGTATCTGAAAGGCCTCTTTTTTAATGCTGTTCTTCCTTCATTACCTACAATTAAAATTCCTGAGACATGTCACAGAGCATCTAAAAATATTTTGGTTATTTTGAGGTTGCACCTCTGAGCAACACAAATATTTTGAAAGTGAAAGTAAAAATACTTTATGTTTTTACCAGATCTTTCTCACAGAGACTGTTCTTTAGGACCTGTTTCTAAAGAAAGTGATAACTATCCCATGAGCTTTCCTGTTTTACAGATAGAAGTACTAAGGAAATTTGTTCAGCATTATTCAGTAAAGCAGTAGAGGTCCCAAGGACCTTGAATCTCGTTCTGCTACCCCAACTAGATTGCCCTGTGTGTGTATTTATGCCCACCTCTGCTTAAAAAGTACTTTATTCTTCTCTGGTTTTAAGAGTTACAAGGACTCAGAGCTACGTGAACCACTCACTGCCTTTCACTTCTCTCAATCATGTGTGATTTTTTTCTGTCTTGCATCCTCACCCACCTCCCCTTCATCTTTTCACAGCTCAAATTCTACTTATTATGTAATCTTTCATGGTCTTGTTTCCATTAGCTTTCCTAAGCAATATTTTCTTTTGTTTCCCCTATTTCATCTTGATAATTTTAATTACCTACTACTAGTTAAGTCAATATTTGAATGATCTTTTCTGCCTAGCAAGACACAATATATGGTTACAAAGGAAGTAAAACACATAGACCCAGTCCTAGAGAAGCTTATAAAAGAGGTAGAATAATAACTCTGTGTGAAAATACAAATAGATTAATTTTTAAATGCAAAATGAATTACAGGTTTATATTTGTGAATACTAAGGATATGTAATTGCAAATAATAGAGGAACTAGAATTAATCCAGGAAAGCTTCATGTAGAAGTAACTCAGAAAGGGTTTTGAAGGAAGAGATGGACATGAATTAGCAGATGGAGAAGTAAATGTTCCAAGGCAGGAAAGAAAGGGGCAAAGATTCCCAGTGGATCAAATGACTTGGATGAAGACATAGATGACGTGCTTGTCGAGTCTGCAGATGGCAAGGAGCTAGGAGGAATAGTAAACGCATCAACAGACAGCGTCAGGATCCCAAAATATCTCAACGACTTACAATGGTGGGCTAATTTAATAAGATGAAATGCAATAAAGATAAATGCACAATTCTATACTTTGGTTCCAAAAATCCATGAAATACACACAGGATAAGCTAGACACACATAGACAACAGTTTTTATGGGGGGGAAAAAAATCTGAAGATTTAGCTCAAAATAGGGTAAATGTTTATTCAAGGGTGTATTACTACAAGACTCATAATGCCCAAAATAGAATAAAGTAGTTGTCCTAGTCTGCTCTGGTCCTACAGATGGGGTACAGGCTCTGGGAAACCCCTTGAACTCTGATCGAATCTTCCCACTTGATGAGGCATTTGTCTGAGGCCATAAGCCTTTCATTATCCCTAGGCCCAAATTTCTGTTACTCTTAACTTAGCCTAGCCTTCCATTGTCCAACTACTTCCCACCCTAGATCCTATCAAAATATCTATACCCAAATCTGTTACCCTTAAACTAGCCTAGCCCTCCATTGTCTGTCATCTCCAGGTAGCCTTCAGCTATTTCCTCGCCCTTAATCTCATTACTGGAGCCTGACCTCAGAGCCATCAAAGATCCTCTTTAGACTCCTCCCCAAGACCTTCCCCAAACTCCTCCTCTAGACCACCCCTAAATTCTCCCACACTCTTCCTGTTCTCATCCATCTTGCCTCCATGACAGGGCTGAGAATTATCTAGCACAGACTCATTCTGTGTCAGATTTTTCTGGCCTGCTTGTCAATACAAACTTCACATATATTTAGGCTCCTTAAAAGTCTACCCATTAAATCGAATCTTTAATAAACTTTGCTTTACTTTGGCTGAGAGAAGACTTGAGTCGAATTCATTTGGCAGGACCCGATGTGTTAATATTTTGGGGTGTTGAGCACCCCTAAACCTGAATACCACTACATCTGGAATATCGTGTCACTTCTGGATGCCACACTTCAATAATAAAAAAAAAAACATGTGCATGTTTATTTTGTTTATATTTCTTTTTGTACATATTTCCCCCAATAGAGTACAAGTTCCTTTAAGATGGGGACTATTTCTTTATATAGTAAATTGAGTGTAATTAGGAACTAGCCAATAAAGACCCAATCCTTAGAACAAAGCTCATATCTGACCTTCTTGCTCAGTTTTACAGAACATGACAGATATTTTCTACTTCATTTTAATCCAATAGAACAACAACTAAACTATTATGAGCTTCAGTGTGGGGAAAAGATTGGCAATCTTATCTCCCACCCTATTGCTATGTATCCATGAGCATCCTGAAAGGGTGAAGTTCTTAGTATTGTCACTCACAAGCCTCAGTCTGGTGTGCTCCCCATTACCAATCAAACTGTAGAACTCTACTGCTCTTAGAAAATGAATTTGCTAAGAAGGTACAGCAAAAACAGTAGTTACAAAAACATTTTGCTTAAGCTGGCAGCATACTCTCCTCTTGCACATACAAGGGTCCTGAGTGCAGTGTACTCAAATTTAAAGTGCAATGGTAATGAGGCATGTGAGACATAATGAGAACACATAGCCAATGAGTACTTCCTGATTCCTGGTGCTGGAAGTTCTTTTCTTCTCTTCATGAAACTCCCATGAGGTTCCTCTTAGGTGTATCTCCTAGGTTCTAAGAATCAGTGCATTTCTATAATCCATAACCAGGACTTTTCTTGGTCCCAAAAGGCTATAATCCTTGAAGCTGCAGTCATTCTTGGGGGATCTTTTCCATCTTTATTATAGCTGTTTCCTCTGTCACTGGCCCCTACTGTTAGGTTGGATTCTGCTATTGACTCTGGTTGCCAGGTGGACCTTGGGTGGCTCTGATTTATCTTGTGGTTGCTAGGGCAATTTCCTCCAAAAATAGTTATTCCCATAGGATCAAGAAAGAATGAATAAACATAAAAGAAGCAGAAACAACATGTGTTTGTGAACACACGGTCACCAGATGTGAAAAAGATGGTTGCCTTGAGTCCTACCTGCCACATCATGGAAGTTTTGCTTTACTTGCCCTGAGAAGGAAGAAAGACAAAAAGCTGACAGAGGATAAGGTTACTCCTTTGGTTTACGCTCAATTCTGTCTCAGCAACTCATGAGTCATCAGCTCTTCCAGTTCTTTAGTGGATCAGAAGTCTCTTTGTCATCACATAATATCTGATTCTAGGAGTAGGTAACCAGGATTATCCCTAGAACTCTGAGAGAAGTAGTCAACTGCCCTCTTGGGACCCTGCCCACCAATATATATTACTGGAAGTTTGAGAATTTGCCCTTGAGGGGGTACTATGTAAGACTTTCAAAGCACTTTACACTCACTATTTTATTAGATCTTCACAATCCTGTTGTTGTTTTTGTGTTTCATCCACAAAAAGGACAATGACATCAGGAAAGTGATGCCAAGACATGCAGGTGAATTGTATTTAAGTGAGATAGGGCTGTGCAGAGTCACCAGACTCACTCCTCTGAAGCCATCTGGGTCCAGTGGCAAGATATAGATCTGGACCATAGACTATAGTCTATAGGTCTTCTGTGAGGTACAGGGACCCCAAAAATCCCCTACCCAAGAAAAATCAAAAGTCAGAGGCATCTTGAGGAAGGAACAGGAAGTTTTATTCTCTTCCCCTGCAGGAAGAGGGCAGTCCTCTCCATAGAGGGGATCAAGGAGAGGAGGCAGGTTCCAAAAGACAGAACAAGAATTTATACCCTAATGCAGTCAAGCCCCTCCCCCTGGCTGTCCCTTCTCCCATTGGCTAGGAGGTGGGCTCTCAGTCTTGGCACAAAATCTAACCCAATGGCCAATAACAAAGAAGCCCGCCACTATCTCCTATTGGCAGGGAGGTGAGACAGGAAGACAAGGTATCATCCGTGGCCTTATTTGGTAAACAGCAAAGCAAGGGAGGGGAAAGGTCACAAGCAAGGTTGGAGGTCAAAAACTCCTGAGAAGGGCCTAATGCTGATGACAACAAGGGAAGGGGGGAAGGGTCCTAGGTTGTGTAAACCCAGGACTCAGGTCTGTCCAGTCTAACAAAAGTCTATCTCTGCTTTCCAGATAGTTTCTCTCCCTTCTCATTCTGAGGAGTCTTCACAGAGGGTGCAGAGAGTGTACGCCACTCAGTTTAAACCATCTATAGTCTATACAGACTGGAGATGATCTTGGGTACTGTGGGAGACCTTGACCTTTTTTAGCCAAGATCCTTATCCAATCCCAGTTTCACTGAGGTAACCCCCATTCAGTGATTAAGGCTAGGTAAGAAAAGACGCAGAGAACAGAGTCTTTCATCTAGTGAAAAAAAAATGATCTGGGAGCGGATACGCTCAGGGTTTCTGACCAAAACAGAAATAATTGCTATTTATATTTACTCTGAGCCAATCAGGACCCAAACAATAACCAAGTGAAGCTTGGCCTGAGACCTCTTGGTGGCCAATCAATGAGACTGGAGTGATTTGGGTTTGAGGCATAGTCCTTAATAAAAATATCTAGCCCATGAACCCCAAGATATCTTTCAGGGTTTCAAGTAAAACTGGAAGATATTATTCCCATTTTTACAGAGGAAGGAACTGAGGGTGTGACTTGTTCAGTCATATAGCTAGTAAATGTCTGAAGCTGAATTTGAATCCAAGTCTCTGACTTTTTCCACTATTCCAGAAAATTGCTACTCCAGGCTGCTGAGCACATCTACTGGCTTCCATTAATGATAAACAAGAAAGAATAAGACTTTGCAGGATGGCTAGATACCACAGTGAATAGAGCACCAGCCCTGGAGTCAGGAAAACCTGAGTTCAAATTCCACCTGTGTGACCTTGGGCAAGTCACTTAATCCCAATTGCCCTGCCCTCCCCCCTTCAAAAAGCAAAATAAAAAATAAAAAGACTTTGCAATTTCCACATTATTCTGGAAGGGCAAAAACATCTGGCAAACAAATCTTCCATAATCATTTCTATCTTTAGAACATATACACACATACATATATATGACTAATATGTTCACATATGTATACAAATACATATGTGGCTGATGCCATATATACATATACATGAATGCATATATTAAGGGAGCCAAAACATCTGATCCAGGAATCAGGCTGGTCCTTGATAAGTTAGCTCTGGGTTTTCCAGTGATGTGACCAATACATACTGTCCACTCCTGGTTTTTCTCTGTGATACAGCTATAAATGAGAACCTGCCTGATATCCTGAGATCCAGAGCTCTGCCCTGTTCTGGGATTCTAGCCAGAAGGTATTAGCTGCCTTTTATGATTATTAATACATTTTTAGATACTATTCATGTGTATGGAAACAGCAAGGACATGTTAAGGCATACCTGACATCACTGTCTGGCATCTTGAAACTGAACAAAGCAGTATTAGAAAACTTAGTGACCAATAGTTACTGTGTGGGACAAGATGACTCTTGCCTAAATAAAATAAGCAGAGATATCTCCAAGTAGAGACAGGAAGGATTTATTTAATTATTTCTTCTTACAAGAAGGGTGGTCTCGCTACTAGAGGCAGTCTAGTAAGAGAGGCAAAATACAAAAGGCATAGCTTGGTTATTGTTATGGGAATCTAAAGATCTTCCCTGCCCCTAGGCCCTTTGCTAATGTGG
>CM053585.1:35165910-35199303 GCA_028646515.1 Pseudochirops corinnae | reverse complement strand
ATACACTTACATGTACAGAGAGCATACCCACAATTACAATGTATATATGTGAATATATGTGTATGTATATTTTTATATATATAGCAAGAGTACATTTATAATTAGCAGGAAAGAAAGAGTATTTTTGTACCTAGAGACTGACATACATATTGCCCTCCAGATTGAGGCTCTGTTACAGTGAAGCAATATACATTTATTAAGAGCCCCCTGTGTACCAGGTATTCCCCCCATGCATGACCTCTTCCATTCTCTTCTTGATCTCTCCATCCTTGAGCTGCCTGTCCTAATCCTGAGTTCCCCATGGATTTGGAAACTGCCCTTTTCATCTTCGAAATTTGCCTTCCCAACCTAGGACCACTAATCTTACTCTTGGCCTTCCCTCATTGCCCATTTCTTCTCCCAGCTCCTGTTTTCAGAGGTGTCTCTTCACATCTCCCTATATCTTGTGTCTGCTCTCATCTGTTTCTTTGGTCCCCTAGATCTGCTTCTGGGTGTTAAACACACCTTAGGTGGAGGACTTCATTTTCCATGCCTTGTTTCAGACTTCCATATTCTGTCTAGGTTTTTGGTTGAAGCGCAGCAGCTATGAGGAGCAGCCGACTATCCGGTACCAACATGAGGTGCTGTTTGTGGCTTTGTTGAGCTCCAATTCTGGAGAGTATCTAGCCTGGAGCACATTCCCCACTTTTAACCAGTTTCAAGGGGATAATCTTCGGCTGCCAGTGGTATTGGTAGGTGACTCCTATACTCCTTCTAAAGCAGAATTTGCTATTGACAATTTGTTTTGATATATTGATCATTTCCCAATAAATAACCTCTCATAATACCTCTGTGACAAAAAAAAAATCAGAGAAGCTAAACCGTCTAATATCATGATTGCCATGGACAAAAAAAATTGTGATTTTTTCCATTCTTATAGTTTACCATTTCTTAGCAGAAAGGAAGAATATTTCAGCTCTCCCCACAAAAGTCCATTGGATTTGACCTGAATTCTTTTGCTTTTTAGTGTTGGCTTCGTTTACTCAGTGTATTCAGGTATATATTGTTCCTTTGGTTTTGCTTTTTCTTTTTTTTTCCTATATATGAGTTCATACAAGTCTTTCCACATGTCTTTGCATTCTTCCTATTTGTCATTTGTGATGGTGAGATAACAATTTATTACAACTGTAACAGCAGAGTTAAAAAGTCCTCAGAGGTCATCTGGTCCAACCCCTCATTTCCCAGATGAAGAAAGGGGGTCCCAGAGGTTCGCTATTTGCTGAAAGTCACACAGTGAAAAAGCCCAGCCGGGACTCAAACTTGGGTCTTTTGACTCCCAGTTGAGCGCCGTCCCCACCATGCCACACTCTTCTTTGTTGAGGCATTTCCAGGCATTGGGTGGATAGTTTGTTTCTAGTTTCTTGCTGTTACAGATTCCCGCTGTAACAGCTATGACTATTTTGATGCAAATAGGAACATTATTTCTATCATTGACCTCCCTGGGATATAAGCCCAGTGGTGGGATTTCTGACTCAGAGGATATGAACAGTTTAGTAAATTTTGTAGCATTTTCCCAAATTCTTTTCTAGAACGGTTGGATCCGTTCATAGTTCTGCCGTTCACCAAGCAGCGAATTAAGATGCCTGGTTTCCCGTAGCTCTACTAACAATTGCTTTTTCCATCTTTTGCCACAGTTTTCTCAGTTTGATGAGTGGGAAATGATACACACCTTAATTTTACTTTGCAGTTAAATAAGACCAAAAAAAGGAAACTAGAATTATTCATATTGAAAACAAAGAGTTCAAGATATTAGTTGCAGATAACAGGATAGGGTACTTAGAAAATCCCGATGTTCCTACCAAAAATTAATAGTAACAATAAATGAGGTGAGCAAGGCCATAGAATACAAGATTAGTTCACCAAAATCATGTGTATTCTGATCTGCCATAATAACAAATGCCACTAAATGTTTGAGAATCAACTTACCTAGAAATAGGCATGGCCAATACATACAACACATAAAATTATAATGACTGAAATAAAGATCTAAGTAATTAGAGGGATAGTGTTCACAGATGGATGTTAATATGGTGAAAATGTCAGTACACCTGAGCTTCACCTAAATATTTAATACCAATCAAAATACCAAAGATTAAATGCAACTGGACAAAATAATATTGAAATGTGTATAGAAAAATAGAGGCAGGATTACATAGGGTCCGTATTCAAAATGCTTGTAAACGTAGTCTTGTATTTCCAGACTTGACAGTTAGGTGGTGCAGTGGCTAGAATGCCAGGCCTAGAGTCAGGAAGACTTGTCTTCTTGAGTTCAAATTTGGCTTCAGACACTAGCTGTGTGACCCTGGGCAAGTCACTTAACCTTGTTTGCCTCAGTTTCTTCATCTATAAAATGAGCTAGAGAAGGAAATGGCAAACCATTCCAGTGTCTTTGCCAAGAAAACCCAAATGGGGTCATGAAGAGTCAAACGCAACAGAAAAATGACTGAATAACAACAACTCCCATACTTATTACAAAGCAGCCATCCAAATTATCTGGCATTGGGTCAAAAGCAGAAGGAGGCATATGAAAGAGAAGAATAATCCTAAATGTATGCAAAAGGCAAACCTTTTATAAAGGAAAAAAACCCCAGAAAAGAATTCATGATTTAATCAAGGAACATGGGGAAATTGATTACTGATTGGTCAGGAAATTAATTTCGACCCACATCTCACATCATAAACCTTAGTGAATTCTAGCTAAATGGTAGACCTTGATTAGACTGTGAGCTCCTAGAAAGCAAGGACTGGTTGTTGCTTTTCTTAGTACAGTGGCAGAGACATAGTTGGCCCTTAAGAAAAGCTTCTTGATTTGACTAGACTTAAACATTAAAAAAAATTTCTTTAAGTAAGAAAATGAAATATGTTTATCTCAGTTGTGGTAGAAAGGTATCTTTTTATTAAATAAGAATGATTGTGGATACAATAAATGTATTTGATGAAACTAAAATAAAATTTTCTACACAGCAAAAAAGAAAATATCAGCCTGCAAAGAAAAGTAACAGATTGGTTGAAATACTTATGGTAAATATGACCGAAGAAACCTGACATTTCAAACCGGCCCGGCCTGGAGAACAGTCATGAATTGTTCGGGGTCGGCTTGGAAAGAGGGCTCTAGTGAATTGAGTGTGCAGGGGTTCTGTGTTTGGCTTTGTGTTGTCTATGACTTTGCTAATTTGCAGGTGACACAGTCATTTAATCCACAAGCGTTTACTGAGCACCTGCTGTATGCCAGGAGCTGTGCCAGGCACAGGGAATAGAACAAAGACAATCAGTGAAATGATCCCAACTCTCAAGGAGCTTATACTTTAACAGGGGATACAATAAAGACATATACAAATAGAAGAGTTTGATAGGAGAGGATCTTGTATGATGATGAATCTCCCTCTGTCGAGGCAGGTGGGTGAAGAAACAAGGTATTTTGAGAAGTTGAGGACGGACTTTATGTAGAAAATCGTGTTTACATTGGATCTTGAAGGAGGAGAGACTGAGATGAAGCTAAGGTTGGAGCGCCTTCCAGGCGTGAAGAACAGTGGTTGGAATGCTGGGAATACAAATCCATACAGAAGTGCGGGCACAGCTAGGAGAGAAAAGAACAAGTGCATTAGTTAAGTACAAGGGAGTTTGGCAGAGATGATACCAGGAGTTGGGGCAGTCAAGAAAGGCTTCCTGGAGAAGCAGTACCAGGGGCTTTTGAGAATTATTACTTTATGATTATCTTTAAGATATTGTGATGCTCCAGACACCCTTAATTCATAATTTTTTTTATCATGTCACTTAAAATTCTTGACTTTTTATTGCTGTATATAAATTTTGTTCTACATTCTATTAAATCTCTCTGCTTTTAGAAAGCATCTTTTGGCACTTTGGTTTAGCTATGAATAAGGATTGGAGCTAGACCTATGATTTCATTGGTTTAGGAAATTTTCTGGTAAGGAAACAGATTGCGTGGTCAAGCCAAACACATCAACACACTGGCCATTTCTGAAAATGTATGTTTCATTCCATTCCTCTGGCCCTGTCTCTGCCAAGATATGGGCAGTCTTGTTTCTTTGTAATAATAATAGCTGGCACTTAGTATAGTGCTTTAAGGTATGGCAGAGATGGTAACCCATTTGAGCCTCACACCAGTCCTGTGTGGAGGGTGCTTTTATCCTCATTTACAGACAAGGAAATTTGGGCCTAAGGAAGCAAAGGGACCTGCCCAAGTTCACATGGGTTTTATCGAGAATAAGGGACAGGTTTGGAGCCCAGGTCCTTTACCTCTCACTAGCCTCCATTAACTTGTTTGTTGATTCTCTAGGATTTCCTGAGTAAGCCAATAAGTCATCTGCAGAAAAGAATAATTTTGCCCTCCCTCTTTTTTGCTAATGCTCATTCCCATAATTTATTTTTCTTGTCATATTGCTTTAGTATACATTTCTAGTATTTTCTCAAATCATAGTGGAGACAGGGCATCCTTGCTAATTTAATCCTGCTGTTATTTGAGAATAGTCTAGCATTCCTCCAGTACAGATAAATGCAAGCCATTGACGTGAGATAAATACTTTTAATGATATAAGAAAGACCATCCACTTCTATGCTTTTTGTGTATTTTTAATACAAAATATATCTTAAAATGTATCAATTTTATAATTTTGTTGTTTTTATTTATGTGATTAATTGTACCATTTGTGTTCTTAAGGTTGAACTAGTCCTGAGCATCCTTAATATAAATCCAGCATGGTCATAAGGAATAGTCATATTTTTAATATATTCTTTATTATTTTTTTACATTTTCATATCAATATTCATGAGTGATATTAGTCTGTACCTTCTTTCTTTACTTTATCCCTCCCTGGCTTAGGCATCAGAATCATATTTCTTAATGTAAGTTGTTCTGAAGAACACTTTCTTCCTCCATTTTGGAGAACAATTTATGTAGCATGAGGATTAATTATTCCTTAAATGTTTGATGGAATTCACTTATGAATTGATCTGATCCTTGTTGTTGGAATATTTTTTTTGGAAATTAATTTATTGCTTCCTTGATTTTTCTTTGTGGGATGAATTTATCTTAGAATATTGATTCCCTATTTTATTAAATATTTTATATTTTGAAGATATTGAACCATTTCATTTACATTTTCTTCTAGAGTTTTTGTACCTGGGTTTTGCCCAGACTAAGAGGAAGCTATTGGAATATGGAACTGGCAGAACCCTTAGACTAATAAGGAATAAGTGATGAACAAAAGAATATACAAATAAACTAATGGAGACTAGTGGGAGACATTGCAGTACAGTGAAAAGAGAATATATGATGAGTGCAAGAGGAATAAGCGTAGGCAGAGGTGATGATGAGATGAGTGGGAGACATTCAGCTCATTATAAAAGGGGGTATAACTCAGTAGTGAGTTCTGACATTATAGTTTCAAAACATCCCCAGGAGTGCCAAAGACCAAAATTAAGCCTAATCTACTTCTTACCTATAATTTAATTTGGTTTTGCCTAATTAATATAGCTATGTAGTAATAATACTATGCATTTCTCTAAGGGATTTGGTCTTTTTTTTTTTCCTAACTGCTTTTGCCTGAATTTTTTCATTTAATCCTCACAAAAGCCTAATGAAGTGAGGCAAACAGAAAATCCTCATTTTATACAGATAAAGTCAGAGAGAAGATGTGATTTTCTTGAGTCTGCGTAGCAGAATCTTGAGAATTTCAGAGATGGATGAGACCTCAGAAGTCATCTAGTCTAATCCATATCTGAACAAGAATCTTTTTTTCCTTGCTTAAAAGTATTTTTTTCCAATTACATGTAAAGATAGTTTTCAGCATTTACTTTTATAAGATTTTGATTCCAATTTTTTTTCTCACTCCCTCCTTCCTCCCCAAAACATCAGGCAATTTGATACAGGCTATACATGTACAATCATATTAAACATATTTCCACATCAGTCATGTTGTGAAAGAAGAATCAGAATGAAAAGGAAAAACTATGGGAAGGAAAAAAAACAACAACAAAAGAGAAAATAGTATACCTCGATCTGCACTCAGACTCCATAGTTCCTTCTTTGGATGTGGATAGCGTTTGGGATGAAAAACCTCATCCAAAAATTTAATTAGAAATTTGGAGATGTCTTAGGATAAAAACAGGAGTTTATTCTCTTTCCGGGGAGAAGAGGTTGGTCTTCCCCATGACTGATCATGAAGGAGGGGCATATTACAAAAGAAGGAACAAGAATTTATATCCTAATGCAGTCAAGCCCCCTTCCCCAACTGTCTCCTCTCTCATTGGCTGACATGCAGACTTAAGTCTCAGCTGCCAAAATCTTCCCCAATGGCAAGTCACAGGGAAGCCCGCCACTATCTCTCAGTGGCTAGGAAATAGATTTACAAAGAACAAGGATGCTGATTGACAGCAAGGGAAAAGAGAGAAAGGGTCCCAAAGTCAGGGAGGAGGAGTGAGCCTGGGCTGTCCCTGACTGCCACTGGTGTGGAGGAGGGGCCCACAAAGGCAGGAAATCAGAAAGGGCTTGCTGCTGATTGACAGCAGTTTTGGAAAGGGGGGAAGTTAATCCAAAACTGCCTGAGAAGTTTTCACTCTCCCCAGACAATAGCATTTTCCATCATCTTTCCATACAGTCTTTTGGAATCGTCTTAGATCATTGTGTTGCTTATCAAAGTGGATCACCACACAATGTTGCTGTTACTATGTATAGTGTTCTTCACTCAGCATCAGTTCATGTAAGTCCTTTCAGGTTTTTATGAAAGCATCCTGCTCATCGTTTCTTATAGCACAATAGTATTCCATTACATTCATATACTACAACTTGTTGAGCCATTCCCAAGACCTGCTTCATTTCTGTCTTGGGCTGGTTCATCCCTTCTTAGCCAGCATTGGTGCCCCCCTTCCAGATTAGTGCCAGACACAGGATAGACTTTAACCTTACTTGTAGCTTAGAATGCCCAAGTTCCAAAGAATCACCAGCCTTGGCCTCCCCAATGGCAGTGATTATAGGATTAAATTAAAACATTTTAACTATTTCTGTTTCTTTGTAACTGTGGAATGTCCCATTCATTTAACTTAATAAGGCTACATTGTAGGGACAGAACAAAATTATTGTCATTCAGTTTCATATGATTACACCTGTAGCTACCATAATGCATGAAATTTAAATAAATTTCATTATGTCTGAAAAAAAGTTAAAATTAAAAAAAAAAGTTAGTCAGGTAGGGCTTGTCTCTGATAAAGCCAAGTTAACTGTGTGAGCTTATCTGTTAATTTTTTATTGATATCTTTGGTTTTTTACATCACTGTCATTTGTTCTGAATATATCCTTTCCCCCAAGTAATAAGCCATCTCTAAAGGTAACAGTGAGTAAAACAGAAAGGAAAAAAAAGGTAGTATGTCAAAGCTAGCCAGTTTTCCCTCCACCGAGTCGAACAGTGTCTGCAGTGTTCCACGTCTCTGGAAAGGGAAGGAGTATGTTTTTCTTAGTCTTTTTACAGGACCAAAGATGGCTCATTATAATTATGTAGCATTTCATTTGAGTGTTATTATTGCATTTTCTATTTACATTGTTGTAGTCATTGGGTAAAACATTTTCTTCTTTATACTTCATTCTGCATCAGTTCGTGATTTCCCGTGCTTCTCTTCTTCATATTCATTGTGTCTTATCACGCAGTAATATTCCATTATATTCTTTTGCCAAAATTTGTTTAGCTGTTCCCTAATTGATGGGCATACTTTATTTACACTGCTACCATAAAAAAGTTATGTTGCTGGCACTTGGTGATCACCATTTCTTTTTATTGATGTTCACTAACTGTTCCTCTAATGATAAAATCAAGAATTTTGCCAGGAATAGAAATCAATTTCACTGGCCTATAACTTGCAGACTCGAATTCCAATAATATTTATCCTTCGGTCCTGACGAATCTCTCCCATATTCTCAATGATCTTTCAAAGAACACTGTGTTTCAGTGTCCTATTAGCCATTTTCCTTCTCTTCAGTATGATGATTATTGTCTTTCAAAGGGAAAACAAAATTTAAATATGAGTTAAGCATCTCTGTCTTCTGTCTTTTCTTAATTATCTTCATTCTTTCCCTACTTTGATTCTCCTCTTTTCCCCAGTATAGCTTTTAAAAATTGTTTTCCCCACATAGTTAAGTTTCTTTCCTAGCTGATTCTGAGCATAAACATTCCTGGCACTGTTCGTACAGGACTGTGTTGCTGTTTTTACATTACTTAGAGTTGCTTCTTCCTTCTATCCCTGTCTTTTAAGATTGTGATTTGATCTATGAATTATCTGTTGATACACATCAGTCTCTTTAGAGTGCTGTATTTATATCCCTCGGAGGATCTTTTCTCTTTGTGTCTTCAGAGTTTCTTTCTTGAAAGCTTCCCTGGTCTTCTTGACTGACTTTTGTCTGTAGAGTTTAATTCATAGGATACAATTTTTCCTTTCTCTGAAACCTTTGCAATCTGCCCTTCAGAAATTAAATATTCATGTCTAACTTTTGTCTTCTTGTCACAGATCGTCCCCCAAGGTTCCCATTACTTTATTTCTTCAGCCAATTTCTCCCATTACTGAAATCAGGTTCATTATAGCAGTTGGTCTTGTTGGTTCCTCCAACATAGGAGGCTAAAATCATTACTAATTAATTAATTTTTAGTTTTCAGCATCTACTTCCTTAAGATTTTGAGTTCCAAATTTTCTTCCCCTCCTCCCATCCTAAGACTGTATACAGTTTGATACAGGCTCTATATATACATTCATATTAAGCATGTTTTCACATTAGTCATATTGTAGAGAAGAATTAGAACCAATGAGAGGAACCACGAGAAAGAAGAAACAAAACAAAAAGAGTCATAGTCTGCTTTGATCAGCATTCAAACTCCATCGTTCTTTTTCTGGGTGTGGATAGACAGCATTTTCCTTCATGAGTCTTTTGGAGGGATAAAATGATTATCAAGATAAGCTAGGGAGTTATTAGCTTCTCTGCTTTTGGCAGTGAAAGACCTTCCCCAGGTGACTGGATAATTGAAGTCAATCATTAAGCTTTTTGTGCCAGGCAAAAACGGGTCATTGTTCTCAAGGAACTCACAGTCTATTGGGGGAGATAACATGAAATAATTATATGCAAAAAGATATATGCAAGGTAAAATTGGGATTGTTTCAGAGGACAGGGACTAAGATTTTAAAAGAATAGGAAAGGCTTCTTGCAGAAGCTGGGGCTTTAGCTGAGGCCTGAAGGAAGCTGGGGAAGCTTACAGGTGGAGATGAGGAGGGAGAGAGTACCAGGCATGGGGAACAACCAATGCAAATGTTTTAGAATTGGGACATGAAGAGTCAGGTTCTAAGAATAGCAAGGAGGCTAGGGTCACTGGATCAAAGAATATGTGGAAGAGAGTAAGGTGTGAGAAGACTGGAGAGGTACTAAGCAGGATCAGGTTGTGAAGGGATTTGAAATCCAAACAGGATTTTATATCTGATCTTGAAGGGAATAGGGAACTACTGAAGGTTTATTGAATTGGAGGATGACATGGTCAGGCCAACTCTTTAGGAACATCAGTTTGATCACTGAGCAGAGGATGAATTTGACTGGGTGGGATTTGAGGCAGGGAGATAAAGCAGCAGGCTATTGCAGTAGTGCAGAAATGAGGTGATGAGAGGGCCTGCACCAGGGTGGTGGCAGTGTCAGAGGAGAGGGGGAAAGGGACATATATAAGAGACAGAAATGATAAGATTTGACAATTGATTAGATAATGGGGTGTGAGAGAGAATGAGGAGTCAAGGATAGCACCTAGTTGCAAGCCTGGCACACCAGGAAGATGATGGGTGGCCAGTGGCTCTCCCAATGGTAATAGGGAAGATTAGAGGGCTCTGGAGGAAAAAAATAATGGGTTTAGTTTGGGACATGTTGAGTTTAAGATATCTCTGAGACATTTAGTTTGAGATATACAATGGGCAGATGGAGGTGTGAGACAGGTCAGGAGAGTGATTGGAGTTAGATCAATAGATCTGAGAATTATCTGCAATAAGAGATGATAATTGAATCCATGTGAGAGCTGATGAGATCACCAAGTGAAATAGTGTAGGGGAAGAAGAGAGAGGGCCTTGGGGGATGCCTACAGTCATCGATCATGACCCTAGTTGAAGATGCAGCAAAGGAGACTGAGGAACAGTCCCACAGCTAGGAGAACCAGGAGAGAGCAGTGTTGAGAGTAGAGAGAATAGTGTCTAGGAGAAGAAGGTGGTCGGCATTGCTAAAAACTGCAAAGAGACAATAGATAAGTCTCCTTTCACTCCTATGTCTTGCCTCTGTGCCAGACCTGTGATATATTTTCTGAACTCTTCATCTCTTCTTTCTGTCCAGGCAGTCTGTAGCAGACTCTAATAACAATATGTGTTGCTTCTTTATCTTCATTTATAGATATTCACCTAAATGCTAATACTTGGATTTTCTCAATTTCTTCTTAACGTATAATGCATTCAGTTTCCTCCCTCCAACCTCATCTCTTTACTTATCCTGTTGCATTTTAAATAAGTAATCCTCTCAGAACCATATGTTAGTCTCATACCACCAAGTCTCAGTGATGCTGTAAGGGATCAATTTTGTCTCCTTGCACTAGGATCTCTAAGTCACCTTGATTATTAAAAATGTATGGTGCATTTGTGCACTGATAACTGAAGCTTTGAGATTTATGGCCTGAGTTCTTAAATTTTAACTTCTGTCAACTTATGGGAATCCCTGCTAATACACTTTCTTCATGGTAGCTATTCTCTGTAGTATCAGCTTGGTGGATATATATGGGTGTTTTTCTCCCCCTCTTCTTTTCATTTTGAGGCCCTTTTGGTCATGATTGCAACATTCCAGTCAAATACATTCATCTCAGCCCTTAATAGCTGCCCCTCATCACTGGCCAAGAGTCTGTCATTATTGTGTTTTCCAGACATCCAGATCTCATTCTCATCCTCTATCTTGACTGGTTGTTCATTTCCCAAATCAACTGTAGCTCTGCTCTTTGATCATCTGTGCCAGTGAAAACACTACTGTGCTCCTCAGGTCTGCAGATCCTTGCCCAGAACTTGATAAGCTTTAGCAGTGCTTTCTAGATTCCTTCTGACAATATTATTTGTGTGAATATGAATCATCAGAATTGGACAGCAGTCATCAAGATTGACTAGTCTTGGGAGATCTTTGCCAAGTCTTGTGTTCATGCTCCAGGAGAACAACTGACTTGGCTGCTGTTCTTGTCCTGTCCATTGAGAGCTCTCCTGGTGCCTCAAAGGAAGGCATCACCAGCCACCACTACTTACTTCTTTTGCCCTCTGACCCTTATAGACTTATCTCTTGCCTACTGTCAAATTGGAAATGTAACTTTCTAAATATTCTCCCAAATTAGGGTCTTGTCAGTGGTCTTTGGATAATAGCAGTAAGTAACCCAAACAGCTGCAATTTTAAGCCTACAGATGCTTCAGAAGGTCTTCAATGGCATGCTTAATTTATGACAAAACTTCAAAAAATATTGTGAAGAATTGTCATAGACAGCGTATTAATTGGCTGTAAAGCAGAGATTCAATAAAATTCTTAGAATTTAGCTTCCTCCCTTTTAAAATTTGGTAAATAGCTTAGAGTGCCTCCTTCTCTCCCAGGCTTTTCTGAGTATTTCAGTCCAAGAATTCAGGTCAGAAAGTGTATGTTGAGGTTTACTTGCTGTGTGCAAGCCATGCTGCTACATTCTTATAATAGAAAGGCAAGATGAAAACCAACCCCTGTCCAAAGGAAACGTACGTGGGGGCAGAGGGCATGTATAACCTCAGAGAGGGGAATATAGCATGCATGTAGATAAAGCAAGGATCTGATGATTTGAGGACACCAGGGGATTCAGAAGAGGCTTGTCCTCTGGGAGCCACCAGCCTTAGAGATGTGGGGACGCAAGGTGTCCCCAACAGAGTCTGGTCTAAGACACATTGCAGTGGGATAAGCTGGAATAATGTGAATCCTAATAACATTCATTCTTCCTAAGGATACTGTTTTAAAATGCATTCTTTTGGTCTTTATTCAACATATGATCTTCAGAAGGCTGGTCACTCACTTGGGGTGCAGGTGTGACCATTGCTTAGAGGGCTACCCCTTCAGTGCGCTTCCGTCTTCTCCTTGTTGTTACTGTGCCGATACGAGGTACAAGTGTCTGTGTTTGGTTGTGCTTGTGCACCAGGGACTTTTTCTATTGTGAATTCACTGGTTATTAGTGTTCGCTACCAAGCCTTGAAGGGTGGTGGTCACCATGTGCAAGAAGGGCCAGGACTTTCCTTCACAATAGGGACACCAAATCAAAGCTTCATTCTCTTCTTCTGTTCCTTGCTTCTTTCCAGGCCTGTGTCTGTGATTCATCTATGTCCTCTCACAACACACAGCCCATCTCAGTAAGTGGTCGGCTTCCCCTTGTCCTGTTTCCGGGAGACATAGTTCAGGGTTAAAGAAGTAGGTGGCTGAGGGGCCAGTGATTTGCTTGTAAGAAGGAGTTAAACACTTTCTCTCTTAAATGGTTTCCTTAATAGAGCAAAACTATTCTTCCACCATTCTGAATAAATCAAGTTTTCTTCACTTGTCACAAGCTGGGCACGAGGCTCCTGGACATGGAGGGTTTCCTTAGAAGCTAAGAAGGGGGTTCCTTAAAGAAAGGTTTGTGGAGTAAGGGGCAAACTGAAGACACACCTTTGGGGAGGCACATCAGACAGGAATAGGACATTTCTGTGTATCCTTAGCTTCACTTTGGGAGGGAATGAGGTGGTCTGGTGGACTTCAGTCCTGCCTCAGGCACTTAATTAGCTCCTCTATAAAATGGGGATATAATTGCACTTATCTCTCAGGGTTATTGTGAGGATTAGATAAGATATGTTAAGTGCTTTGCAAACTTTAATGCCCTATAGAAAGGTTAGCTATTAATATTGCATGATGATGTTGATGCTGGTGATGAGATTTTATAGTATTTGTGACTTGATTCTTTCAAAATCACTAAGCCAGGATTTCACTTAACAGGATTTGAGGAACTCCAAATCCACCTTTATCCCTTGAAGGAATACGTAGGACTAGAGAAAGTGCGAATCAGAATCTAGCTCAGGATATAGGAGAATGGTGGAGAATGCTAAAGATTTAAAAGATCGAAAAGGAAAGGAGCAGCTCCCCCCTTTTTTTGGTTGAGTGCCAAAAGACTGGGTGCTAGGGAATATTGAGAGACTAGAGAGATTTCTTAGCTTCACTGGCTATGAGGAATGAGATGTAGGAAAGCATAAATAACCCTAGTGAGAAATTATCCCAGATGGGGAGAATTTACAAATCACCTTTCCAGAAAACTAGATCTTTCTTTAAGTTAGAATGGAAATTGGTCACATCTCTTGATGCCTGTCTTTTTTGTTAGGTGCTGATTTGACATATGAGCTACTTTAGAATAATATTATATAAAGAAGACTGTTCTCTAGGACTCTAAAACTAAATCCTCCAAAACTTGGGTACATGTATAGTATAGAGGAAAGAACAGTAACAGGAGTTGGGAGATTCAGATACTGGTCCCAACTCTGTTTCAAATGAACTATGACTTTGGCAAAGTCACTCCACCTAACTCTTCCTGAGTTTCCTTTTATGTAAAATGAGAAAATTAGAATAGTTTATTACTAAGGTCCTTTCCTATCTGAAAAAAAATCTGTAAATCCTGGAGCAAAATCTGGGTTCCAGTTTCAGTTCTGACCTTTACATTATGGTGTGACCATGGGCAAGTTTATTTGTAAATGGACATGACAGTCACTCTACATATTTCACATAGGGTCAAATTTTATGTTAGGATCAAATGAAAGAATAGTTATGAAAGCACTTGTTAGGCCGTATTTTGTCTGCTTAGGGTTTTGTTGTTGTTCTTCTTCTACTACCTCAAGCAATTTCTCATTCAAAGAAAGATGCAAACTAGATTTTTCTGAGTGCCCTGAAGTACAAATTAGCTATTAGAAATATGAATTTCTTCCTCCAGTACCCCACCATAGCCTTTTTCTATTTGTCTTCCCAGCTATAACACTTTGATTTGAACCAGTTGGAACTGAAGCTTTAATCAATTTCCTATACTCTAATGTGAAGCTTTTTTTGTTTTTTTTAATAACAGTGATAAATTAGAGAGAAAATGGACTCCCCAGGTAAAGGTTTGAGTCTGCCTCAGTGATTGGCCACTCGTGGGAGGAGTTGCAGGTATACATCACACAGAAATATCATGATTATTCCAATTTATTTGGTGCTTGTCTGCTAGTTGATGTGAGCTGGGCTCTACACAAATCAAGTCTCTATCCTCAAAGGACTTAGAATATTAGAGTCAGACACGCCTCTTAGCATTGTCTTTCTGGTAGCACTGGCATCTCTCTGGGGCCACTTCAGAAATCTAGTTATAGATCATCCTCTTTTTCTTAGATCTTTTGACTGTTGCTAGTGGTTCCCAGGAGGCAGCATTTACTTTTTACATTTTCTTAAAACTTTTTTGGAAGGGGGAGGGCAGGGCAATTGGGGTTAAGTGACTTGCCCAAGGTCACAAGGCTACTGAGTGTTAAGTGTCTGAGACCACATTTGAACTCAGGTCTTTCTGACTCCAGGGCCAGTGCTCTATTCAGTGTGCCAACCAGCCACCCCTGCTTTTTGCATTTTAACACAGAAAAAAATGTAACTTGATTCTGTTTTCTCATAGGGCATTGGGGGCAGAGGTGGTGAATAGAAGGGTGAAAGTAGATTTTGGATGTATCCAGGTACATCTGTTTGTGATTCTTTTTAAGTGGGTTAAGGGCTTGATTGTAATGTCTTCCAGGCCAGAGAAGAAGACAGGAACCAGGATGGGAAAATGGATGTGTTGCATTTCAGATTAGAGCTTCCACTGAAGCCTAATGAGCATGTAGTCGGGGTCCAGCTTATTCTGACCTTTAATTACCAGCTGACTGTAAGTGACTGTCTTATGGAGTCTTTGCCTTGGGGGGGAATAAACAATCTTGAGGGAATCCCATTCCTGCCTTATTTCCCCACCCTCTGTGGAGCCAAGAAAAAGAATGTCTGTTGTTGGAGGGTCCAGGGCCTCTGCCTCCTCATTCTACTAGGAACTTGGCAATTCTGTGCCTGTGTTCTGGCCTAGTTTGGGCTTTAATGGCTTGAACTTGTCTCATTTGGTTCTACAGATCAGCGCTTCTTAAACTGTGGGTTGAGACCCCATATTGGCAACAGTAAAAGATTTCTAAAGGCATAACAACCAAAAATGAATTAAGAATCAAACGAGTAACACATCCGAGGGGTTTCTGGCAGCGCTTGTGCATGTTGCATTGAGTAACTTCACTGCAGCCTTGGTTCTGAACGGACAGCATGCACACTTTGCACCACACGTACCCTTAGGCCACTCAGTGACCAACAACACCACAGAAAACTCAAAAATGGGTCTCAAGTGGAAAAAGTTTCAGAAGCCCTGCTTAGACCATCTAAGCTTGGAACATTCATTAGCCATGTGCTTCTGTAGGAGGAGCAACAGAGCAGGTGTGACCACTGGCTTCTAGAACTTAAGCCTCCAAAGATTCGGCCACAGCTTAGTTGTCTCTCCTAAATCATTCTTTCAGAGGATTTCAAGATTCGTGATGCAGAGCATGGCTTTTCTCCAGTCATTCTCCCCTATCCCAGGTTCCCAGCTGTCTGTGAATGGAGACCTGAAGCTACAACAGAGACAGCCTTTGAAATATCATGGCCTCGATAAAAGATACAATGTAAGCTGCTTCTCTTTCTGTCTGAGTTCTGCCACTTTCATTACTTACTGTTTATTGAGAAAATGAACAGGTGCAAATGTTTTCCTTTGCGAAACACAGAGCAGCCTGGAATGCTGACTAGCAATTGCAATATGTAATGTGAATGGGGATGGGGAGGGGAGGGAAGGTAGCTTGCCACCTCAGCAATTACTAAAAAGGGCATTTTAAAAACCGGATGCGTGCAGAGCGATGGTGAAACAGTGAAGAGAAATTCTAGTTAATGAAGGAATGACAGGTGCAGGGGGGTCTGTTTAGGCACCTAAAGCCAGGCAGCACTGATTGGACATGGAGAAACTTGAGGTCATTGTGGGCCACAAGCTGAATATGGGTAAACAGCGTATAATCATTGTTTTAAAAAGCTAACTTGATTCAGCCTCTATGTCAGCAGGTCAGATGGTACCATGAAATGGCAGGGAAGTAAAGTGATCTTCTCCCCACCTTGACATGAGGTTGTCTGCCTGTGGAAGGCAGTGTGGCCCAGTGGATAGAACATTAACCTGGGACTCAAGAGACCAACTTTCTAATCTTGTTCTGCCTCTGATTGGTTGTGTCACCTTGGACAAGTGTTCTCTTCCATCTGGGCTGCGTGTTTTGTTTTTTTTTAACTTTCACTTACTTTTTAATAGAATGGTATTTTCCAGTTTGAAAATATAACAAAGCAAGCACTCCCAAGGTATTCTAAGCAACAGTCTTTCATGGCTACCTCAACTTCCCTCAAAATCATGCCCTCCCCTACCCCCTCCCCTTTGTGTACTCTCTGAGGCCAGGAGGGTGTTGGGCAATGAGGTGTTACAGGTACTGGCAGGGGGGAAGGGAGGGTGTGCACTCAACCTGAGAAGAGCTCTGGGAGGTGGGATGGGGGAACCCTCCCATAGGAGAGAGACAGCTTCAGAAACTGCAAGGTCTGTTCCAGGCCCAGTCACCAGCACTGTGGACTGCACATTCTCAATCTTTAAAATGAAGGTTTAGACAAGATACTTTCTGAGGCACTTGGCAGCTCAAAAATTCCGTGTTCAATTATTAGAAAGTTTTCATCTTTTCATTTTAAAAGTGATATGAAGAAATTGGGAAGTGTCCAGAGAAGAGCAAGAAAAATGACCAAGGATCTGGGAAATAAATATATTAAGAAAAGTTAAGGAATAAATTTTATTTGGAGAGCCATTCCATTGTGTGGGATATTGAGGCTGGTATCCGAAAAACTTCAAGCTTCTATTCTTCCTTACTCACTTTCTTGCCTGGGCGAGGCATCCTCTCTGGACCTCACTTAACCTGTCTGTAAAAGGAGCAAATTGGACTTGTTGACTTCTGAGACTCCTTGCAGCTAAAAATCTGTGATCCCATGTTTAAAGTAGATGAGAGACAGCAGCTTATCTTTTTTTTTTCTTGTTTCAGGAAAGGAAAAACTGAAAGGAAAGGGGTCTAAATGATAATAAAAGTTCACTTAAACATAAAGAAAAACTTCTCGAAAGTCAGGACATAATTAAACTCTCTAGTAGGCCATGATGGGCGATTGTAGAATCTCCATCATTGGAGGCCTTCCAGAGTAGCACATCCAGACATGTGTTGTGAGAGAGTGTTTAGTCCTATAACTCTAAACCCCTTTCAGTTCCAGGGCTCCATGTTTCTTCCAGAATGAAGGAATCTCGGAGCTAGGGAGTTTGGCTTTCTAGATAGATTTCATCCTTAGAATTTACAATAAGAATGAAGAGGAAGCCCATGCTCAGCCTAACACATATAGAGAGCTATGTACTAGATCTGATTGTTTCACACTGACCAGGAACCACTCTCAGTCACTTGAAGCCTAGAGAGGGAGAAGGGAAAAGGGGAGAAGGTTGGGAATAAAGATTGGTGTTCATATTTATGTTACCTGTTGTATCACAGGTGTCAGTGATCAATGGGACGAGCATTTTTGCAAGGGACTATAGATTCAAGAGAATTGCTGCTGCATACCATGAAAGGAATGGTGAGTCATGAGTCTTATTCCAGGATTTTGGTAAGGGGTGGCATCCTTCAAAGAGATTCGTTCATAGCTCAAGAGGAAAATGACAGTGTGGATTCTGGTAGTGATGAATGGAGAGGGCAGGCTCTTCTTCCAGGACAGATCTCAGAGTTATCACCATAGCTCCAAGATTAATGGCTCCCTTGGGTTGATGATAAGTCCTTGCATTTACTTCATTACTAACTTATAAGTGTTTTTGTTCATTTACAAAGCATTTCTTTGCCACTTGCTATGTTTGAGACACTGCGTTAGATATAGAGGATGATACAAAGTGAATAGGATGTGGTCCCTGATCTAAAGGAGTTTAGTCTGTTAGTTAATACCCATTTATTAAGTACCTGCACTGTGCTAGGCACTTGGGGTACAAAGAAAGACAAAAAACCCAAAACCAAAACCAGTTCCAGCCCTCTAGGAACTTACATTTTAGAAGAAGAGACATGTTAATAACTCTGTGTGTGTGTATGTCTGTGTGTGTGTGTACATATATACCTACATAAATAGTTATATGTAGATATATACATAGTTATATATACACATATATATATAGATACACATAGTTATGTATGTGTATATACATGCATACATACATGCACATAAACAGAGAAAATGAAAGGTAATCTGAAAAGAGAAGGCACTTAAAAGCTCAGGGGACTAGCCAACAGAAGAAGATGGGATTTGAGTTGAGCTTTAAAGGAAGCCAGGGAAGCAGGCATAGGTCAAGAGGAAGAGCACTCTAGGCATAAGGAATGGTTCTTGCAAAGGCTTAGTGTGGGGAGATGAAGGGTAGGATATAAAATGCAGCAAGTAGGCAAGTGGAGCTGAATTGTAGAGTCCACGGAGAGGAGGAAACCAGGAAAGAGTCAGCTGTGAAGGGCTTGAGATAAATCTACAATTGAAAACAAGGCTGAAATGTGTTGAGTAGGTAAGAAAATAATGTGAGGGCACCTTCCCTTGGTACCATGTGTTTGCCTTTCTTGGTGTTCCCATTGCTTCGTACACATAGTAGGTGCTTAATAAATTCTACTGGACCAACTGACAGATCATTTCAGAGGTATCAGGGGAGACTTCTAGAAGGAACTGGTGAGTTTTCTCTTGAAGGATGGATAAGATTTCCATAGAAAAAGTTCAGGGGTTTTGGTTCTCCTTACAGGGAACAGCAGGCAGGGGGAAAATCAGGGATGTAATTTAGAGAGAGGCACATGATCCAATTGGGCAGGAACAGAGAGTATGTAGAAGGGGATCGTGTAAGCAAAGGCTGGAAAAGTTAGCCAAAGCCAGCTCATGGAGAGCTTTGGACCCCAGGGCACGGAGTCTGGCCTCTCTCAGCTAGGCGGTGAGAAGCAATGGCAGGTTTTTCATCAGGGGTGTGTGATATGTGCTGAGTTGTTTATGAGGAAGATTAACACGGCAGTGCCTTTGATGAAGTGGGCACTTCATCAAGTGTATTGAATAAAATTGAGGGGAGAGATTGGAGGCTATTGAAGTAATCTAAGTAAGGTAAGGAGGCCCTGAACAAGGGTGAAATCAACAGGAAGGGAAAAGAAGGAACGGCTATGAAATATTTTATAAAGGTAGAATAAACTGGCTGTGAGGGTTGCTTGGATCAGAGGGGGGAGGGAGGGAACAGCAGATGAAGACCTCATAGAGATCAGGCAAGCACAAGGACTAAGAGAGACTAGGAGGAAATTGAGGAGGAGCAGCAAACGTGGAAATGGCAGTGGGACTCGAGTTCAGTTTGGTTTGATAGGTGTAGTGGACAGTGAGCATTCTGAATGCTCCTAGAAATTGTATATAAAATAAAAGAAGGAAATAGGATCGACTGTTTGTATTTCACAGATGGATAAAGGGAGCATAAGATACTCATTCAATATCTTCTCACATTATTAGCACAAATGGAATGATGTCAAACCTCTCCACTATGGCAGGACTTCAAGATTTTGTCATTTGGTATAGAGGATGGGCTCGTGGGACCATTCCATTTTGTTTAGCTCAGCACATGGAGCCTTATTGAGGGGCTGATGTTTTTTCCAGTGGTGTTTCTGCTGTTACCATAGCTTCCAGACACAGCAAGCACTATACACAGACATGTAGTGAGTCTTCTGTGAGAACGGATTTGGGCTTTGGGGGATATTCCATTTTAAGGGACTTCTTCTTGTTTTCATTGCAGTAACCACGATCTTGGCTGATCCCAACCCTATTTGGCTGGTGGGAAGGGCTGCAGATGCACCATTTATAGTTAATGCTGTCATCCGATACCCCGTGGAGGTCATCTCATATCCTTGGATGGTTACCTGATGAGATAACAGTGGTTAGCAGTAGCTATGACTTTCTATTTTGATAATAAAAGAAAGGAAGAAATACCTAAGTTATGCTAAGTGGAGGCAGATGCTCAAAGTGATGGAGTCCTGTTGAGCTGCATACTTTTATAGTTCCACTAAAATAACATGGTTTCTACCAACTTTTCCCTAAGGGGAAAAAAAAAACCTTAATTTCCTCATTTTTCTCCCCTTAGCAGCTAGTTTTTCAGGCCAGAATCATCCATATTTATATCTTGACCTTCCCTGTTTTACCCCTTTTAATAAGAATATTTGAAATATTTTGACTATTTCCTGTTGGAATAAAACCTTAGCCCTCTGTTATTGGTGCATGACATTCGGTGACTCCTTAACAGTTGGTACCTATATGCCAGGTTTCTGGGAGATGATAAAGTTTGCTTGGATCCAGTACATCAGTGTTCTGCTTGTCTTCCTTTGGATATTTGATAAAATCAAGATGTTTGTGTTTCAGAATCAAATGGTGACCACAATCCCTGTGACATCATTGACTGCAGTGGAAAATTACAAGGAACACTTATCTTAAGAAGGAACCCCTCTAAAAATGACTGGGCACAGTCACACCTACCTCACTGTGAGCTTTAGAAAATTCTTTACACGATCCCTTTTGGAAGGAGACTCTGCCGCCATTTTCTAGTAGTCACAAATATGAGGAAGAATGGACCGCAGACCATTTTGACATCTTGGAAAGTGTTCCATTTTTGAGGGCTTAAAGATCTTTCCTCTGGGTCTGGAGGCCACACATTATGTATTTTTCCACATCCCAAACCCTTTATCTCTGTAGGGTTATCTTGTGATAGGCATACAAATCATCAACACTCATTTTTTCATATACATTTTCCATTTAGAACCTTAACTAAGAGATAATTTGTATGTAAGAGATTTGGGGCCAGGAATGACACTTACCTGCCCTTGGTTCAGCAAGCACCTAAAAGCCTCTTATGGACTAGTCTCACTTAGATTCATGTCATCTTCTGTTCACTGTTCTGTCTGTCTCTGAACTTGGGATTGAAGACAGATACTTCATCCCATTCCATTCCAAATCCATAAGATATTGCTATGGAGACTAGTATTGGAATAACTGCTTCTCTTCTTTCCAGCTGATGTCTAACAGCTTGAATACTGGCTGACCACTACCCATCATCTCAGGCCTCCCATGAAAGAGTCTGATCTCAATTCAATTTAATGAAACATTTATTAAGGCCCTACTCAGCACAAGGCATTGGGTGCAAAGGTAGAATACAGCACAGACCTTGCTGTCAAGGAACTTGACCTAATGGGGGAAGGACAAGTACACAAATGGTTCAAGGGAGAATATTATAAGTCCACAGAAGTCCAGGCAGAGTGCTGTGAGGAATTGGAGGAGGCAGAGAAGGGATGCTGCCGTGAAGAAGGGAGAGAGAGTATGGGACTTCAGGGGGATCCTGAGAGCACAGACACAGAGACAGAACCGAACTGAACCAGAAAACTGAACAACACAGTGGAGGAGAAGGAGGGCTAGATGGGAGTCAGAGACCTGGGTTCAAATCCAGACCTTGCTTACTTAATCTCTCTGTGCCTCAGTTTCCTCACCAGTAAATGTGTCTGTGGGGAGAAGGTTGGGCAGATGAGCTCTAAGGTACCTTTTAGTTGTAGATTTATGATCCTGTGAACCTCAGTGAAGGAGAAGCTTTTACCAAAGGCAGGCAGGCACTCTCTGGAATGTAAATCTCACTTCTCACTGACAAAGCAAAAGACAGAAGAGTCATTGTTGTCAGCTCTGGTCACCCATTGCCCAATGACAGGAGAGAAAATGAGCCTTCCCTTCAACATGTTGGCATGGAGACAGACAAGGAGGGAGCCTGGGTCATTGGATTGGCTGCTTCGCAGTCATCCTGAGGAGAACAGACAAGCGCTTTGAAGGGTAAAGGAATTCACTTTGTGGCACTGGTGAGATGTTTGGAGCTGGAAAGATGTCCTCCACTTGTAATCGATGCCCCCACTGTTACCTGAATCTTTTACGTCCATGTGCCACCTCTTCAGCTCTTGGAACTTTATTGGAAAGACTTATGAGTCTCATTTCAGAAGTACATCTTTTCAGGATTCTGACCTGGCCAAGATGGGGATATGGAAAACAAAGCTGTTTCAATTTATTCAAGCACAGAAATGTCTAAGCAACTTTACTAATATTGGAAAAGTTTTCTTTTCTTCTTTCTTTTAACATCTAGGAATGTAAAAATGCCAGAATAGATTTTCTTCAAATATAATCTAAAAATAACTTCTGGGATTCAAACTAAATAAGTAAAAAAGGTAATAAGACATTGGGAGAGAAAAGGGAGGGGAGGATCTGTTTAAGTGATGTGTTATGAACCTTACTTAAAATTTTGTTAAATACATTTAATGCAAAATTTGTATGTATAAAGAGCTACATGAAAATTCCTGAATTTTGTATCTTTACGATTAAATTGTTCAAAATATATATGTTAAGACTTGTAGAATATTTTTTTTCTCCAGTAAACCCTTTTCTGCAATCTTAAGTTCTTTGTAAGCTTCCTTTGTTAAGGCATTCATTGCTTGGAGAACATGGAGTTTATTCCTGGTGCTGTAGTAGAATCAGTCAGATACAACTCCAAACAAACATGGGAGTTTTAGCTAAATCCACTTGGTGGCATGTTCTACCCATAGCCTGGAAAATTACAACTTTGTTCTGGAAGCATTTGATTATTTAAAGGCAGGAAGAACTCTGGTTCTGCAACATGGTGGACTTCGGAGTTGAGAGGGGAAAAAATGAAATTAACCTCCCAGGCTGTTTCTGCAGATTTAAGGCAGGCAGTTGCTTGATTATTTAAGAAAAAACTAAACCAACCAACCTGATTTTGTTTAAGTTGCCTCCCATATTCAGGGGCATGGGTTCTGATCTAATTTACCAGAATAATGGCCTTATTGTTAAGAAGGCATTTATTGAGCACTTTCTGGTTACAGAGTACTTTGCATACTCTTGATTCATTTGTCCTTCACAACATCCTTTGGGAGGTAGGTAGCTGGCATAACCCTCTATTTTCAGGCTAAAGGAAGTGTCTTTTAAAAAAAAATTATTTACTTTTAGTTTAAAACATGCAGTTCCACAATCCCTTGAGTTCCAGATTTTCTCCCCCTCCCCGCTATGGCAGCATGCAATCTGACATAGGTTCTACAAATACCTTCACGTTAAACATTAGTCAAGTTGTAAAGAAGGATTATAACCAATAGAGTGAACAATGAGAAAGAAGGGACAAAACAAAACACAAAAGAGAGAGAGAGAGCAAGTAGTTTGCTTCAATCTGCATTCAGACTATGTAGTTCTTTCTCTGGAAGTGGGTATCTAAGGGTACGCCCTAGTCATTGGTGCAGTGGGTGGGATTCCAGTTGTCTGCCTAGGCTCTGACTCTTCCACTAATTATAGCATGCTGCCTTCAACTTCAGTGGCGGCAGAGTCCTAAAAGTAGCATTTAGAGAAAAAATGATTTCTTCTTACAAGAAACTCAAATTCTCCATCCTATGAAGGTAGGAGAGGCCTGCCCTTTTATTCACAAGAAAAGGAATTTCCTTTATTCAACCAAATAAAAGTATGTATTTGGTACCTAGTTTGCACTAAGGATTGTGCTAAGAAATGTGGGAACATAAGGGTAAGACATGATTCTTGGCACACAGAGCATGTGCCAGGGTGAGAGGTTTATGACCTGAACTGAGTCCTCCACAGTCCAAGAGCTGACCTCTTCAATGGGAGCAAAAGCAACCAGTTGCTAGGTAGCTCCCTTCATCATCCTTCCCCGACTTGGCTAGCCTTGTTCTTCCAGGAGATCAGTTTGGGGGATTAATCATCTTAGGTTTCCTGTTTTGTTTTGCCTTTTTTTTTTCCCCCTTGAGAAGTGAGGGAAGAGATCTGAATGGAGTAAGGGGGTGAGAAGGGATGGGAATCCCAAATAAGGTTATTTTTTTTGCTTAAACTGTTTTGATTTGAGGCTGGTTTTGGATTTGGAAGGTGGCTTGTATTCCAGGTCACTTGGCTCAGGGCTTTGCAGTGACTGCCTTGGGTTCTATTTCATTCACAAGGGCCTTTTGTACTCTCCAGCTGACTTCATAACCTTTCCACAGCTCTCCCTTCCCTTGCCTTAGTACAAGGTGTGGTGTTGGGGTGATCATGCTCCCCCATACACACCTGGTTCTCCCGGAAAACGGCAAAAGAGAACAATCCCTTTTCATAATGGGCGCTCAGTAAATTTGCTGAATGAATCTGCTGAAAGTGCCTGGAACCTGGAGGTGGCCTATTGAGACTGATATTTGGACTGAAAGATTTGGATTCAAATACTACCAGTGCCATCGGAGGCAAGTGACGTAAATCTTTCCCTACCTGAATTTCCTTATTTGTAAAATGGAGGGATTGTACTAGATTGTCTCTAAGGCCCCTTCCTTTGGGGGCATGGAATGTCATAGGAGGAATGGGACTTCAGAACACCACCCAGGCTAACTCCCCCCATCTTCCTTTCCTGACCGAGGGTAACCGACCTAAGGCGTCCTAGCAGATGAACAGCGGAATTAGCCTGAAATCGGAATCTCTTGTTCTCAGTGAGGCAGCCCTCCCAGACGACTTTCAGATGGGGACTGTACCTCTGGCCTCCTGCCTGGCTGGCACTCCTAGTGGCTACTGGCCTCTCCATCCACCTCTCCACATTTTAGGAGAGGCAGCGGCATAGTGGCAAAAGCCTCGGATTTTGACCCACAAAGTCAGACTCCGCTATTTTCTGCAGTAGGCAGATCACTTTTTTTTTCTCGGCCTCAGTTTCTTCAAATATACCAATTGGACTAGGTGATCTCCAAAGTCTTGCACCGCAATTCTCGGGAGGTGGACAGATCACATTGTAGGGCAGCACAGCGCGTCGGCGCCCTTCTCCCCTCCCTGCCCGGGACTGAGTACCACCCCCACCTCACAGCGGGGAGAGGGAAGCGGGGAGGGGTTCGGGCTTCCCTTCCCTCTTGCCCCCTCCTCTCCCGGCTGGTGCTGCGGCCACGTCTGAAAACCACTCATTGTGCTAGCCCCGCAGCAGAGCAGGCGCCACGGCCCCTGGACAGGGTCGGACAGAGCGGTGCAGCAGCCCTGGGAGCTAGGGGCACCGCGAGCTGAAGCAGGTATGGTGGGGCCAGGCGGGCAGCGGGCAGCGGGCAACGGGTAGGCTGCAGTCCCGAGGAGAGGGGCTGGGGGCGGAGGCAGCTCCGGCTACCGAGTACACATCACTCACCCAGCGAAAGCAGCAGCCTCCTTCCTCCAGGCGCGCAGGGCCAGGGTTCTTTTGGGTCCCCGAGATCCTGTTGCATCGGAGAATGGTCTCACCCTTCTCCCAGGTTCAATTCATTAAGTATTAAATGCCGGTCTCCAGCACCCTCATATGCCCGTTCCATTGGGTGCCTCTTCTCTCGGTAGTCCCGGGACAGCCTCTCCTTATGCTTTTTGGCACCTTTCCCTCCTCACTTTACTCCCTCATGGTCCCAAGATCGCTTCTTTTCTTGTGCTTACGGGAGCTTCTGATTTCTCTTTCTGCTGTCCTCTAACAGGAGCTGTTTCTTCTACCCTGGGCACCCAAGGTCATTTAATTCACTTCTCTCCTTGCTCCTCTCCATTCCCTAGACCCCTCACTCCCTGTTCCACTGAGATCCTCTTCCTTCTCCCTGCGTCCCCATATCTCCCGGTTCTATTCCTGAGCTCTGGAGTTCTCACCTCTGCAGTATCTAGAGAATGTCCCTGTCCTTCCTTGCTAACCCCTTGTTCCTGGGGTCCTCCTCAGGATGAGGCAGCAGTACCTTTGGACATCCTTAACTGAGGGGGAAGGGGCAGACCCTGGGATGAGGTGAAGTGGATAGCCATTCCTGTAGCTATTTCAGTTGGGGAAAGAGCAAATTCTAGTATTTCACAATAGGATTCTAGTTCTTAGAATCATAGAAGCATGGAATGTTAGAGCTGGCTTCCAATTCAATTATTCTGAAATAGGCCCTGGAAATAAAAAGGACAAATTACAAGAGTTAGGATTTTACCTTCTACTGGAAGGATTCCTGGTGACTGGGGATTCATTTCTCAGGCCCTAGATGGGTAGCAATATTAGAAGGAGTGGCTAGAAGGCAGATCCCCTTGTGTCCAGTTGCCCTAGATAAGGTCTGCAAAGAAAGGATTCAAGGCAGAGAACCAAACCCCAAAGGCTGTCCTACCAGAGGCTTTCTTTGCATTCTCTTTTCAACAGGTCTGTAACCCAGAGCTGCTGGAGTACCCTTTTATCTTTACTAGGCCCCTACTTCCTGGCTAACCCTTAGACAGCTCTGATTTCCCCCAGCTTCCTGGCACAGGCATAGACAAATCCTCTTCAGATCATTAGAGACACAAGTTGGGTGGTTCTCAGTGGCACTGAAGCCGTTGCTGCTGACATTTTATCATACTCACCTCAAGCAACGTTTTCTCCTGCCCCATCCCTTCCTCCTTGACTTCCTGCCTCTATTCTATTGTCATTTTGTCCCCCCTTTTCTCCTCTGTTTTCCTCTTCTCCCATGCTTATTCCTTAGTCTTATGGCATAGCCCCCAGGAAAAAAATTTACCCCTGCTGTGACCTTCAGAGGCTGATGCTTCCTTAGCTACAATCCACTCTCCCTAAGCTTTGGAATTCCCGAACTGGGAGGCCTACCTGCCCATTGATGCCAGAATAAGAGGAATCTGAGTTTGTATAGGGCACAGTATCCCAAACCCTCCAATTCTGTGCTTGGGCTGTAACAGGCACAACTGTAGAAACTGACAAGACCAGTAAGAGCAGAGGTTTACTGAGGAAAAAGGGAGTTTTTGATAGAATAGTAGCTAGCTTTTGTATGACACATCTAGGTTTGCAAAGTGCCTTACAAATCATATCTCATTTTACATTTACACCAACCCTGAAATGTAGATGTTATCATTTTCGCCATTTTACAGATGTGGACCCTGAGGCAGGCAGTGGGTAAGTGACTTGCCAGGGTAATAGTATCTGAGGCTGGATTTGAGCTCAGGTCTTATTGATTCTGGGTCTGGCACTCTTTCCACTTTACCATCTAGCTGTCTCAAATCTTAGGAAGTATACAGGTAACTGGAGAATCCACAGATCTGCACTCCAGCTGCTGTTGATCACAAAGCAACCCTCTCTCCGTGCCTCAAATTCCCCATCTATAAAACAGGAAGAACAGTATCTCACCACTACCCTGTCTCCTGGGTTTGAGATTTGTCAGCATAGAGATGGTGATTAAATCCATGGGAGCCGATGAGATCACCAAGTGAAGTAGTATAGAGGGAGAAGAGAAAAAGGCTCAGGATAGAACCCTGTGAGATACCTACAATTAATGGACATGTTGAGGAAGAGGATCTAGCAAAGGAGACAGAAGGAGCAGTCAAATAGATAGGAGGAGAACTAGGAGAGTGGTGTCCCAAAAACCTTGAGAGAAGAGAGTGTCAAGGAACAGGGGGTGATTAACAGGATCAAAAGCTATAGAGAGGTCAAGAAGAATGAGGACTGAAAAAGGGCCATTGGATTTAGCAATTAGTAGATCATTAGTAATGTTGGAAAGAGCTGTTTTGGTGGAATGAAGACGAAGCAATTCATTGAACACCTACTTCATACCAAATACTTTGGGAGACGAAAAGAAGACAATACCTACCTCAAAGTTTACTAGCTAGTTGGAAAGGCTAAACACACATGTGAAATGGTTAAATAAACAATGTAAGATAATATGATTATGTCCCAAAATGAGAGCTATCTAAGAAGGGGAAAATAATACTTCCTAGTGGGTTGTAATGATTTGGGAGGGTTTCATGGAGAAGGTGAGACACGAACTGGTCCCTGAAGGATAAATAGAATTTGGAGAGGAGAGAGGACCAGAATAGCATGAGAGCTAGGACTTTGGAATGAGCACGGCATGTTTGGGAGACTTTTTTTTTTAAGATACAGGAGCCCTACTATGATAACAACAAATTATCTGGCATCTGTGTAGTGCTTTACGGTTTGCAAAAAGCTTTGCATGTTGTTATTTCATTCGGTCCAATGTTCATCAAGATATGTGCTCAAGTACAGCTTGAATTTCCAGAGCAGTTAGGGACTTTAGAAGATGACCAAGTCCAGCGACTTATCTTATAAATTTGGAAACTGTCCCATGGAGTTTTAGTAACATGCTTAAAAGTTATATATGTAACAAATAACCAAATCAGGATTTGAATTCATATCCTCTGACTCTAAATCCAGTGTGGGTGTTCCACAGTGAATAGAACACTGGAAATTGGAGTGAGGAGGACCTGAGTTTGAATCCCAACTAAAATCCAGGGCTATGAAGGCTTAAAATTGCGCTGACTTCTCAGACACCCTACAAAGGGCTTTGCAAATACCTCATTTTATCATCACAACAACCTTGGAATAAGTGCTATTATTCTCCCTGTTTTACAGATGAAGAAACCCAGGCAGTCAGTGATTAAGTAGCATGCCCAGGACCACACAGCTAGCAAGTATCTGAGGCTGCCTTTGGACTCAGGGTCTTCCTGACTCCAGGACCAGTACTCTATCCACTGAGGCACCTAGCTATTATGACAAACAATTGAAATTCTTCAGTAGGTAGTCTGATGGAAAGGGCAGAGACCTCAGATGGACCAGGGACAGGGATCCAGTAATTAATTGTACCTGTAAGACATGGTCAAGGTGTTCCCCTTGCATATTAGGAGTTTAGTAATCCCCTACCCCTTTGCTCTTTAGCTCAGGGAACTGAAATTAGGCAAGGAATTCACTCCCGTTTTTCCAACTCATTCATTCATTTATTCATTTTGTAGAACTAATGAATTCTATTCATCTAAATTAATCAAGTTTGTTGAGTATCATTTACATGCCCAGGACCCCTCCAAGGCAGAGGAAAAAACAAAATTCCCTGATTTTATGCAATGTATATTCTAGGTGAGGTGGGGAGTTTATATGGTGATAATTTTCAGGGTGCTTTTCTGGGTCTTACTCTCTCCTCTTGAAAAGACATTTATTTTCTTCATTATTATTTAAATGCAGTTATGCATTATTGGGGTCTTTGTATAGACTGGTTTTCTTTACTAACAGTACAGATAATATAGTACTATAACACAATGCAGTAATAGCTATACTAACTGTATAGATCACACTTTCCAGCAGCCCTGGACAATCAGGTAAGTTAGTTTCTCTCTGAACCATAGAAGGAGAAACAGAAGCAAAGGCTAGGAAAGGAAAATGGTGTTCCCGGGGTGCCAGGCAACCCTGGAGATGATGGATTGTTCCTGAACTTCCCTAAAGGGCTGCATTAGGGCTGAGGGGGGCATGGGATGACTATGGAGACTGGCTAGCCTTTATTTCTTCTGTAGGTCACCAGTGTCTGTGGCCTTTCCGGCCCCCTATGCCACCATGGCCTGGCTGCGCATGTCCAGCACTACCATGGCTGTCCTCTTCATGGTACAGATGGGCCTCCTGCTCTACCTGTACACGCACCACAACCACCTGCTGCCCTCCTTCAAGAAGAAGCCAGCCCACGTCCACGTGCTGATCCTGTCCTCGTGGCGCTCCGGCTCATCCTTCGTGGGGCAGCTGTTCAGCCAGCACCCGGACGTCTTCTACCTGATGGAGCCAGCCTGGCACGTGTGGGTGACCCTCTCTCAGAGCAACGCCGAGGTGCTGCACATGGCTGTGCGAGACCTAGTGCGCTCCGTCTTCCTTTGTGACATGAACGTCTTCAGTGCCTACCTGCCCTGGTACCGAACCCTGTCTGACCTCTTCCAGTGGGCTGTCAGCCGAGCCCTGTGCTCCCCGCCCGCCTGCAGTGCCTTCCGGAGAGAGGACATCACTAGTGAGACTGCATGCAAAAGCCGGTGCGGGCAGCAGCCCTTCCGGGCCGCGGCTGCGGCCTGCCGCTCCTACAGCCACGTCGTGCTCAAGGAGGTGCGCTTCTTCAACCTGCAGGTGCTCTACCCGCTGCTAACCGACCCCTCCCTCAACCTGCACATCATCCACCTGGTCCGGGATCCCCGGGCTGTGCTCAAGTCCCGAGAGCAGTCGGCCAAGGCCTTGGCGCGGGACAACGGCATCGTGCTGGGCACCAACGGGACGTGGGTGGAAGCGGACCCCGGTCTGCGGGTCGTGCAGGAGGTGTGCCGCAGCCACGTGCGCATCACTGAGGTGGCCATGCAGAAGCCACCGCCCTTTCTGCAGGGCCGCTATCGCCTGGTGCGCTTTGAGGACTTGGTGAGAAACCCACTGGCTGAGATCCAAGGCATGTACGACTTCGCTGGCCTTCGCCTCACCCCGCGGCTGGAAGGCTGGATCTATAACATTACGCATGGCCAGGGGCCTGGCCAGCTTAAAGAGGCCTTCAAGATCACCTCCCGAGATGCCCTCAACGTCTCCCAGGCCTGGCGCCATGCTCTCCCCTTCCCAAAGATCCACCGGGTACAAGAGCTGTGCGCTGGCGCCCTCCGGGTGCTGGGCTACCGGCCAGTTGACTCTGAGAAGGAACAGAAGGACCTCACATTGGATTTAGTGCTGCCCCAGGGAAGGAGCAAGTTCAGCTGGACCTCATTTGCTTCCTCCTATGCTCGAGAGAAGTAGGGCCCAAAGCCTGTCAACACTTCTGGGCACCTGGGAAGCTTTTATTTATGGACATGGTAAGGCCGTCACTTACCTGGATCCTTCCCTACCTCTCCTAAAGGGAAGGAGAAGCTGTCTCCGAGGGAAAAGCTGGATGATCATCACAGGGCATGGGAATTTCTCCACTAATACCCATTTACTGATGCTGGGAACAGTTTTATGCAGACAATACCTGACTGTTTCATAACTGAATGGATTTTTTCAAAAGCACCAAAGCACCACTGATTTTTCCCCCTTAGCTATAATTTTTCTTTGGCTCCTTTTTCAGTAGAATGAAACCTTTAATTTCCTTTCCCCCAGCCCCCAATCCATTCTCCTGTTTCCTTTTGATCCTGGAGTACTATCAACCCATAACATCCAAGTAGAGAAATTGAGTCATATGACTTATTTTAATGATGCATTTAACTTAGATGAATGAAAAAATTTGAAACCATTTCAATAAAGAACACATTTTCATGTCCAAATGAATAATAATAGTAACTGGCAATTATATAGTGTATATAATTATGTAGCACATATATACATATATATGTATATACAAGACTATATAGTATATATAAGGTTCGTAAAGGACTTTTCATGTGTTATCTAATTCAATCCCCAAATTCTGGCAGGTAGGTGCTATCATCACTCCCATTTTACAGAAGAGGAAACAGATTAGGAAAGGTTAAGTGGTTCTTTCACAGCCATACAGTTAGTGTCAGAGGCAGGATTTGAACTCAAATCTTCCCAGCTCCAAGTCCAGCACTCTATGCACTGTACCATGAAAGTATTAATTGTTATTTCCTCTCTATCCCCTTACCATCTCTTCATACATCAGCACATGTCTAAATGCATATATTTTATGTAGTCTCAGTCAATGTATGTTATAGTTCTAGTTCTATCTTCTTCCTTTTGCATTATTTCATGTCTTCTCAATTACTGTGTATTCTTTTTATTTGTCATTTTTAATGGCATTAGAATTATCCTATCTGCACTGTGGGATAGTGGATAGATTGCTGGCCTTGGTATCAGGAAGACGGAAAATCAACACTTACAAACTGTGAGACCAGCTAGGTGCAGTAGATAGAGTTCCAAGCCTGGCATCAGGAAGTACTCTTTGTAAGTTCAAATCTGACCTCAGAAGTGTATTAGCTGTGTGACCCTGGACAAGTCACTTAACCCTATTTGCCTCAGTTCCTCATCTGTAAAATGAGCAGGAGAAGGAAATGGCAAACCCCTCCAGTATTTTGCCCAGAAAATCCCAAATGGGGTCACAAAGAATCAGACATGACTGAAAAACAAATCAACAAGAACACAGCTGTAAGACCAAGCGTAAGTTACTTAACCTCACTGAGTCTTAGGCAACACCTCCACCATAAATTATAGATGAGTTGTGATCTTCATAAACGTAGAAAATTCCCATATCCTGAGCTCTCATACTGATGACTTGACAGGTCAATAACATACAGTATTTCTTTAATTAATATACCACAACTGGCTTAGCTACTTCTCAGTCACTGAACATTTTGCTTTTTAAATTTTCATTATACACAATATAGCTATGAACATTTTTACAAATACAATGCTTTTTTTCTTTTTAATTATATTCTTGTGGCAAATTCCTAGTAATGAGATTATTAAATTAAAAGTAGGATCAGTTTTATAACTTTTTTTGTAGTTAAAGCTTGCTCACTCAAAAAATCATGCTATTTTTTCAGTATCACTAACAATGTCTGAATATATCTTTCTTCATACCCCCCACCAGCACTGAATTTTATTTGTATCTATTTTTCTAGCTATAAAGTAGTACCTTGCTCTAATTCACTCTTTTTAAATTAGTGAGAGTTTTTTTTCAAGCAATTATCTATAGTTTGTATATCTTCTTTTGTAAATTTTCTATTCATATTGTTTTTTACTATTGGAAATGACGCTAGTGCTTATATACTCCTGTGTTCTGGATGTCAGTTTTTATCTGATAAAAAAATTATTTCTCCACAAATAATTGCATTTTTAATCTTGTCTGTATTATTTCTCATTGTACAGAACTGCTTTGTTTTTATATGTATATAATAAAATCCATCTACCTTGTCTCTGATAGTTTTTTTTTTTAGTGTTTTTTGGGGTTTTTTTATGTGTATTTTTTTTCTTTCTTTCTTTCTTTTATTTACTTTTAGTTTACAAGATTCAGTCCCACAATCCCTTGAGTTTCAGATTTTTCTCCCCTCTCTACCCCCGCCCCATGGTGGCATGCAATCATGCATAGGATCTGCAAATACTTTCACACTGTACAATAGTTTGGTTATATAGAAGGGTTGTAACCAATGAGTGATGTGATCACTGGGAAAAAAGAAGCAAAACCAAACATGAAAAAGAACGATAGCATGTTTTGCTTCAGTCTCCATTTAAACTCTAGTCTTTCTAGATCTTTCTCTGAGTTTAGATATCTCCTTCCATCCTGAGGCTTGTAGAGTTGTCTTTTAGCTGTGCGTTGTTGAGGAGAGTCCAGTTTATCAAGGCTGGTCATCACACATACGATGTGCCTGTGATTGTGTACAAGTTTTTCCTGGTTCTGTTCTTC
>CM053585.1:35117395-35165410 GCA_028646515.1 Pseudochirops corinnae | reverse complement strand
TATCTACGTATATATATATATATATATATATATATATATATTTGCAATTATTATTATTATTATTGTCTACATCCAACTGGAACTTGAGATACACAGACACTATGGTTGGGAGATCTATCCTGCCCTACTGAAAAGTGACATAGGAGAGAATAGACTGGGGGAGGGGGGACACACTGAGATGGCTGTTTTGGGGTGGTGGGTGGGGGAAAGAGGGGGAGAAAATATGTAACTCAAAATCTTGTGGAAATGAATGATGCAAACTATAATAAAATTAAAAAAAAAAAAGAAAAGTAAAGTTTATTAAAAGTTCGCCTGTATTGGAAACAGAGCAAGTCTGTGCTAGGTCATTCTATGGTGCTTTCACACACATGGGGGCAAAAAGGGATCTTATATACAGGAAGGTTGTGGGAGGAATCTAGGTGTGGTCTGGAGGAGGAGTTTCAGGAGGGTCTTCAGGAGGAGTTAATGAGGTCAATGAGTGATTAAGGGTGGGAAGTTGCTGGAGGCTACCTGGAGCCAACAGATAATGGTGGGCTAGGCTAGCCCAAGGGTGGATTGATTTTTTGATAGGCTCAAGGATGGGAAGTAGATGGACAATGGAGGCCTAGGCTAGTAACAGAGGTCTGGGCAGAGCCACAAATGGCCTCTGCAAATGCCTCATCAAGTGGGAAGATTCAGAGTTTAAGGGGGTTCCCAGAGCCTGTACCTCAAGGATTCAAGGAAAAAGCTCAAGGGGGTTTCCAGAGCCTGCACTTCATCGCTACAATATTTTCTTGATGGATTCAGCCACAGTGATAACATTTTTAAGTGGGCCACTGATTATCAATGTCAAATGAGGTATAAAATAGGGAGAAATATGCTTCCTAATGGTGTTTGCCACTATCACAGAAAATATTCTGAGTAGGGTTCAAATAGAAGAAGGATTCCCTATAAGTGGTGAGGTCTACCAAATGCTTGTTTGCAGATTATTTTGATTTCAAGTCCCAAAATGCCTTAAGGACTTTCTCAGTTAATTTTCTGGCTACTTGAGGGATCACACTAACTATCCATACAGGAAAAGCCAAATGGATGAAAAATGCCTAAGGCTCAGACTATGACATAGGAGCTGGATGGGCAATTCATTTTGTTAGTATATATATATATATACACATATAGATATATACACTAACAAAATGTATATATATATATATATATACTAACAAAATAACATATATATATATGTATATACTAACAAAAAACTATCAAAAGATAGCCTCTTTAATTAAAAAAAAAATCAGACTGGGAAGGGAAGATCCTCAGGGTTGCTTGCCAAAAGAGAAACAGTTACTACTTACATTCACTCTGAGCTAGGAGGGCAGGGACCTGTTGTTGTCCAATCTATGTGCTCCAGAGTGAATTGAGTTTAAGGCTTGGTTTTAGAGAAAGAAATCTAGCCAGTAAATCCCCAATGGGCATTACCTCACTGAAAGTGAAAGCCTGAAAAAACCTTAGGCGTAGGGTCTCCCATTGCATCCTGGGCCATCTCCTATCATCCTGATGAATATGTGGTCACTGGACCAAGATGGCTCTGGAGGAGAAAGTGAGGATGGTGACCTTGCAAAGTTTTCTCTCACTCAAATCAAAGTCAACTGCAAGTCATGTCATCATCTCCCTGATGTCATATAGTTAGTATACACATGCATGTATATGTGCACCTAATACATAGAAGGTATATAAATATTTGCTGAATGAAGTATTCTTTATTAACAATTCATATTTATGTAGCATATTTCAGTTAAGCAAAATGTTTCTTAGGTACTCAACATGGATGGATGATAAGCTGAACCCAAAATTTAATAGGAGGAAGAATGCAGGCAGGAGTGCATTGGAAATCTGTGAAATGCTTTCAATGATCTCAAGTTGCTCCTGAACACCATCTTTTAAATACCAATATTTTAGCTGGGTAGGATGTACAGCCCTGTATTTCAAGCTACTGGGGAGGCTGAAAGGCTGGCAGATCTCTTGAGCTCAGGAGTTCTGAAATGCAATGGACTAAGCTAATCAGGTGTCTGCACTAAATTCTGCATCAATCTAGTGAGCCACTGGGGAGCAAGAGGCCAGCAAGCTCCCTAAGGAGGGATGAATCAGCCTAAGTCAGAAACAGAGCAGGTCAAAACTCCTGTGACAATCAGTGGTAGGATCTAGCCATTAGCAGCACCTTTATTTCCAGCTTTGTGAGATAGGGAGGTTCAATCTTTGAAAAAAAAATTAAAATCTAGTGATGTTATGTGGCTGTGAACCATAGAACACCATAGTTTCTCAAGAATATAATTACAGGGGGGCAGCTACATGGTGCAGTGAATAGAGCACTGGCTCTGGAATCAGGAGGACCTGACTTCAAATCCAGCTTCAGACACTTGATCATGCTTACTAGCTGTATGACCTTGGGCAAGTCATTAACCCCAATTGCCCTGTCTTCCCCCCTCCAAAAAGGCAGAATAGAATTGCAGGAGACCCAAAGGACAAAAAGGAAAGGAATGGTGGAAACCAGCAGTCAGTGACATATAACTAACAATTACTTTTGCAAGAAGTTGAGCAGAAGTCAATGACTGGACCTTTGATTTCACTGATACTGATGTGGTGCCTCTGTAACATTTTGGGGTGCCTTTGTAACATTGTTGTAACTTCAGTCTGTAAAAATCTCACTTGTGTTCTGGTACCTATGTATGTAACATTAGTTTGTAACAAGCCTGTGCAATTAAGCTGTAAAAGTCACACTTTCCCCCAGCCATAAAGGCATTCACTCTGTCTCTCCCCAGCCCCCAGCCTAAAGGCATTTTCCCTGAAACCATTAACTCTATAACTATCTATCCTTGCTTGGTATAATAACAAGCCATACCTATGAATCCTTCAAAAGCATTCTATAAACAAATCCTTAGTTAGAGAAATGTATACCTCCTTTGTTCTAGTGGCCAGCTGAAAACTATGAATCCTTTAATGGATTATCAGTAAGATAACTCCTCAATCAGACACATCCTGCATCCCCAATTAGCCCAGCTTCCCAACATCCATCTTGTCAAAAGGGAGTTTGATGGCTAACAGGCTGGGTACTTCTCATTCAAAGTTGACTGCTGGCTGACTTTATGACGTTTCAAGGCAAAAACCACACCTCCCCTCCTAGCACCCCTCAAATTTCTCTCAGTGAATTATGGGCAACACTCATGCACAGTTGATATAAAAAGTGCATGTTCCTTTAAGCACTAACTCTTCCCAAACTCCTCCCTAACTCTACCTTTGTACACCTAGTTCGTATAAGTGATATCAGATTTATGGTTTTATTACTATATAATCAGTATCCCTAATTCCTACACTTTGCAGGCTATCCTTACCCTTCTCCTGCCCACTGCAAAGTGTAACATTAAACTCTATAACCCTGCACTTTGCAGGCTTTTTCTATTAACCCCCTGCCTGCTGCAAAGTGTAACATTAAACTTTATAACCCTACACTTTGCAGGCTTTCTCTGACACCCCCTGCCCGCTGCAATGCTCTGTTACATAGAATTTTGTAACTCTGCCTTAAATCCCTGTCAGCTTGCAGGTCTCCTTACGCCCCTCCTCCTGCCTGCTGCAAAGTCAGTATAACAATAAACTTTTATAACTCTGCCAAAAGACAGCTGAGTCCAGTAATTCTTTTCGGACGATGAACCCTCAAAGGATTTCAATAGAAATCCCCCCTCTCTATACCTCTTCAATACAGGGGCACTAAGAAGTTAAGGGACTTGCCCAGGGTCTCACACCGAAAATGTATCAGAGGTGAGACTTCAGCCCAGATCTTTCTGACTCAGATGCTGGTTCTTTATCTGCTGTTCCTCAGGGCAAACAGGAAATATCAGACCAGGAACTACAGGTGCATAGTATAAGCACTCTATTTACACCCACTGAGAGTAAGAATACCTAGAGAACCCTTTAGGGTAGATGTGTGGGAGGGAGGACATGGAGGAGAATTAATTGCACAGGACAATCCAAGGATGGGGTTGTGATCTGAATCACTGGAGGGACTAAGACAGGGGTGGGGAACCTGCCTCAAGGCCACATATAGCCTTCTAGGTCCTCAAGTGTAGCCCTCTGACTGAATCCACACTTCACAGAACAAATCCCCTTAATATAAAGATTTGTTCTGCAGAATTTGGACTTAGACAACAGGCCATACCAGAAGATCTAGGAGGCCACAGGTTCCCCACCCCTGGACCAACCAGATCCTGGATCAACTGAAGTACTGAAGAGGTTTTTCATTTCTTCTGTAATGAGACAAAGCATATGGTCAAAGTGTCTAAAGGAGAGCAGATGACCCCATTTTCCCCAAGCACAGAATGAGGCAGCTGCCAGAACCTTTGGTCCAAGAGCACCAAGGGCACTTGTCACCAGAGGTGACATCTTCACCTTCCACTGGGCTTTTTTCTCCCATCTGTGTGTATGGAGGGGGAGGGTAATGGGAAGATGGCCCAAGACTGAGGGTGATGGCACCCACTTCTCCCTCTTCTTTGGGGAGCTAGACTTAAGCTAGTCTGGAGTTGAGGGATCAGGGGAAGCCCACTTGGACTTTGGCTCCAGGATGGGAGAAAAGGCAAGGTATCCCTTTTTTCCACCAGGCTGTGTATTTTTTTTTTTTTTTTTTTTTTGCTATTTTTGGAGGGGGTAAGGTTGGGCAATTGGGGTTAAGTGACTTGCCCAATGTCACACAGCTAATACGTGTTAAGTGTCTGAGGCCAAATTTAAACTCAGGTCCTCCTGACTCCAGGGCTGGCGCTCTATTCACTGTGTCACCGAGTCACCCCAGTGTATTTTCTAAGAAGGTAATTTCCCTGTTTCCTCTCCCAAGAACAATACATGGTCTCTAAGGTTCTCTTCTGCTCTGAATTGATGGTGCTGTGATCCCATGAGCTATACTTGGACTGAAGTGTATTGGCCAGTCCAGTGGGTCCCAATGTTTCAGCAACAAAAAAAAAAATGTGCTTGAACCTTCAAGTCATTTCATATACTAATAATATTCTGCGATTATTTTATTGCTTAAAGCACCGTGAATTTTTAGCCTCAAATGCCTGAACCACCGCTCTCCACAGGGTTTGTAAACTCTTTTAAATGGGAACCACTGGGTTAGTTTTTTAGGCTGTGTGACCTGTAAAGAGTAGAGTAATTAGGATGTAATACTGTCCTGAAGACTTAGAAAATGTCTAAACATTCATATCATCACATATTACACATTAAAGGAGCATAATTCTGTGAACACAAAATAAAACTTTTCTTATGGAAGAGTAGAGGTCTTTTATTATTTATGTTCTTCACGCCCTCTAGTGTCAAAGTAAAGGCATTATTCCTGTTGATTCAAAATAAAATCAAAAGTTAAATATCCGGGTCGTCTTGTCTACAAATCTTTTCTAATCCTCAGTGGAATAAGGTCGCTTTTCTGGGAGTGGACAGTTTCCCATTTTTAGGTTATGAAATCCTCAAATCCCAACTCGCCCTAACATACATCATTAAAATAGCAACTTACTGTGCTTTGGGATTTGCAAAGTACTTTCTAAATGTTATCTCATTTGAGACTCACAGCAACTCTGGGAGGCCGGTTCTATTATTAGCCCCACTTTACTGATGAGGAAACTTCGGTCAAGTGACTTGCCCAGGGTCACAGAATTAGGAAGAATCAGAAGCCAGTCTTCCGGACTCCAGACCCAGGGCTCTGTCCACTGTACCACAGAGCAGAGTGCAAGGCCATATGCCTTTTTGTGGGCAATCAAAATGGATGGGATCAACCAAAGCCTTGGCAGCACAGACCTGCTGAGGCAGCAGTCAGAGACTAATGTATTCGAGTGCCTGTGGCTATGGGGAGGAACTGGAAGGCCCATCAAGGGCGTGATTTATGAGGTACCCAAGCTAAAAATGGCATCGCTCAGGAAAACCAATGTTGTCCTTTATTCATTACGACCCCCAATTTAGTCGATACACACTATTTACCATGGTCATTACTGTTTCAGTGATACTTCAATGATCAAATGAGAATATTTGTTAAGTCCTTAGCTGGCTACATAAAAATTTTAGGGGCAGCTAGGTGGTGCAATATAGTTGGGCTTGGAGTCTGAGAGACCTGATTTTATTTACTCTTCGTGGAAAGCTTGGGTTCACTTTATCTCCCCCCCCCCCACTTATATTTTATTTTTTCAAATTACATGTAAAGAGAGTTTTCAACAATAACTTTTATTAGATTTTGAGTTTGAAATTTTTTTCTCCCTTCTTCCCCTCCCCCTTTCTCCAAGACAGCAAGTAATCTGATGTAGGCTATACATGTAAAATCATAGTAAACTTATTTTGGCATTAGTGATGTTGTGAAAGAAGAATCAAAACAAAAGGGAAAAACCACAAGAAAAAAAACAACAAAAAAAGAGAAAATAGTATACCTCGATCTGCATTCACACTCCATAGCTCTCTCTCTGGATGTGGACAGCATTTTCCATCATGAATGTTTTGGAATTGTGGAAGATCTGACTTTAAGTCTGGCCTCAGACACTTACTAGCTGTGTGACCCTAGGCAAGTCACTTCACCCTGTTTGTCCAGGTGTTCTCATCTGTAAAATGAGTTGGAGAAGGAAATGGCAAACCATTTTAATATCTTTGCCCAGAAAACTTCAAATGGAGTCAAGAAGCGTTGGATAGGACTGAAATGACTTAACAACAACATACAGATTTTATTACCTCTCCTTCCTCCACCAAATTTCAAAGATACTTCACTGAATCTGTGATCTTATCCATGGGGGTACTTTCTTCCATGATGCCCATTTCAACCCATCCATGGCTCTCTTATCTTGTGTAACTCTTGTGCACCTCCTTTCATAAAACCTCCAAAAGGGGTCCACCCAACATAGTGGGTGTTCCTTTAGTTCTTTAGATGTGTGTGCTGTCCATCAACACTCCCTTGCTCATGCCAAATGACAATATATGTCTCCTTTCCAGTCAAACGTCTCTCTGATGATATCCTTCTATATTTCCTTTGCTCAGTTCTTGGTTGTCGATGCACTGCTTCCTGTACACACAACATACTTTTCATTGCCCACTGGGTGACCCTCAAATTTAACTATCTGTAGACTCTAATATTTCATATAGCAGCACCCACTGGAAAAATCTTGTTGAAAAAGATGAGCCTTTTTTTAAAGGAGGTTGTTGTTTTTTTTGGGGGGGAGTCTTTAAAAACAATTCAGGGGCACTGTTAATAATAACAATACCCTATACTTTTCAAAGCACTTTCACCTACATAATGTCATTTGGTCCTACAGCCCTGTGGAGTGTTATTGTCTCTATTTCTCAAATCAAGAAAGGAAGCTCAGCAGTTTGCTGACTTGGGATCCCAGAGCAAGTTAGTAACAAAACCAAAAATTCTGTGTTTGGAAGCTTAGGCAGGAAACGGTAGCAAAAGCTCCTGCCCTCCTGATACCACAATCTGGGAGGAGAGATAGAGTCTACATACACTTAAGTATCAGCAACAGTTTCTTTGACTTCTTCAAGTCTAGTCACTTGTAAACCTGACTATAAATCTCTGACCCTGGTTCTTTATTTTCTCACGTTCAAGCAAACAGTCCTGTGGATCATTAACATTTATTCCTTGTCGGATCTGCCCGGCTTAGTGGGAAAAGGACCGAGTCATTTAATTTCTTTGGACATAAAAGGTTATTCTGAGATGCAGTTTAAATGCATCTGAGATGCAGACTGCCACAAGGGTACAGGAGACAAAAAAGGGTAAGAAGCCCTGCTCTTGGGTACCTTCTACCTCTAAGTACTTTGATTATTTTGAACACATTTGTTACGAAGCAAATTCCCCCAGAACAAGTTCACCCACCTGACAATTGTAAATGCTTCCGAGTTTCCATAATTTGTATATGAAAATTTGGAAGGTGAATCCCCTCTTGGAGGTCAGACTTTGGTGTTATTCCCAGGGTTGGCTTATGCTACAGGCTGATGCAGAAGAGACCTTTCAAGTTTCCAATAAGGTGATGGCCTCTCCTGGGGCAGTGGCTTGATAACCAGAAAGGCTCTCGAGAAAGTGCAGTTTGTTTTCAGTGTAAATGATAAGAGGGCTCACAAAAATACAATTTTTAACGTATATAATGTGACCTCAAAATACAGGAAAACAAAATTGCACTAAGATTTTTAGGACACTCTGGAAAAGCCCCGAACCAGTGCTGGTGCATGCAGTTCTCTTTTTCTTCTGTAGAGGGCAGTGCAGAGTAAGGGCGTTTGCATTGAGGTGGGGATCCAGCAGGTATGGGTAAGGCTCATTCTGTCGGGGGCGGGGCGTGCGCTACGCAGGAGGCGGGACCATCAGTAGCCACGCCCCCAGTTCGCCCAGAGCTGTAGCGATTGGTAGAGAGTCATCACTTAACAGCGCCTGTTGGCGGAGGGAGGAAGAGGGCTGCGTCCGGGGTGGGGAGGGGAGTGGGTGACGCCAAGGCGGTGGCGGCAGCGGCCCCATCGTGTCTTCTCGCTGTCCTCTCGCGCAGGTGAATGGCTGCGGGATGGAAAGCGAGGGGAGCGGCGGGAGCGGAGGCTCGGCCGGGCTCCTGCAGCAGATCCTGAGCCTGAAGCTTGTGCCGCGGGTGGGCAACGGGACGCTGTGCCCCAACTCCACCTCCCTCTGCTCCTTTCCAGGTACCGGCCGCGCCTGCGCCTGCGCAGGGGAAGGGGAGACGTGGGGGTGCCCCGCCCCGTGCTGTCACGTGACGACCACTGGGGAGCCGCCCCCTGACCCGGGTTGTACCCGTGGCGGCCGGAGGGGAGAGAGGGCCGGGCGGGGCCCTGGCTGACCCGCGGCCTTTGAGCCGCTTCTAATTCGGGCGCTGGGTGCTTGCGTAGACCGGGGCGGAGCGGCGTCGCCGGCGGAGTGTCTTGGCCGGGGCGAGTGTCCGATCGCTGGACCTCAGGCCGCGGCTGTAGCCTTTCGGGTCCTTTAGAGGCGGGGCGGACAGGGCGGGGGAGGTGGACAGGACTGGCTCTTTTTAAAACAACTGGACCAGTTACAACAACAACAATAATAATAATGATAATGATCATAGCTCGCGTCATGTCACTCTTTAAGGTTTACAGAGCCCGTTACAAATATCGCCTCGTTTGTTCCTTACTGGAGCCCTCTATTTTACACGTGGGGAAACAGAGGCAGACAGGCGAAGCGAATGCCCAGGGTCACAACACTGGCAGGGGTCTGGGGCAGGATCTGTCCTCCACAAATCATAGGAAATAGGACAAAGGGGGCTGCTTGAGTGGTCAGCGTTGGCCTGGCCTCAACCCAGGCTCGTCGGGAGGCTTGGGGTCTGTATCTGCCCGGCTAGGGATGCACGTTCACCCCCTGCTTGGCGCGTTTTCTGCATGGTTTGTGAAATAAATATCTGTGGCAGAATTGATAACCAAGCAGGAATAGGTGCCGCCCTCCTAGTAATTTGTAATCAAAGCTGGAAACATCAGAGAACGTGTTTGACAGCCTGTTGCTCCAAAATAAGTACAGAGCATGTAATTCTCTATAAAGAATTTTAAAAATAAATGTTTATATTTATATATTATAGTTATAATATTAAATATTCATATATAATATAATATCTATAATATATATTTTAATATGAAATATTTATTTTAAAAAATCTTAAAAATTCTTTATAAAGAAATTTATAAACAAACACCCTGCAACCCTACAGGAGCTAGATTCAGATTGTCTCCTATTTTAATTAAGATGTTACCTCCTTTCTTTTCTTTTTTTTTTTTTTGGAGGGGGAAGGTAGGGCAATTGGAGTTAAGTGACTTGCGCAAGGTCACATGGCTAGTTTTGTGTTAAGTGTCTGAGGCTAGATTTGAACTCAGGTCCTGGTGCTCTGAGTCACCAAGCTGCTCCTGTTGCTTCTTTTCTTATGTTTGTGTGGAATGAGAAAAATGGGTATGAGGAGGCAGGGCTAGATAATTTTAGGAAGTGATATATGAAGAGCATTGGTCTCAGGAGACTTGGGTTCTAGTCCTGCCCCTGCGCCTCTGGAGCTGTAATCTTGTAATTTCTTAACATCTTTAAGCTTCAGTTTCCTCACCTGTAAAAGAGAGGGTTACACTAGATAGTTTAGGTCCCTTTTGGTTCTAATGTTTTGATCGAATGCTTACTTTTCATACATTCTCATTTGATTCAATTTTTAAAAATTTAAAAAAATTTTTTTTCTATTTTTATTTTTTTAATTCAATTTTTCAAGAAAAAAATTATCATGTGGCTACTATGCAAGGTTCTGGGCTAGGCTTTAGAAATACAAAGACAAAGTAAGACACAAACTCTGGCTTCAGAGACCTTACAGTCCAGATGTGCCCAGATAGTTGTAATGCAAGTTAGAATATAGAATAGAGTCACCAGTAGTACAAGAGGTCTGAGTAGCAGGAGAACTAAAACTTCTAGATGGAGTATCAAGATAGGAAGATGTCCTGGAGGAGGCCCTACCTGAATTGGAGCATTGAAGGAAGAAATGGATTTCAGTGTTTGATCCTCTTCTCAGCCCTGAGTCTTAGGAAGTACAGTTATCATGCAGTTATCACTTCAGATAAGGCTCTCTAATCAAATTGGTTAATGGTCCTGACCCAAAATTCCAGATATTAAGTGGGCATAGCATAAGCTTCCAAGTCCAGTACTTTTGTCAATCTACCTGTGGTTTAGTGGGAAGAAAGCAGGTCTTTGGGGGGGGGGGGATGGCAAGGAGATGTAAGTTCAAAGCTTGCCTCTGATAACGCTGACTGAATGGGGAAACTGAGGCAGACAGGCCTAATTCTAATTCTGGCGCTGGGTGCTTGCATAGATGGGGGTGGAATTAAACAGTCAGACAGTTCCCCTGGCAACTCTGTTTGCATAGACATTTCCATACTGGGGTGGAGAAAATCATGGGTACAGAACCTGCTAAAGAAGCAGAACCTGCTAAAGAAGCAGTCACTATCCTGGTCTGCTTTTATTACTGAAAGGTCTAATCATTCTGGGTACAGAGGATTTTCTTCTGTGTGTCTTGTACCTTAAGAAGCATTTCTAACAAGTCATATTTTGGGTGGTTGCAAGTACAGTAAGTATAGTGATGGCCTTTAAAATTTGTTCTTGCTTGAAATTTCAGAATCTGTTTCAATTTAGCTTATACCAGGTATCCTGAATTCACATCATTCCCCATTTTAGACCCATTGAAAATGTTATTTGGGTTTATTGTCTACTTAGCATGGAAAGTCATTGAATATTCTGAGGTTTATCACTCAGGAAATTATGAATTGATTTTCTACTTGCATTTGTATTTGGCTCCTAGTCTTTAGCATAACTTTCTTTATGCTTAGTCAACTTTTTAAGAAAAGTTTGATTCCTTCCTCTCGCCCAGTACTGCCTTTTGAGTCTATATAAGGCACAAAAGTTTACATCACAGATCTTTCACATTTTGTGGTTGGAAGGTCCTTCGGTGGCCATCTAGTCTATCCCCTACCGAAAGAAGTATTCACATAGAACTGTCTACTGCACAAGTGTTCATTTAACCTCTGTTTAAGACCAGTGAGGGGAAGCCCACTACCTCCTAGGACAACACATTAGAGCAACTAAGTTTGTATAGTGGTTTGAGTGCCCAGCCTGGAGTCATGAAAACATGAGTTCAAATGAGACTTCAGGCACTTATTAGCTCTGTGATTATGGGCAGGTCACTTAACTGTTGTCTATCTCAGTTTCCTCATCTGTAAAATGGCTATTTTTATATAGCACTTAGCTTCCAGATGCTTGATTGTAGGTCAACAGAGTTTGAGACAGGCTAGGGAAATTTGAGAGTTGTTAGCATAAAGATAGTTATTAAATCCATGGGAACCTGAAATCACATCCTAGTGTAATATAGTTGGAGAAGAGAAGAAGACCCAGGACAAAACCCTGAGGGACACCTATAGTTAGAGAGGGTGATCTGGAAGAGGAGCCTTCAAAGGAGATAGAAGGAGTCATCAGGTAGGAGGAGAACCAGGAGAGAGGGGTGCCCCCAAAAAAACTAGAGAGAAGAGAGTATGCAAGAGGAGAAAGTGATCAAGTGTCAAGGGCTGCAAAGAGGTCACAGAGAATGAAGATTGAGGAAAGGACACTGGATTTGGCAACTAAGAGATCATTAATAACTGGAGAGAGCAATTCTAGTGGAATGATGAGGTTGGAAGCCAGATTGTAAGAGGAGTAAAAAGAGAGTGAGATGAGAGAAAGTGGAGGCACCTATTGTAAATGGCCCTTTCAGGAATTTAACTACAAAAGTCAGAAGAGAAATGGGATGTAGTAGGGATAGAAGGATCAAGTGAGGGGTTTTTTGGTATAGGAAAGACATGGGCATGTTTCTAAGCAGTAGACAGGGATATAAATTGAAAATAAGTGGAAGAGTGAGGATGACAGAGGGGGCAATCTGTTGGAGGAGACAGGATAGAATTGGATTGCTTGAACCTAATAGGGGGGTTGGCCTTGGTAAGGGGTAAGGCTTCTTCATCATGTGAGACAGGGATGAAGGAGGAGAGTGGCAGAAGGCACCAGAGTGATAGGAGATGAGGAAGAGGGGAGAAGAGGGAGCTTATAGAGAATGACCACCATTTTTTCTGAAGAATCTGAGGCAGGATTCTCTGCTGAAAGGGGAGGGGGAGTCATCAGGAGGGATTTCAGGAGGGATGAGGTGTGGAAGAGTCACTATGAAGAGTGGGAGAGTGTTTTGATGAGGATGGTATCTTAGCAGCATGTTCTATGCCAGAGATGCCTAGCAGCATCTGCCTCCATCCCCTCTCCCAAATATTCCTCTCCCCTGGCACTTTCACCACCTTTGGACAGGCCCTCATCACTTGACACCTAGCTTATTGCTCTAGGCTTTTGGTTGGTCCACTGTCTCAGGGCTCCAGTTCATCCTTCACTCAGTTGTCAAGTTGATCTTCTGAAAGCATAGTTCTGACCATGAAATACACACACACACACACACACACACACACTCCTCCCCTCCAAATTTAGTAAACTCCCATGCCCCTCATCACCTCCAGCATCAAATACAAAATGCTTTGACTTGTAAAACCCTTAATAGCCCATCCCCTTGCCACCTTTCTAGCCTTCTTACATCTTATTCCTCTCTGTGCACTTTTTGATCTAGAGACCCTGGCCTCCTTGCTTGGTGTTCCTCACACAAAACTCTCTATCTCCTCTCCTGAGCGTTTTCAGTGGGCATTTCTCATGTATGTTGCTCTCTTCTTTCTCATCTCTGCTGCTTGGCTTCCCTTGCTCCCTTCGCCTCTCACCTAAAGTGCCTCCTTTGGCAAGAAACCTTTCCCAGTCCTCCGTACTCTTCTTTTTGAGTTTGCCCCCAGTTCATCTTGCCTATGACTTGTCAGTACATAGTTGTTGGCTTCTTGTCTCTCCCATTAGACTCCCTTGAAAGCAGGGACTGTTGTTTTTTGTTGCCTCTCTTTATATCCCTAGTGTTTATCACAGTACCTGGCATATAGTAGGTGCCTCATAAGTCCTAGTTCACTGACAGACTGGCCACTCTCTTAGATATTATCTCTTTCATTATGACTGATCTCTTTTGGTTCTTCTCCTGACACTCCTGGTTTCTGACTCAGTTTTGTCTCTTTTGTTGAATATCTACATATGCAGCCTTCATTCCTCTCCTGAGCACCAGTCCTTTTCCACTGACTTAGTTGCTAGACTTTCCACCTGGATGTCCCAGAGGCATCTCATACCCATCATGCCCCCAAATAGAATTCATTGTATTTTCCATTAAATTGGAATGTCTTCTCTCTATTTCTGTTGACACACTCCCATCCTTGGAGTTACCCTACAATCTCCTTTACTCACATCCAATCAGTTGGCAAGTCTTGTTAATTCTGCTTCCATGACATCTGTCCCATCTGTCAGCCCCTTTTCCTCACTGCCAGGGTCACCTCCTAGGAGGGATTAGATTCTGATCACCTCTTAGTTGAAGTACTGAAAAAACTTCTTGACTGGCTTCCTTGCTTAAAGTCTCACTACTCCAATCCATCCTCTACATGGCTGCCAATTCTTAACGTATGGGCCAGACCATGTCACTTTCTTGCTTCAGAATTCTTTGTTGCTTTAGCAGAAATCAATTGACCAACATGCCTTTATTAAGTGATTACTATGTTCCAAGCACAGATGCTCTGTGCTGAAGAAATGAAGAAAAAATACCAAATATATTGTCTTCAAGGGGCCTTCGTTTTATCAGAGGACATATATTTTATGCTGTAAAGCATAAATGTTTTCTTTTTATCTTGTAAGATTACTCATCATCTAGCTTCACCCTACTTTTCCAGATTTATTTCACAAGATCAAATGAGATAATATTTGTTTAAAAGTATTCCTTAGCATGGTACCTGGCATAGAGTAAGTGTTACATAAATGCTTATTTCCTTCTCTGCCCCCATTACTTCACCACGTATACACTGCATCCTACCCAAATCAGCCTGCTAACTTTTCCCTCTATATAGCATTGTAACTCCTAATGCCATGTTGTTGTACGGACTGTCCACTGTACTGGTAATGAACTTTTTCCTCATTTAGGCTTCTTAGAATTCCTGGTTGCCTTCAAATCCAATTCAACAAGTGGTTATTAACCACCCAGTGGTACCCTATGTTGTGCTACATGTTGAAGATACCAGACATATGAAAACCACCCTGCTATTAAGGACTTAATTCTGCTGGATACATAGATAATACAGCATATGTACCAAACAAGGGTAATTACCGGTGTGGAAAGATAAGAACTGGAAAGACCTGTTGGAGGAAGCAAGCCTTGAACTGATTGAGGGAAGGAGATACCTAGACTTAGAGGCTAGATGGCCTGGAATGGTATGTGGAGGGCCACAAGTAGGCCAATTTGGCTTTACTATGGAATTTGTGAGAGAGTGATGTGACATCATTCGGGAAAGATCAGTCTGAGACAGATTTGGAAGGGCTTTAAATGTCAAGGAAAGGTGTTTGTATTTTATCCCAGGGGCAACAGAGAGACAAGGAATGACAGGGTCAGGCCTGGAAGATGGATTGGAGAAGGGAGAGACAGTATGCAGAGACTAAGAAGCCTACTGTAATGTCCAGGCAAGCAGTAATGATGGCTTGAACCTTAGTGGTTGTCCTGGGAGTAGAGAGGAGACAGATGGGAGGCATATTTTGGAAGGAGAGTTGATAAGACTTGGCAGCTGATTGACTGTAAGGATGATGGTATAGAAATAGGGAAGGAAGTTGGGGAGAGGGATGGGTTTAGGTTTGCATATAGTAGGTGTCTGTGGGACATTAAAGTAGTGATACACAACAGGCATTTGGTGATTTGGGACTGGTGTTCAGGGGAGAGAGATGAATGCTGGTTATATAGATTTGGAGTCATCTGCATAGATATATTAGCTGAGAGCTAATGAGCTCACTGAGCGTGTAGATAGAGAAGTGAAGGGTCAAGGCAGAGCCCTGGTACCTGCCCAAGGTTAGGAGACTGGACTTGAATCATGATCCAGCAAAGGAGATTGAGAAACAGGTGGCAGGAAAACGGGTTAGCAATGTTAAGGAAACCCTGGATAAAGTATACAGAAGGAGGGCTTAAGTCAAGAAAGATAAGGAAAAAGCCATTGGAATAGCAATTAAGAAACGATTGGTAACCTTGAAGAGAACTGTTTCTGTCAGGGGGAGAGGGGAGGAGAGGGTTGTTAGAAGCCAGATTGCTAGACATCGAGAAGTGGGTAAATTGAACCACAGTATAACGGCCCATTTCTAGGAGTTTGGGTATGAAAGTTTTAGGAGTTTGGGTATAGCTTGAAGGAATGACAGGGTCAAATGAAAGGATCTTACTTGCTTTTTAAGGTGAGGGTTGGAAGACTTTTATAGGAAGCTTTTTAAAGAACGTGTGTGTGTGTTGGGGGGGGGGGTGGTAAGTGAACAGGCAAGAGACTGCAGGGATTGGGAGCAAAGACAGGGACAGAGAAGTCAGTCTTCCCAGGAGAATGAGACAGAGGCAGAGGAGGAGACTAGAGGAGCATGCTGTTGAGGGGAATGAGATACAGAATTAGGGAGAGAGAATACTCAGCAAGGAGCTCAGTTTTCTTGATGAATGAGGGTGAGGTCCTCCAATAAAAGGGAGAGGTTGAGAGATGTTATGTTTCACCTGAGGTGAGAAGAGAAAGTTTGGAATAGAGCATAGGAGTATGGAGTGGTTGGGCTAGAGAACAGGGAGTATGATAGAGAACCGGAGGAAAACAACAGGATTTTGATAGGGCAGGGCAAAACTGCCCTGCCAAAGAAACCAGTTCATATAAAGTAAATAAGAAAGCAGAATACAGCCCAAGGTTCAAATACCTGTGTGATTCTTTTTAGCTCTTCCTGGTCTAAAATTAATTTGTGCGTGCTTTGTATTTACCTATCGGTATGTGTTGTGCCTTAGAACGTGAGCTTCTTGGGGCAGAGAATATTTTGGTTTTACCTTTGTATCTCTAGCACCATGCCTTGTACACAGTAGGCATTTAATAAATGCTTATGGCATTGAATAAGAAACGAGTGTGCAGTTTTAGGTAGGAAAAATTTCTTCTAGGGGAGGGAATGGAAACAAGGGAAGGTTTCCTTCTGAAGTCAAGATTTGAACTGTGTTGGGAGGGATTGGAAGGATTTCAAAAGGGGAAGGGCTGTGTAATGTTCACCTACAGTGTATATTTTGTTCACTACGTTTGTTTCCCTTTTGTTCTTCTGTAGAAAGGGTTCTACTCTGGTTTTTTTTGAATTGTAGATTTTGGGGTAGAAGGGACTTTAGAAACCATCAAACCCAAACCCTTATCTCACAGTTGAAGGAACTAAGGCCCAGATAGGTGAAATGATTGGGCCCAAATCACCCAAATAGTGTCAGATGCTGAATGTTCAAATTCACGTCTGACTCCAAATCCACCTGAATCATTCAATTAACATTTATTAAGACACTTTGTTTGGTGGTGTCAGGTAGGACATCCAGTTGGGGAATGGCTGTTGGGCCAGTTTGGCTTGAGTTGAAGAAACAGTTCCCAAAGGGGAGTAGTATGAAATTAGGCTGACCAGGTGGGTGGGAGCCTATCATGGAGGCCCTGAAATACCAGCCCTTCTCTAATTGATGTGAAATCATGGCATGTTGGTGAATGGTGGTGACATGGTCAGGTCTGTACCTCAGGAGTAGCAGTTTGTCATCTGTGTTCCCATGCAAATGGGTTGGAGAAGGCAGAGAGTGTACCCTGAGAGACGAGTTAAGAAGGTAGATAGTAGTCTCAGCTGGAAGTGAAGACTTGACAGCCCGGTAGCTTTGTGATGCAAAAGTTTTGTAGAAGTAGCATCGGTAAGACTTGGGAACTGATTGGGTACAGGAAGATGAGAGAGAGAGAAGAATCAAGGACTAATCTGAGACCACAGATTTAGAAATTATGACTGCCTTTAAAAAGACTTCATTTATACCTGCATTTTATAAATATGGGCATTCCTTCCAATAGGACATATCACACCACCCTACTTTTCTTTAGCTAAAATTTGCTGTCAGTCTGGAAAAATCATTCCTAAGAGTGTTTATCACACATAAAACTCTTAGTACTAAATTTTATTTTATTCAACAAGCATTTATTAAGCTTCTCCTGTGAACCTGCTTGGGGCTGGGGATACAAAGGCAAAGCAAGCAGCCCCTGCCCTTGAAGAGCTTATTCTATGATGCAGGGAGGGGGCATAACAGGTACATATGTTCATTAATACGAAATGTGTACAAAGATCCTCTTGGGATCAAGGACATAAGTAGAGAGGTTTTCATTAGCCAAGGGAAGAGCCATCTTATCCTTGGAGGCTGAAACAGAGAGAGGATGGGGAATGATACCAACAGGATCGAAATTATACAGCAATCAATAAAGAGTTCTGAAATAGATGGCAAGTTAATGTACAGTGGTTTGAAGGGAAATTGCTTGGTTTTTCAAAAGTGCCCCATAGAATGGCATTTTTTTATGCCATCAAGAGCCCTATTCTGTTGACCAAAAATATATATATATATATGTTATATTGTTAATCTTTTATTTTATAATAAAATCTTTTTTTCCTAGTTGTATTGATTAAAATCTTAATTAATTAAATTTAAAGTCTCAAGTCCTCCTACTGTGACCAGCACAGTTGTGTGGCCTAGCAACCAGCTGATTAAAGAGAGAGACGGGGATGTATTGGATAGTCTGTTTATTACAGAACCATTTCATACAGAGCCAAAGATACAAGGAACTTACAAGGCTTATATTCCCTTTAGCAGAAATTCTTATGTAACCAGAATGCAAGGACCCTCCTTTGGTCTTGACCACTCCTTACCCCAGCCCAAGGCTAATTATTCATTAAGACTTCATTCTTGGACCATGTCCAGAGGTACAAACAAACAGGGAGTCACAAACAAGATTTGCTAATTAACTATCCTGAATTTTCCTTAGTTATTCATAGGACCAATGGAGGCATCAACAAACAAGATTATACTCCTCCTACATATCTGCCTAGTGACCTCATAGAAGAGGGGAGTATTTCCTTAATGGGGCCTGGGGACCCCTGAAAGTCTAGTCTACTACACCTCCTATCTTAAGGCATACATATGTGTATATACACATTTATATATGAAGCTACTTATTTCATACACCCTCCCCCTGCAAAAAAAAAAAAAACAAACCCAAACCACCCCAGACTCTACCTTGAAAAAATTTTTTTTAGTGATTGTAACTTTTGGAGGAAGCACTATAGATATAATTTTTCCTGCGTGTAGTAATTTAATGTCTGATTTTAGCAGTGGAAAAAGTCTAAATATGATTCACTGTTAATCCTACAAATCCTTAATTTTCTTCACTGTTTTCATTCAACCCTCATACTAATACTGAAAAGGTATAGAGGGAGGAGGGATGGGAGGACCCCATCTGGGTCACCAATATGAAGAGGTATAGAGAAGTGGGTTTCTATGAAATCCTTTCAGGGTTGTTTGTCTGAAACGAATTACTGGACTCAAGGTATCTTTTGGCAGAGTTACAAAAGTTTATTGTTATGCTGTGGGCAGGAGGGGAGAGTAAGGGGACCTGCAAGCTTATAGGGATCTAAGGTAGAGTTATAAAGTTTAATGTTACGCTTTGCAGTGGGCATAAAAAGGTTAAAGATAGCCTGCAAAGTGCTGGGGATAGAGATGCAGTTTTCAAAGCCATAAAACTGTCAGTCAAAGGTTAATTATGCTAACTAGGTGGGCAAGGGTGGAGTTAGGGAGGAGTTTGGGAGGAGTTTAGGAGTGCTCAGTGCTTAAAGGGACATGCACATTTTATATCAACTGCCCAGGCATATTGCCCATGATTCACTGGGACATCCCCCTAGGGAGGACTACAAGGAGGTGTGGTTTTTGCCTTTTGACATCACTAGGTTACTACTCTTGGTCAAGGCTGAATGAGATAGGTCCAATATGGCTGTTGAGAGGATAGGCTTGATTGTTCCAGGTTTGGAAGCTAGAATGATTAAGGATTCAGGAGGTATCATATTGGGAGGGAGTTTTCTCTTCTGATAATGTTGTTCAAGGATCTTGGGTGCAGCTGGCCAGTTAGAACAAAGAAGGTCTCTAAACTAAGGGTTTGTTTGTGAAATGCTTGGGTGATGTACTCATAGGTAACTGTATCTAGGCAGACTGCTAGCTCTGGGAAAAGACTTTTAGGCTGGGGTCAGGGGAGAGGCAGAGTTAGTGCATTTATGGCTGGGGGAAAGTGTGACTTTCACAACTTAATTGCACAGGCTTGTTACAAACTGATGTTACATAGGTACCTGAACGCAAGTGAGATTTTTACAAACTGAGGTTACAGACAAAAGCATCCCAGACCCCATCAATACCTTATAGGGATTGTTAGCAGGATTTGAAATTCTAGTCAGAAATGATGTTACAGGCCTTCTTAACTGATTCTTCATCCTGGTGTCTTTAGTGGGTAAGAAGAAGGTGCAGATATGCTGTGTGGCTATTTCTTGTTATCAGACCCCTTAATAAATATATCAGAGTTTTATTTTAATGATTAGTTAAAATTCTACTTCTTTGAGAAGGTGCAGTGGCTTCCTGATTAAAACTTTTTTATAAGCTTTGTGGAATATGTATGAATCTAATTCTAGTGAAATTGGTTTGAGTATAGGAAAAATGTTTAATGACATTAAAGTACCTTCCCTATTACTGTGATGAGCGTACAAGTCAGTCTGGCTGGATTCCACCAGTCTTTTTCCAAGGCCTGTATTTCACCTTTGTACCATCTCTACTGTGTACCCCCTTCTCTCCTTCAACACTGCCACCCCCTGGCGCAGGCCCTCATCACCAAACACCTGGACTGTGTTGGCAGTGAGTCTGCCTCAAGTCTCTCTGATCGAGCCTCCATGAAGCCACCAAAGTGATCTTTGGAAAGCACAGGTCTGACCGTGTCACATACACTCCGCCCTCTTACACACATTCAGTAAACTCCAGTGGCCTCCAGGATCAAATACCAAATGCTCCTTTTGACATTCAGAGCCCTCCATAACCTAGCCCCTGGCAACCTTAGCCCCTTGCTCCCCACCACATCTTAGACTCAGTGACGCTGGCCTCTTGGCTCTTCTATGTACCAGGCATTTTCTCTGACTGTCCCCATGCCTAGAATGCTGCCCCTCCTCATCTCTGCTGAGCCACTTGATATCCCAGATAAAGCCCCGCTTTTTACAGGAAGCTTTTCCCAACCCCCTTAAATTCTAGTGCTTTGCCTCTATTAGCTATTTCCTATATGTCCTGTATATAACTTGCTTTGTGGGTGTTTTTTGCATATTGTCTCCCCCATTAGACTGTGAGCTCCTTGTGGGCGGGGCAGTTTTTTTTGCCTCTTTTTGTATCACCAGTGCTTAAATAGTATATTGCCTGGCACATAGTGGGTGCTTAATAAAGGTTTATTAATTGATTGACATTTATCAGTTTATTTTACATTAAGTAGTACTTTCCTCCCACCATTTTGTTTCTGCTCCAGGCACATGTAGGAAGGCATTTACTTTGAGGAGTTGCAGCTGTCTTCTCCTATTAAAGCTGAGGCAGCCTGGTGTAGTGCACGGAGAGCTGGCTGGGGAGTCCAGCCATATGGGCCAAAGTCAGTGAACCTCTTAGTCCTCCCTGGTAGCTCTGAGAGACTGGAAATTACAGGGCAGCTGCAGATCTGCATTGACACTGATAAAATCACAGGCTCAGTCATCCTCCACCAAAGCCATAAGCAAAAGAAGTAAACTTGGAGCCGTGGCTCTTTTGGTTTTCTTCTGTATTTTCCTTTTTAAATAATTTTACTGAAATGAAAGTGCATATTTTGACATTGCCCTCTAGGTGTCCTTTGGTCCTGTGCTGTGGACCTCCTTGCTGTTCCCTGCAAAGGCCCCTCCACCTCATGCCCTGGGGCATCTTCTCCAGGGTGCTCTCCTTCCTCACCTCCACCCTTGGGCTTCTTTTAAGACCCAGCACATCCACAACATTCCTGCAATTCCACACGTCGTTCACCATGCCAGTGCCCAGTTCACACAACTACTCTGGATTCACGCTGTGAACGCTGTCGCCTCCCGTTAGAATGTGAGTTCTTGAGGAGAGACACTGCTTCACTCTTGTCTGTGTATTTTATCCCAGCCCCTCTTGGTGCCTGCTTGGCACACAGATGGTGCTTGTTGAGTGACTTATTGAGTGACTGTCCATCACCTCTTTGCTGAGGCAGGAAGGAAACAAACATGCATTTATTAAGTGCCTGATATGTGCCCGGCACCATGGTAAAGCCCTGATGGGTCGAGGAGAACTGCCCAAGTGCAAAGAGAAAATCGGATTAATCCTTGATGACGTTTGAAAAAATTGAAGCTTGTCAAGTTTATAAACAGTGAGTTTAAAATGAGTCACAATTTTTTACCTAAGAAAGATATTTTTGACTCTTCAAACATCAAATTGTTTTTTAAGCCCTGAATAAAGGGTTGGTTGGTTTTGGTTTTTGCATTTGGGCAGGTTCCACACTGCCTGCATTACTCACCATAGTGCAGAATTTAGAATGAGATGCTTCTGTCCTACCCTCAGTTCTGGGGAGGTGGGTGTATTTCTCACATTGAGCTGGATGTGGATTTTACTCTCTTCCTTAGGGTTTGAGGTGGGGGCAGCTACATGGTACTTCCCCAAGTGGATCGGTACTTTTATAGACATGGTTGATGCATGCAAACACTGCTGCATTTAAATGGTTTTCAGATTTGGATATGGTGCTTTATAAAACTATTTTTCAATTATCATAGTGAGAAATTCAACTTCCTATTTTTCATTTTCTCTCTAGAAATGTGGTATGGTGTGTTCCTGTGGGCACTGGTATCTTCTCTCTCCTTCCACGTCCCTGCTGGACTGTTGGCACTGTTTACCCTCAGGCATCACAAATATGGTAGGTTCATGTCTGTAAGCATCCTGTTGATGGGCATCGTGGGACCAATAACTGCTGGAATCTTGACAAGTATGTTAGACATTAAAATATTGGTTGAACAAGTTTGATATGTCTAATCAACTAACTTTAAGGATCATTTTAGAAATCTGCTTGAGTGGGACTAACAAAAAGAATACAATTTAAAGAGATCCCTTGATTTGACCTCTTACTTCCTTTTGCCTCGCTTAGATTTTGTCTTTTTCTGAAAGTTTCCCCTCCTCATTCCCTTCCCCCCTGCAATCTTGTGAATTAAAGCCTTTTGGAAAGGAAAAACAAATACAGATTTTAATGGAAGTCATCACTTTTTTCTACTGCAGTTAGCTACTGTTTCTGTATGACCTGCCTACCAGCATTGGGAAAGGGAATAAGCTTCATGAAGAATATTCATCTTTTAAATTTACGTTGCTGGTTTTGAATATTCCTTTTAAAAGATAGCTTGTTGAAATGGAAGGATTATGGATTTATGTGCCGACACTAGTCCAAGTCTCAGCTCTGTCCTTTTGTAGCTGTGACCTTGGGCAGGCTACTTAACATGTCAAAGCATCAGTATACTTATCTTTAAAATAAATGGATTGATTTGCCTTTCTCTTTGTATTTGTGTGAGGATCAGATGAGATAATGTAGTAGGAGCCTATTGAAATGGTAAGTACCCTGGATTTATGAGTTCTGTAGGATAGCCACTGTAAGGTGAATGCTGGATTGGGAGCTGGGCAGAACTGGGTGGAATCCTGTTTCTGACATGGAGGTCTTGGCGTTGGGACCTGGGACCTGTTTGGGCTGCAGCTGTCTCACCTTTTAATGAGCGCTGAAGCTGGATGACTTCTCAGGTGCCTTTCAGTTCTAAATGTGTGATCCAAGGCTCCTGACACAGGACTAATATAGTTACGGGGATGTATGGCACAAATTTAACTTCCAGGCAAAGCGAGGCCTTGGCCAGTCTTTTCCCTCCTTCACCAGAAACAACTTAGGCATGGTCAGTGGGGTGTCCTTTTCTTTTATGAATCTCCAAACAATGAATGAGTTCTTGTGGTAGTTATGCCTATGCCAGACCCCTGAAGACTAAGACATCAAAGGGGCCTAGGCTGGCTGGTCTCCTTCCCTCCATGTCATGAATGTTTGATTCTCTGTTGCGTTGCCCAGAGGAGAAAGATCCCCAGCTAGGGATTCAAGAGGCTTGAATCTGTTTACCTTATTTTTCTAACTTTATATGGAGACTTTAAGGTCTTTGCATTGGAAAGCACCCAAGGTCATGTGGCCTAAAGTCTTTCTTGATATCTGAGCCTCCTATATAGCATCTCCCAAGTGCTTATGAACCCCCTTTCATCACTAAGCTCATATCGAACTTCTGTTTTCTGTTTTTACTCCACCAACTTGGCTCCGCCCCTTGTTTTCTGCTTTCTCATAATACTTATTGACTGTACTATTCATCTCAGCACTTAATTGTATAATTGTCTGAACGGTTTTATGTGAGTTTCTGCCACTATTTCAGCTAGATGATAAGTTGTGAGCAGAAACCATGATTTAAGTTTGTAGAGTGCATTGCACATAGCAGACAGTCATAACTATTTTATGAATAAACAGACTGGGAGCAGGGCAGTCCTAGCTCTCTGAGCCCTGAATCCTAATTTGGTGTTTAATGGGAAGTAGGAAAAGTCTTGGATCCATCTCCTTTCAACAGGAAATGGTTAATGAAAAGAAAACCTGCATAAATTAAGGAAGCCTGAAACCCATTTGTCTGCAGCAGTTCCACACGAGTGGAGATTTTTGCATTCTTCAGGATGTTGCAAGGGTTAATGGAAAAATAAAGGTGTGAGGAGAGAAACTATCCCTGAAATAGTAAAGAATCTCTATCTTCAATAAAACTTTCTAGGCTTCTGCCCAGGAGACCTGGAAATACTAGCTAAGCCAAGCAGAGGTCATTCCTGTGCCTCTGCTTGAGGTCATGGACATGACTTTGTGGTTGCTTTCAGAAAGATCAACTAAATCACAGCAAAATCTACTTTCAAGAAACTGCTTCGAAAATCTCATATACAAGTTGGTGGTTTGTAAGCCATGTGCATAGTAGTTAAAACCTTGTTGAGTGATCAGATAGGGAAAGAAATGGGGAAGAAAGGCCGTCTCTAGAAAATTTACTCTTTCATGTGCAAACAAAAGTAAAGTCTGAATCATAGTTATAGTAGAATCTCAAATCCTGTTCTCTCCTTCTTGGATTATTAACCTTTATTTCCCCTCCTTCTCACATTTTTAAACAGGTGCGGCCATCGCTGGAGTTTACCGAGCAGCAGGCAAAGAAATGATCCCCTTTGAAGCCCTCACCTTAGGTGTTGGCCAGACATTTTGTGTAGTGGTGGTTTCCTTTTTACGGATTTTAGCAACTCTATAGCATCTGCTTACAGACTATGATAGAACAGATTATTTATTAAGGAAGGGCATTGCTAAAAGTGGTCATTTATTTAAAGTTTTTCAAATGGAAACAGCTTGAACAAGAGTGTGTGAAGGCCTGCTGTCTTGATCTCCTGTTCAGTTTGAAGACAGAGCGTCATGAGCCAAAGACCTTTTTGGTGACTTCCAGATTTCTTACTTAAAAAAAACAACAACATAGGGTTCATCAGCTTTCCTCTTTGAAGAAATGTCAACCATTTGAGCTCCTTTGTAATTGTACACAAACCTGTGCAGCAGTGCATTTGGATCAGTCATCTCTTGGGCCAGTATTCTCTAGGACCTATAAGAAAATGCAGCACTGAGTGTTTTAGAAGATCTGCACAAAAATTATAAAGCAAAATATACTATGCTCAGAGACTGGTTTGAGGGGATTAAACTTTATTGAAGTTAGCTTTTCCAACTTGTTACATTTTTGTGACAGTTAAGTGCCAAGTAGGTTTTTGTTTGAGGATTATAACTGAGAACATATGTGATGAAATATTGTAGCAGGGAAATCTGTGTAAAATGTGACCATGGGAACAGCATTGGTTCCACTATTTAAAGTGAAAAAAGGAACAACTACTGAATGATGATAACGAGTGAGTTCAATATTTTGACCTCTGACTATTTACCACTTTGTCATGAGCTGATGAGAACTTAAAAGATTTTTTTTAATGTGAAAATGCAGTTTTGTATTATCAAAATATGCTCACTAATTCATTTTTTCTGAATACCTGTCATCAGCGCCTTCCTTTTTATCCTGTTAGATTTATTTGACTTTATTGACAAGGTGCCCAGTAGAAAGTAACTTGAACTGAACATTTTTTTAGCTTGACTAATCAAAAGCACTTTAGTCATCAACGTAGAAAGAAGGGGATTCCTCTCCAGGTCTGCTCTCAAGGCACTCCTTAGGAGGTCTTGGCTTGTAGAGGTTCAGCTTCAAGTAACGTTGGTGCTTGTGATTGTTTAATCTTAAATTTTTACAATGTAAAGAGTTAACTAGTTGGATCAGAGCTCTTTTATTCCAGAAAGTGCCTAAAGTTAACTCTACTTTATTCTTTTTAATTCTCTCTTTTCTCTCACATTCTGCCCTTTACATTAAATCAGATTTCCCTCAAAAAAGTTTCTATTTTACTATGCCAGGAGTAAACCTCAGAATTACTTTAGCTAAGTTTTTGTCCTTTTCTTGCTGATTCATTAAATATAAATTAGAGATTTATTTTCATTCACTATAGGCCTGAAAACTGTGACCTTAAGGTGAGAAGATTAATTATAGGATTTATAGAATTGTTATAGCACAGAATGCAGTCAATTTTAGGCTCTTTTGATCTGGTTCTGGAATAATTTAGAATGTTTAAGGTAACTAAATCTTGATCCATAAATGAAAAAATTTAAAAATCTAGGTATTATTGTTATTACTACTAAATAATAATCCACACATGATAATATGCATTCTGTTTAAAAAGACATACTTATGCCTCCAATACGAACAGTTAACCTTATCTAATGAGAGAACTATACGGAAAAATCATGAATGAATTACATACAGAATAAAAACTAATTTATTACTAACATAACAGTTACCCAAATCATAAATGCCCTATATTTGGGAGGAGTGAAAACATGTAGTGTTCTAATGTGACAATTTTAAATTCCCTGACACAATTTATAGCCATTATTAAATTCTTGTGGTAGGCAGTGTTATTCAGTAGGTAAATTTTCCCACACTTCCCACATAACTATTCAATAGTTACTATTTTTATTGCACAGAGAGAATGATAATTTGTCTTAGAGACCACTTAAGCCTTTGTTTAGATTCACTCAAAGAAAGGTAGCAAATTTGAATTTAATTTAGGAAACCATCCCACGCCTCAGATACACAGATTTTAGGGGCCTTTCTGGAAGTCCTGTGGGTGCTTTTCTTCTCATCTTCAGATAGAAGTTGCATGTAACAGCTGCCATTCAGGTGGTACCCTGCTAGACCCTACCTTTGGAAAATTTCAGTGGGCTTCGGGATGGGCAGGAATGGTGAATAGTAACCATTTTCTTATATTCAGCTGGTAAGGTTCTCAAGCTTCTGCAATGGATTTTCATTTTTTTTCTTTTCTGTTCTCATATAGTTAGTATCTATGTCATAGTGTACAATTTGTTTGTGTTTAAGTTTAAACTGAGCCGAAGTACTGCCTTTAAGGTTTTGAATCAGGATTGAATCCCAGGTTTTCTTCATATGATCACTCAACCACTAGTTTGGGTTTTATAAGTTAAGGGGGCTATAGACCTTAAGCCAGAAAAGCCACCACTACTACTTTGAACAGACTCCACTTACATTACTCTCAAAATCATTTTGTCCTAAGATTGGGTTACCTTATTTCTTTCTTACTGCCCTGCTCATTGCTGGCACCCTCAAAATAAGAATAATTTCTATCATGATAAAGATGATAGTGGCATAAAAAAAAAGAATATTTTAATAGTTATTCACACACTGATACTTAGTGGATCTGTGATGTCAAAAATGTGGGTGTCCATTCAGTGATGCAGATTGCAGCCCATCCATGCCATCTTATCCTGTGGGACTCTTGACCATGACTTCTCATAAATCCTTCCTCAGGGAGTTGACCCAGTTTGCTTGGGGCCTTCCTTTAGATAACAAAGATAGTTAATCTTTAGGCTTTTCTCTTGAGGAGCTTTTTGGTTGAGTACATTAGTCCATTTCAGGGAACTGCCACTTGCAAAAATACTCATAATTGGAAATTTCAGTTTGAAAAATTTTAGCTCCGTTGCAACACTATATTGGACTCATTTAACAGGGTGGTAAGAGATTTTTTTGATTCCGTTGTTCCATAGGATATATCCATTACAGTTGTTATATCCAAAGGGATATATCTATATATTATATATGCACATAAATGTATATATGGATATCTCTCTTACTATATATAATTACTGTTATGGTTCTGAGGTTTAGTTGTTATATTTGAGCCAAAGCACAAAGAATAAGGCATCTGGAAAGGCCTCCTAGTTTCCATCTGCTTTTTCTCATCTTTTTTTAGTTCAGCTGCCCTTTTATCAGCATATAGCATATGTATCCTCAAATTACTGGATAGTCAGTGTTTATGTGGTCAGTCCCGACATGTGATATGCTCTTTTGAATGGTTTATGAATGTTGTACATAGATTTTATGTGAAATGTGTATAGCTTGAATTAAGTTTTCAGGGAGCAATTATTTATGTAAAGATAAAACAATGCAACTTTTATCTTTTATTCTGCTATAAGATATGCAGTTATTTAGGTAGAAAGGAAACTGATGCTTGTTTTGAACAACACTTTCATATGCTGTATGGTTTTTGGAATTATTTCCTCCCAAAAAACCTGAATTTTCCAAGGACAGATGATAATTCCCTGTTTAATTCTGTGTCAAAAAGAAACTGATAAAACCAATGTTGTGCCTCTTCCTTTGTTTTTTGTTTTCCTCATAAACCACCAAAGCTGATTTTTCAGGTCTTTATTGTGGCACTTTGTAATGGAAAAGAGACTTTCATGGCAATGTTTCTAAATGTACAAAAATGAATTTCGGAGTAAAGGAGATCATGGGGTCAAAAGATATTTTTATTCCAGCATCATCAGTACAGCCTTCTGCTATTTTTTTAACCAACAAAAACCTAACCTTTTGTGAAATGTGGAGCCAATGAGATAAGTTTTGTTCACTCACAAAATTACCTTCGAAATTTTCCTCTTATATGTTTAAATTTATTCGAATGCTAAGCTTTTAAAAACTTTTCAGTTCAACCTTATTTCCTAATTGCTGTGGTTTAAGTTCTAGTCTTGTTATGTTATAGAGCCTAATTAAAAAAAACAAAACACCACCAAGGAACAGTTTTGTTGAATGTAAAGCACTGGTGCCACTGACTATCCGCATTCAGAAGGCTCTTCACCCTTGTGCACACACTGTGTATGCTGGTTGTAACTCAAATCAGCTTACCCTTTTGTATTAAGATTATTTCACCAACTGCTACAGTCAATAAGATCAAATCTTTGTATGAGAGAAAATAACTGAAATTTTATTTTTCTACTGACATTTCTAATGCTGGTGTCAATGTTTACCAATAAAAATTAATTACATTATTTCTGGCTGGAGTTTTATTTCTTTGAGAATGACCATATTGTTTAATGACTAGACCTGTGCAGATTTCACCCCAGAAAATGACCAATATGGTTTTTCTACTTCACTTAAAAGACTTTTTATCACCCTTGTTACTATTATGTGTTGTATTTTCTCTCTAAGTGAATTTTTTGGCTTTTTAGCTGTTTTTCAAATATATGACTATAGTAAATGTGAGATGAAATGTTAACAGACAGCTCAAGCCAATTATTGGCCCTTTCTGAAATTTGCTTTAGCAGTTTTCTTAGTGGTGAGACAAACTGCTGTGTGGAAAGATTCAGTGATGCTGGAATGGAGATGCCTACAAAGTGGGACTTTGGTCTATAATGGTCTATAATAATCAGTCCCATTTCTCTAGGGTTTGAAAAGTTTGCAAAGTGCTTGACATGCATTAGCGCCCTCATTCCAAGTCCAGTACTCTAACCACTAGCCAAGATATAAATAGAAATATACATTTCTGAATTTTAAAATGCATCGATTTGGAAGTAACCTCCATCACAGGCCACTAAAATGGATATATAAAAATCTGCAGGTGGTTTATTTGTTTAGACCTTTAAGCTTGGCAGTGCTTTATTTACATTATTTCATTTAAGCCTATGAAGTAGGAGTTATTCCCATCTTACAGAAAAGGAAGTGGAAGGTTCATAGAGGTTAAGCAATTCTTTTCTTCACTGTAGCCCAGAATTAGGAAATTCTTGTTGCTACTGTTTGCTTTGGGGTACATAGGTTGGTGCAGTTGGTAGAGCAACAGCCCTGGAGTCAGGACTTAGGTTCAAATTTGGCCTCAGAAACTTATTAGCTGTGTGACCTTGGGCAAGTCACTTAATCCTTTTTGCCTTAGTTTCCTCATCTGTAAAATGAGCTAGAGAAGGAAATGGCAAACCACTCTAGCATCTCGCATCTAAGCCAAGAAAACCCTAAATGACGTCATGGAGAGTCTGACATGACAAAATACTCAACAACCACTTGTTTTCCTGTTTTGCTGCAAGCAATTATAACCCCCCAACCCCACCCCTAACCCTTTCCATTTCTAGCTCTGGGTACAGTAATCAAATAAACTATTTTTTAAAAAGGGCATGTTAAATACTGATTTCATTTACCATTCTGTGATGGTTCCAGACCCAAACAACCCTCTGCCCTATATATGTGGTTCTCCCCTATTAGAATGTAAGCTCCCAAGGACAAGTTGTTTTTGTATTTCCAGTACTTATAGCAGCACCCAGCACATAGGAAGCACTTAATATTTTTCCATGGATCACAGATGTAGAAATAAAGGAATCAAAGAGTTAGGGAGACCTGAGAGGTCACTGAAACCCACCTCATTTTACAGATGAGGTCACTGAGGCTGTAAAAGTGAATCAGATTGCCCAGGGTCACACAGCTACTAAGACAGGATTCAAACCCTTCTTCTTGATTCCAAGCCTACCACTCTTAATATCCCACATTGCCTCTCACAGATTTTAGATCTGGGAGAGAATTTAGAAGCTGTATAGCCAACCCCTTCTTTGATAGATGAAGAATCAGGACCAGAAGTAAACTGACTTGCCTACAGTGACAGGATTTGAACCCAAGTTTCAATGACTCAAAATTCTCACCATCCCTTGTGGTGGTATGTTCTGGCACATTTAACTCTTTTAAATAATGTGTTGGCAGAAACTCACCTTTCCTGGCATTAGGAAATCTATATTATCCTATCCTATATTATTTCTATTACTGGTGACAAAATTTGAGGAAAGATACTGGAAAACTTTAAGAAGTATTACCATAACATCAGTAAATGGTAAAAATCATTGTCGGCCAGCTAAATAACGCAAGGTATCGAGGGATACAGAATATATGAGATGTAGACAATTCCTAGTCTCAAGTTTACAATCTAGTTGGGAAACAGAATGTAGACAAAAAGATAAGGAATACAAAGTAACGGGTGGTTTGAGTGTTGATGCTAGTCTCTGGAGGGGGGGGGGGAGGGCTGCTCCACGTAGTTGAAAAACGCTCCCTAAGGAGAGTCTAAACTAAAGGGAAGAATACAATACTAAAAAGTACACATCAATATAAAAAAAGCATGCCCAGATAGAAAACATCTATTACATGACTTACTAAAATATTTTAAAGACAAAGGATACCTTTTTCTCAATCTTAAAATATGATTTGCAGGGGGGCAGCCAGTCAAGAAGCATTTATTAAGCTCTGTGCAAGAGATACAAAGAAAGGCAAAAAGTCTACCCTAAAGAACCTCACATTCGAATGGGGAAGACAATGCACAAATAACAATGTATATACAAGATATATAATGTAAATGGAAACTAATCTCAGCGGGAAGAGGGTCGAGGATAGGGAAGGGATTCACAAAGACCTGAGATGGATGGGACTTGGGTGTCTTTTTTAAAAATTTAATTCACATACTTGTATTTCCTATAATCGTGTTTATTACATGTGTTACTGAAGTTTATATACATATGTGTTAACCATATGGATAAACTGGGGTGTCTTGAAAGAAGTCAAAAGGTTTGAGTTGAGGGGGAAGAGAGCTTTCCAGATGCGAGGTGACAGCTAAAGAAAAGGCATAGGGTGGGGCTGTGGAGTGTCCTAAGGCATCCTGGAGGAACGGATAAAAGCTCAGCCTTTAAATCAATGAAGCCTTGTGTCCACGTCCTGCCTCTAACACCTTTCTTTGTGATTGTAGGCAAGGCCTGATCAGTTTGAAATCATGAACTTGGACTTAAGAGATATATTTTTTAATTTCAAATTTCAATTACACATCATGTGGTCAAAGTCCGTGTGGGACAGTGTATATGAGAGCCACGATAACCTGGGTCGGGGTCCAACTCCAGCTGCTCAGTCCCAGTCTTCGTGCCTTCCCTCAGAGATCGCACAATTTATGCAACTCTATCTGTTTGTACAGCTGTTTGCATACATTCTCCCCGAGAGACTGGGAGCTCCCCGAGGAGGGCGGGGGCTGGCTTTTTGTGCCTTTCTTTGTGCCTGGTACACAGTTAGTAAATGTTAGCTGCCAGACTGCAGGACTCTGGGCGAGTCACCTGTCGGTGCCCTAGGAAAGTCCCTAAGACTATAACCCGCAGCAAAGTCACAACCACCACGGACAAACCAATTGAGAAACGCTGGAGGCGCATCCACATCTGCACGCTCCCTTTACTAACGAAGTCACAGATCCGCTCCCTGCCCCCTATCGTTCGCCCAGTTTCACCTCCAGCGTGTTATATGCCCGGTTAACCGGTAACGAAAGCTTGTGCCATGCTCTGTAAGACGCCCTGAATTAAGCGCCATCCTATATCAAGCCCAAGGAAATGGCGCATGTTGCCCAGCGAAGTCGAAACACGTGTTCTCCAGACAATTTTTCCCTTCCTTTCCCACACAAGGCTGCAATTTTCTGCACAAAATCCTGCTCGCGAACTCCCAACATTGCTATCGTACCCCTTCAGCCTCGCCCAGACCATCCGACTTCTATCCCGGAAGTGACGCGTAAGAACAGGTACGGCTCGTGCTGCGCACGCGCAGAACCCACCGAGCCTCTCTATCCCCGCCTTCCCCCCTCCTCTCTATGGTTCCTCCCTCGGGATTCGGCCTCTCGGTGGCGGCGCCTTCGGTCCTGCAGGCAGGCTCCAGATTGCGAAACCATGGACGGGTACGACTCAGAGGATTTCTCGTCATCCGAGGAAGACGAAGACTACGTGCCCTCCGGTGAGGGATTGCCGACGGCCTGCACGCGACCCGAGGAGAGAATGAGAGCAGCGGCCCGGTCCGGCCCCGCTCCGCCCCCTCGGGCTTCGGCCGCCTCTCTCGCCGCCTCCCCCTCCCCTCTGCTCTCGCCCCGCCCGGAGCGCGCGCCCGTTCCCCCCGCGCACGCGCGGCCCCCCTTCATTCCCTCCCGCGCGCTCTCCCCTCTGGATTTCCCCCCCCCCCGGGAATTTGTTTCTTTCCTCTCAGTCCGGCCGGTCTCCGAGGAGACGAATGCCAGGAGCCGGGTGCTGCTCACCGGCGTGCGCATCCCGAGCGGCGGCCCTGGGGCGGAGGGAGGACCGCTTGCAGCATCCAGGCGCGCATCCCCGTGCGTTCCCACGCCGCGCGAGCCTGGCTGACACATAGGCAGGGCTGGGAAAGAACCCCAGACTCTCCGAGCCGGGAGAGATGCCCAAGGTCGCTCCCCCATTCATTCATCCCTCCGTCCATTCATTCATTTTAGAGATTCCTGGTTCCGCGTTCCGCTAGGAAGACTGGAATTTAAACCCTAAGGATTCGGCCGCCGCAGTTGACGCAGTACTTGTTTTTTTTAAACCATAAGGCAAAAAAAAGAGAGGATAAAAAAACTTTGTTTCAAAGTAAAATTTATAATAACGTTTTTGCATATAGGGCCTGGGCTTTCTCGTATTTAACAGAAGGATCATAGTATTTAGAGCTGGAAAGTGAGCTCAAAATCAACCCCCTCATTGTAGAGTTAGTCAAGAAAGCCAATTTTGTGCTGGGCACTTTTAAGCACTGAATTAGTAGGATAAGGAAACTGAGGCCCACCAATGGTGGGGACTTGACTACAATGAGATTATATTTGTAAATCACTCTGCAAACCTTAGAGTATATACAAATGCCATGTGCTATTATTATTGCTATTGCCCTTAAGAAGCAGAGCTAGCATTTCAGCAGCCTCTATTTTAACAAGTATTTATGATAATTTGCATTCTGCTGGGGAAAAGAACATGGACACAGATAACTAAATATATATAAATATATACATATGTATATATACAGAGTAAATACATAGTAAACTGGAGATGGGCATGTTGAGGGTACTGAGTTGGGGGGCGGGGGAGATGGAGGAAATGAGCCTAAAGGGAATTCAGGAGGCTGAGATGAATGACCTGCATAGTCATTTGAACCCCAGATCTTTTATCTTTACTTCCATTATGCTCTCCTAACTCCAAGGGGAACAGGGGAGCTTTGTGGAAAGGACAGTAATTAGGATAAATAAGATTTAGTAACTTCAGAGATCATTTAACCAACTCCATCTTGTTGTAAGGTGAAGAGAAGAGACCCTCAGAAGAGGAGTAACTTCATCAAAGTCACACAAGTAGTAAGTTAGAACTCAGACTCAGGTCTTAGTATTGGGAGAGCCAGGACTTTTTCCACTGTTCTACAATGGAATGTTGTATAAGTTCCTTATATGTGTGGGAGACACCTTTTTAGAAAGACTTTAAGACTGAGTTTTGCAATCTGATGCTTCTCTAGTCAACAAATGATGAGTACAATGATATTTTGTATTCTTTACATCTTCATTCAATTCTGATTGGTAAAGATATGATCTGCTGTGTAACATTACCTGTCAGAACCTGTGTATTTCCTTCTGATTCCGTCACCAAGGATGCTCTCAGTGTTGTTCTCAAAAAATTATGTAGACGGGAAAATTGTCATATAGATTGACAAATGTTCTGTTGATTTTTTTTTGGTATGTTAATAAGGTATGATCTCCATTGAATGCTTTGTGAATCAATCCCTTAATATTCTTACATTTGGGTGCCTCCAGCAGATTTCTTCTCTGTGTATATTTGATTTAATCCAGTTGCTGTTCAGTGAATCAGCACAGTTATTAAGTGCCTGCTGTGTATCAGACTCTGTTCTAGGTGCTGAGGAGTCAAAGGTTAAAAAAAAGAAATGGAACCCACTCTCCAGAAGTTTGTATTCTTTCTATTTTCTCACTTAGTGCAATTTCTACCTCTTCTTTCAGTATATCAGAAACTGTGATATAATCCAAATGTGGTAACTCTACTCATCTTGAGTATGAAAAGAGTTTGTTATAAAAATCTTTACAGATCTTTTCCATCTTTCTTCTGTTTGATTCTCCTTCCAATTTCATCCCCTCGTGTCCTTGGAATGATTTTGCTTTTCTTACCAACTTTGCATTTGGGTGCCTGTTTTCCTGCAGCTCCTCCAATGATAATAATTTTCCCTTTTTTTTGGTCTTATTTGTCAGTGTGATGGATGGAACCTCAGAGTTACTTGAATTTTCGTTTCTCTAATTATTAATTATTTGGAGCATTTCTTTTCACACATCTGTTGATGGCTTGGATTTCTTCCTTTTGGAAACTGCCTGTTTATGTCTTTTGATCATTTGTTTATCTCTTGGGGAATGGTACCATTCTATGCATACATACTTGCGTGTGTGTTGTGTGTGTGTATGTGTAGAGAGAGAAAGAGATGTGTTTGGGTGTATATGCATGTGTGTAATATATGTGTATGTAGACATACACATATGTGTGTGTATATAGATATACATATGTGTGTGTATATATGGCCCATTGGTTCCTTATATGTCTTAGATATGAGTCCTTTATCAAGAGAAACTTGATAAAAAAAAAACAAAAACATTTTTCCCAGTTGACCAACTTCTTTAACTTTAACTGAATTAATTTTGATCAAAAAAAAATCAGAAAAATGGGATAATGGGCCAGAATTTTGGGGATGCAACCAAAGCATTCCTTAAGGGAAAATTTATATATCTCAACATGATCAACCACGAAGGAGAGAAAGAATGATGAATTGGGCATGCTATTAAAAAAAAACTAGAAAAATAATAAATTAGAAACCCCAACTAAACATCAAAATAGAAACTAAAAATCAAACAAGAGATTAACAATTGAAAGCAAAAACATTCCTATTGAAACAACAGAAAAGATTTGGATCTGGTTTTTGAAAAACCAGTGAAGTAGACAAAAGATTAGCTATTCTCCTCTTCTGGTTTTATGTCTTGGCTACTCCTGTATTCTGTTTGTTTTGTTGGCATCTTTTGTTTATTTGTTTTTCCAGTCTTTCTGAATTGGGACTTTGGCTCATGGCCAGACCCTGTACACTTTTGGTGGAAATGGTGGAACTGTATTTGGTCTTGGGTCGTTATTATCTGTATTCTGTTGTTTTGGAGTATGGAGTGCCGTGTTCTTTGAGGACCTTAGCTGCAGATATTTAGTGCCCTGTGTGGTTTGATCCAAGGTGTAATCTGCTTGCTGGTCACCCAGTCTTAGTTTTTCACACTCCTAACCTCAGTTTGGGGCTGAATGACCTAGTTACAGGCTAATACTGGTTGGAGCTCAAGGAAACAGCTCCTGTCCATCCTTTGTGAGTGTATACTTTAAGACTCCACTGACTTAGAGCCAGAGTGCTACAGACTTGACTTGACTCTGCTAGAATTACAGTCCTTAGACCTTTCCTGGACTGGAAAGGTTCCATGTTCACAGCCAGGCACCCTGGCTTCCCAGCTACTGCTTCCCCTTGGTCTGTGTGCTGGGCCTCAGCCCCCAGTCAGCTGGAAACCTTGGATTTTCCTGCCTGCCTCATTCTCTAGTGTCTGCAGGTCTCTGACTTTCTCCGACATTGTTCTGGGCTGCAAAAAATATACCCACTGTAGTTTCCCTTTGGATTTCCCAATAACCCCTTGGTGTGATGCTCATCTTCCTCAGTTTCTGCTGGAGTAGTTATATGGAAGGTCTAGGATGTGCTGCTTCTTCCCACCTGCCATCTTTGATGGCCACCAATTTTTTCTTGCTGGGAAAGTTTCTTATTTGGTGGATGAAGTCATCATCCTTGTGCAAAGTTGATTACTGATGATTTTCATTACATTGGGTGGTTTCAGGTGGAGAATATAGTGAAGATGATGTGAATGAATTAGTGAATGAAGATGAAGTGCAAGAGGAAGAGGAGACACAGAAAGACAAAGGCAAAAAAAGGAATTCCAAAGACAACAAAAAGAAGTCTCCAGGCATCATCCCCAGGTAACCGTGCTTCCCTGAGGCTCCTGGCACTTGGTCCCTCCCCCATTCATTTGTGCTTTTAGCAGCTCCTTTTCTAGGTGAAACCAATCACCAGACCCTGGAGGCTGCAGCTTTTCTGTTGCTCCATGTCAGGGACTTGAACCCAACTAGAAAACAGCCATCCTTTTGCTTTCTCTTTGATTGTGTGGAGTAAAAGGACAAGCTTAATTAATGGAAAGGAAAATCAGATTTCAAGTATTACGGGATTCCTGATCTGAGCTGAAGATGGGCTAGACCATCATACTTATATGAGACCCCTGGTCTAATCCTTCTTTTATTATGACTGTATCGTATACTTTTAGTCCCCAGCTTTTCTGTAACTCAGTTTTCTTACCCACAAAAAATGAAAGTGGACTGTTGATTTACTCTGAGGATTTTGGGGAAAAGTCAGTTAATCAGCAAGCATTTCTTAAATTCCTACTAGTGCTAAGCACTGTGCTAAGTGCTAGGGACACGGATACAAGAGTGAGGCAGCCTAGAAGAATGTTACTGGGGGATGTGACATGCTCAGGGGCAAGTAAATTCAGGATATTTACAAAATAAATACACAGCCATTTGGAGGTAGAGGTTCTAACACCTGGGTGAATCAAGAAAGATCTCTTAAAGAATTGATAACTTAGATAAATTTCATATATTCTATCAGTGGAAAGTGTTCTCTAAATACCTGACATTTATTTATGAAAGCATACTGAGGTTCACAGAGCTCTTCACATGCACTCTCTGAATTTGCTGTTGTATAGTGGACGTCACCAGATTCAAGCCTCATCTCAGGTCACAGGGGATGAGTCTGTGTCCAAGTGAGGGGGAGCTGTTGGTTTTGGTGACCATGTGTGCTCCACCCACCAGAAAGTCCTGTGATAGAACACAGTATACTTTGGTATATAATTTTTATCATCCATTCTCATAACTCAGTAATGTAAGTCTTCCTCAAAACAGAGGTAATGGAATGAAAAGGTAAATTTTATTTTTATCATATATTTATTAATATTACTTATGTTTGTTATATAATAATCATCTGTACAAACAACTCGACTAATAACTATTTACATTTAAATTAACCTTTTTTAGTTCATAAAATTTCAATACTTTTTCACTTCCTTCCTTTTCAGTCTGCAGCAAGATTCTCTACCCATTTATTCCCTTTCATTTGAAGATAAATTTTCAGGGCTGGAGCTGATAAGGATAGGTTTAGGTGAATTAACCTACCTGTCTGACCACTCCTCAGTCATCTCTGCTGGGTCTTCTTCCCTGTCTTGCCTACTGACTGCGAGTGTGCCTAAGGAACACCCTAAGCACTCTTCTTTTTTCCAAGTTTTTTTTTCTTTTTCCTTTTGAAAATATTCTTTGTTCTGGCTGTCTGGGACAGGGAGGAGGAAGATTCACAGAGGTAATTAGCTTATGTAAAAACAAAAGGTCGCCATCAAAATGACATTTTAAAAAAGTAAAAACAAAATGTAGTGGCTATTGCAGTAGTCCAGAGTAGAGGTGATGAGGGTTTGAACTAGGGTGGTGGCTGTAGAGGAGAGGTAAGCAAGAGAAGTTGTAGAAAAACAAAATTCCCAAGATTGGGTAGCTGATTGGATCCATAAAATGAGAGAGATGAAGTAAGGGTGATGCTGGAGCTATGAACATGAGGGGCAGGAAGGAGGATGGTGCTCTCCATAGTAAGCTCAGAAGAGGGGCGAATTTGGGAGGAAAGATGATGGGTTCCCTTTTGGACCTGCACATCTGAGGTAGCCAGAAGACGTCCAGCTCAAAATGTCCAGGAGATAGTTGATGTAGAACTGCAGCTTATGGAGACCAAGGATGTAAATAAGGCTGTGAATCACCTGCATAGATGTGGGAATTGAACCCATGGGAGCTGATGAGATCACCAGTGATTTTTCAAAATACATATATACAGTATAGATTCAACCATGTCACCCCATTTTATCAGCAAACTTCAGTAGCTCCCTTGTACCCCTAGGATCAAACGTAAATTCCTTTTCCCACCTAGTCCTTTTCTGTCTTTCTGGTCTTTTAACATATTACTCCCTTCTTGTCCTCTGCCGTTCACCCATGCTGGCTTAGTGGATTTTTTTCATATATGACACCCCATCTCTTCTCTCCTCGCCTTTTCCCTGGAGCTCTCCCCTGCCTGGGACGCCTTCCCTCTCCATGCATAGAATCCTTTAAGATACAGTCCTTCCTTTAAGACTCAACTCAAGCACAAGTCCCTGCAGGAAGGAGGCCTTTGCTGGTTCTACCCATCTACTTGTGTTTTCCCCTCCAACACTGTTTGTCACCTACTCTCTGTTTGTCTTTTATTTCCAGCTTAGGTCAGTGTTATCTTCCCAGCTAGATTGTAAGCACTTTGAAGGTAGAGATGGCATTTCTGTTCGTGTCTCCAGTACTCAGCACAGTGTCTGGAGCAGGGATGGGGAACCTACGGCCCTGAGGCCACATGTGGCCCTTTGAATGAATGAACCCAAACTTCAAAGGACCTTGAGGCCACAGGTTCCCCATCCCTGGTCTGGAGTATAGGAAGGCACCAGAAATAGCTAAGTGGTGCAGTGTGTAGAGTCTTGGAGGACTTGGAGTCAGGAAGACCTGGGTTCAGATCCTTTCTCAGACCCAGCCAGCTGGGCTAGATGGGGATAGCACCCCCTTCCCAGGGTTGTTTTGAGCATAAGATGAGGTAACAAAAATAAGCTATCATCGTTAGGATTATGTAGTTAAGAAATGCTCATAGACTGACTGGTTAATATTCAAAATAAGGTCACCACCTACTCTAATCCTGTTAGTCTGAACTTAGAATCTTCAAAACAATTCTGTGATGATCTGTTTTCCCCAGACTTGTGTAGCACAGAATTCTTTAAGATAACTGTGAGAATCAAAATGATCAAAGTTTTGCTCCATTTCCCTATGTTGTCGCTCCTTGCGTTTTCTGACTCTCTGCTGGTACGTAGGAAGAGAAAAAAAGTTGGACTGTTAATGGAAGATGAGGAGGAGACGGAGGAAAACGTGGAAGCAGAAACAGAAGGAAATAGTGGGGAAGAGGAGGAGAAATCAGTAGAACCAGAAAAAAGCATTCCATCGGAGGAGGAGAAAAAAAGACAAGATGATGCCCTCTGGGCGAGCTTCCTCAGTGACGTGGGACCAAAATCACAAGCTCGGCCTCCGAGAAGCCAAGTGAAGGTGAGTGGAGAGAGGGCTGAAGCCATAGTTTCTCCGGAATTGTTACCCCCATATGGGGGTTTAAAATTGATGGTCAAAATCATATTTCCCTTGTTGTCTCTAGTTCTACTACGAGTGGGCAGTAACGCATCCCCTCCAAATAAGGAAGCTCAGATTCTGGGTGAGGTCATGGCACTCTCTCTGTTGTTCTCATTGAAGAGGCATCTTCTTTGTAGGAACAAAATTCCTTTGGGAGGTTTTATTTATGTGAGAGGTGATCCAGCTGTGAACTGCCTGCTGGGATCCATCTGTTGGGTCTCTCACCACCTGGGGGAACTGATTGAATTTTTTGCTGTGTTTTGTAGACAGAGGGAGAAGGCCAAGAGAAGAGTTCAGACAGATCCCTCGTGACAGCGAAAGAATCAGAGAAACCTAGCGAAAGAGAAAAGGTTAAAATCACCAAGGTGTTTGATTTTGCCGGTGAAGAGGTCAGGTAAGATGACCTTCACTGTACAAGAAAGCAGTTTGCTCAGAAGTTTGGGGTCTTACAGACAAGAGTTAGAAGTCCATCCTCCTGGTTAAAACCTGTGTAATGTGAGCAGCTTGTATTTCTAGTGAAGATGTCAGCAGTGACACATAAGAGCATCCTCAGAGAAAACACACGAGGCAGGTAGGTATGATGGTGTAGCCTGCCAGTCATAAGGCAGAAAATGTAAGGACTGCTTTTTCATTGCGGTGCTTTTTCTGGCTTTGGGCAGGTCATTTCCCTCTTCTTCAGCATATTCATCTGAGAAGGCTAACATGCCCCAGAAGCTTTAGCCTCCCAGATAGAGCCTCTGGTTCACCAAAAGGGATTCAGTCTTACTGTTGGTTTTGAGTTGATGGATGAGAATTATTTACCATGACTCAACAGCACTCTGGGTGTTATGCTTACTAAATTGACTTAGACATAGGTAAGAGAAATGTCCTTGTGATTTCCCAAGGTTGTTTTCAGCTCAAGCAGATTTCACTCGGCCTGACAACTGTGGTGCTGCATCTTTGGAGGTCAGTGGTCTTTATGAAGAGCAGTATTTTTGATGATGATCAATAAGTAAGTTTGAATTTTGTCAGTGTGGATTACTGAGTTGACCCATAGAGACCAACAGAACACCAGCGATCCATGGTAATAAAGGTGAAAGTCTGAGTGAAATGAGTTACATGAATACAGCATTACATTCTGTTATATTACGTGAAGACAGCGCAAGTTTTCAGGGATGCCTGTCACCAAGGTCATGGCTCACGACTCTGAGCACCCGTGATCACTAAGAAAGGCCTCTTGGTAACTTTACCAAGGATTGAAAACCATTTAAGCTTGAGCATGGAAAATTCCTGTTGCTGTTAGAAAACACTGGATTTCCTGCCTCTTCTCTATGTTGACCTTCTTATTTGTGTTAATACGGTTTTACTGCCACCAGTTTCCCACATCATTTATTTAAAAACCATGTTGGCCTTTCTTTTTCTTTTTTTTAAAGATAGGGTCAGCATCAAGAACAAGGGCTCTTGACCTTTTCTGTGTTATGGACCCCTTCTTGGAGTCATGTTTTAAAATGAAATAAAATACAATAAAACACATAGAAGTACAAAGGAAACCAATTTTATTCAAATACACTTAAGCAAAGCTAGTGTATAATACACATTCAGCCAGGAGGGGGCAGCATATGTCCCTTCTTCCATCCTAAAATATTTGAGAACATGGCAAAAAAATTTTTTTTAACTGTTATCGTGAGATTTTTGGAATTTCAGTTCAAGTTGAATGTACACTATTTGTAAGTGCTTTCATTCAACAGCGCTGAATTTTATAAAAATCTATTTTTATTGATATATTTTGTTTTTGTACAACCTAGATTTCAGTTTGTATCATTCTCCCCTCTTTCAGAGAGTTATCCCATATGTATAGCAAAGAGGTTTTGTTTTTGTGTTTGCTTTTCGGAGAGGGGAAGGCAGGGCAACTGGGGTTAAGTGACTTGCCCAAGGCCACACGGCTAGTAAGTGTTAGTGTCTTAGGCTGGATTTGAACTCAGGTCCTCTTGACTCCAGGCCTGGTGCTCTATTCACTGCACCACCTAGCTGCCCCTAAAGATTTTTTTTTAAAGGAAAGAAAAAGTAGCATAGAAAAAAATCGGTCCAGAGGAAAAAAAGTTCAGGTCCAACATTTATTGAGTGCCTTCCATGCCCTAGCTCTGGAAATACAAAGCAAGGCACAAAAGCCATACCCCAAGTCCAGTCAGCACAAAGGAGCCTGAGTTCTAGTCAGGAATCTGACTTGTCTGAATTTGGGCTCATTTCTTGTTCTCTTGGTGTAAGTTTCTTTTATTTTTCAATTTGTGAAACAAGGCGGGAGCATTTGGGCATCTTCCCAGAGATTGTAAGGAAAGAAGAGCAGCGACTAATCACAAATGCTTTGGTCGTTAAGGTTGGCACGTTCTTAAGTCCTGTCTTGTGTCTTAAATGCTAAACTTTGACTTTACCCTTTTTTTTTCACTTGAAAAATACTATTTCCAAACATTTTGTTGAAGGACTCAGAAAACCAGTATTTTTATCTTTCCCTATGTTAAAACTAGTTGAGTCTGTTAGCACGCCACTCATGCTTTCCTCAATGATTCACCTTTTTGGCACAGGCCAGGCAGAGAGAGTAGCTGTCCTAAATCATGACTTTGCAGGAAGTTCTGAACAAGTGGAAATGAGATTAAAATAGAAGTTCCGTTGAAAGCACATGCAGGAACAGCTTTGATTGGTGGGCCTTTTTGCATTAATGTTGTCTCTTGAGCAGGCATTTGAACTAGAGCCGAGCCATACCCCGGAATGTGGGTATTTTTAGAACTTAATCTTCTCCCACTATTTGAATGAAAAGTAACCTTGAAGGCTCAGAGACCAATAGGATCTTAAATCAGGAAGAGACCTCGAGGTCATCTGGTATAATGCTTTCATTTTACCGGTGAAGAAGCTGAGGCCCAGAAAGGGTAAGCCATTTACCCATACTCATCTGAATGATGAAGGTCAGAGCTGGTTGGTGTTTATTTAGCCCCTCCTATGTGCCAGACACTCTGCTAGGCTCCTGTGTGCTAGACACTGGCAATACCAATAACAAAACGGCAGTCGCTGCCCTCAAGGAGCTTACATTCTTTGTGGGGAAACAGCATGTGCAATGACAAGATACAAAATGAGCACGCAAACCACACCCACCAAGTAAATGCTTGATGGCTCCTGTCCAGGAGGACCTGCAGCTGCCGGAGGAAAAGAGCCTGGGTGAGAAGGGAGGCACGGGAGTCAGGATGAGGGGGTGTGACGGCGGCACAGAGACCACTTTGGCCAGACCGTGGACTATGGGAAGGGAATGAAGGATAACAGGCCTAGGGAGGTCAGTTGGGGCCAGGTGTGAAAGGCTTTCACTGCACAACAGAATGAGTTTGTTTTTGAGCCTCAAGGTAGTGGGGAGCCCCTGGCGCTCCTTGAGCAGGGGAGGGCTATGGGCAGTGCTATGCTTTGGGGATCTCTCTTGGTAGTTATGTGAAGGATGCACTCATTAGATAGGGGAAGAATCCAATTAAAAGGCTGCTGGAGACTTCCATGGGGACAGAGGACAGCTGCTGATGGGTGTGGGCACTGAGGAAGATTGAGGAATAGACAGGATTCTGCACTTACAAAGCCAGGCCCTCAGGGGGGTGTGTGTGGGGGGGAGGTGATGAATTTTCCCTGGTACTTGTTGAATTTTAGATGTCTGCAAGATGTCCAGTTTGAATGTTCCTTAGATAGTTGGTGAGATAGGCCTGGAACACAGGAAAGAAACCAGTGCTGAACGCAGACCTGGAAGGTGTCTGCATAGAGCTAATGCTTAGACCCATGGATGCCAAGAAGGGTATCATGAGAAAGAAAAGAGGGCCCTGGGCTCCTCTCTTACCCCCTACCTCTTAGCCACTCTGGTCAAACTGCCCCAGGAATCCACATTGTGACCCAGCATGCTTCCCCACCTTGTTTCAGAGGGAAGCCTCCATCCTGTGCTTGCTACAGGGCAGACCTCTTTAGAAATTTCCTTGGGAGATGCCTTACTTGAAGTAGAAAATGAAAAACACACTGAGGGAAGTGAGCAGTGGATTCTCCTCAAAATCCTGGGGAGGGCTGGCAAGCCACAGCTGTGTTTTTACGCAACATGATGCATTGTGGGCCTGCTCTGGCTGTGCTTTGTATAAAAGAGTGACTATATTCTGTATTCCTAGAGAAAGAATAAAAGGAGGCTTTGATGGAATGAATCAAAGCAGGAGGTGGTACCAACTTACCTTTTGTGTATGTATCTGTAGAGTCAGCAGGAAATATTAAGTTGGAGCCAGCCTAGAAGCCAGCTTAGCCACTTCTTGGCTATGTGACCAGGATCCCCTTTTAGTGTTCTAGGTCATGGTCTAAGAAGATATCACTCTGCATTGTACCAGTGAGATCGCAGGTCCATTTCTGTCCCTGTCCCTATCCCTGTGTTACATATGTGAGCTAGGAGAGTGATTTTAATTTTTTGCAGTTACATAGCACTTTATACCTTACAAAGCAGTCTTGCATGAGGTAATCCTCATTTGAGCTCCATAAAAATCCTGTAATTTTGGGAGCCAGCAATGAAGAAGAAATGGAAATCTAGCCAGTTGGTTTCTCCTTTTAAAATAGCTTAGAAGCAGCTTTTGTTGAGTGGCATGGACTTGTTATGGCAGAGATCTGCATTTTTGGACTAAATGTGATCTGGCCTATTTGTAATCTAGACAACAGCAAGTCAGGACACAGAAAAAAATCAGAACAAAATTTTGGGCTTGAACAGACCACATGATGATGGTTGTAATCTCCAGGTTCCTGTGATCTGAGCACAATTTAGTTATTTTTTTCACCTTGCCAGTGTTTTAACCAAGGCCCTTATCTTACAGAGTGGTTGATATTAGGGGTGCCTTTATCTCAGGGTTCTTGATTATCTTACTCTTCAGTACACTTTTTACTATTTATTATTCAGTCAAGGACTCCTAGCCTTCCTTATTCACATTGGGCATTTTATGAATGAGTGTTAGAAGCTCCTTTCTTCCTTCTGTCTTTGTTCATGCTCAGGTCTTTGAGGACCTAAAGATATTTCTGCTGGAAAGCAGGTTCTTGTATAATGCTGATGTTCAGAGGGCTCCAGTGGGTTACTGATGGACAGAGGACTGTGGGGAAAGACAGAGGGGAAGTAGTGTGAATGTCGTCAAGTGTAACCAGACTGAAAAAGCTACCACAGGGAAGATGAGAATGTCTTCTCTATCAGCTCCCAGGTGGAGCAATGTCAGTTACTCAGAATGGGAGCTCACCTGCATGGTTGCCGCTTTATGTATCTGTCCCTTGCCATGGATGCACTGTGCCATTGGAACTTTATCATGGAACCTTGATCTTTTTGCTTTTGAGGAGAAATGAAACATCTCCAGAAAGCTTTAAGCCTTGAAAAAGGGGACTGAGAATAATAGAGAAACTTGAGGGTGGAGGTAGGAATGAAAATATATTAAATACTTGTTTTGTCCATGTAGTAGTCTTCGTAAATCTAGTCAAGTTATTAGATTAGCAACTATGTATGTATGTAGCATGTGTAAAATTGGTTTGCTCACAAAATTACCTTGTTAGGCATATGACGACTCTGGGGATCAGGACTGGCCTTGTAATTTCATTAGGATAGGGAATTTAGAGGTAAGGAATGTCCTTCTACCAATACCAATTGGCACCTTTTCTGTAGCTGCCAGCCTTGGAGCTGCCTGAAGGCCCTGTGAGGCTCAGTGACTTGTCCCAGATCACCTAACCAGCATGGGTCAGAGGTGGGATATGAATCCAGGCTTTCCTGGTTCTGTAGTCAGCCTAACCACTAGCCAGGGATGGGGACCAGTGGCCTCGAGGCCACATGTGGCCCTCTAGGTCCTCAAGTGCTGCCCTTTGATGGAATTTGTTCTGTGAAGTTTGGATTCAGTCAAGGGGCTACACTTGAGGACCTAGAGGGCCACATGTGGCCTCAAGGCTGTAGGCTCCCCACCCCTGCACTAGGCAGTGCTCCCTTTCATGACATTTAACCTGGAGTTAAGACAGTAATTCCAAATTTACTAATTGAATGTACTTTAAATTTTAAAAAAATTGTTACAGTAGGAGCTACAAGCTGTTTAAGAAATCTAGCGTATCTTAGGTTTTTCCACTTTCTGAAAATAGACAAAAAAACTTAAGAACCAAATAAACTGGCAGCAGCATACACATTTTTAGACTTAGAGTTTTCTAATCTTAGTAGGAAAAGGAGTTGAGATAAAAGAAGAAAAATGAATCGAATACAGCTTTTGCTGAATGAAATCTTGCCTAACCAGTTCCAGGCTCCTTTCTGAGCTTTCACTGTCAGAAGTTGCTTTTATTTTAAATATATCACTTTTTTCATCTTAATGAACTAATGAAAACTGAAATTTATTTAGATTAAGACAGGATTCTCTGTCCTTTTGCCTGTTAAATTCTTGGTTAGATACATCTCCAAACCAATTTCACATGTTTCAGAAGATGGACAGATCTAAGACAAGTGCAGGCTTGCTTTGCCACCCTGCTGCCTGAAGGATGGAATCCCTTCATAGTGGAATCCCAACCTGCATTCCTGGGCCAAACACCTGAAGAGATCCTGTATTTTGCAACATTAGAAAGTATGTTTACAACATTTAGTGCTAAGCATGCCGCTTGAAACCTGGGATTGAAGGGATTTACAGCAGCATTGTTAGTCATGAAAACTTTCACCAAATTGGATTGGAGATGTTTTTGATGGAACGCTTTTTTTTATGACATAGATCTTAACCTATTCTTGCTCTCTCATCCTGTGAAATTCTTATCATGTCTTTCCATGAACTCTTCCCAGGGGATCCACTGAGAACACTGGAAGCTTTCTCTGGTTCTATTCTTGCCTTGTGGGTCCCAGTGCAGCACTCAGTTCATTCATAATTTGGCATTCTTGCTACATGTCTGGCCTTCTCCTTTTCTTGTGCTATGTACCCAGAGTGATCTCTATTAACTCTGCTTTGTGAGACCAATTGATGTGGCTCTTGTGCTGCAGCCTGATTGCCCTTCTGGGGTATATTTCCATTGCTCTTGGGTCACTTAACATTTCTGAGATTATGGCACACCATGGTGGACCAATGGCCATAGAGCATTACCATGAAATTCTTGGTGTTAAAAAAGATAAGCTTTTGTGTCTGGGACTGGGTAATTCCCAAATTCATTCTAGCCTGATATTGTCCTTTTTATTCGGTTCTGGAACCAGTCTATTGGAAATCTATACTGCCTGTCAGAAATATATGTACTTATGGACCAACAGCAGATAGCCCATCTCCCTGCCATGTTATCATCTGGGCAATGCTTTATTCACTTTTGTTTTTTCTATGTGGGTTTCTAGGCCATTCTTTCTCTCTTTTTAAAATAAATTTTATTTTTGTTTTTTGTTTCATACATTACCATAGTATCTCATTTATCCTTCTCCACCATTTATTACCAGCCCCCCCAGCCCCAGCCATCCTTAATGGCAAAAAGTATTATTTTAGAGAGGGAAAAAAAAAAGTTAGTATAACCTATTGATACATTGAAAAAGTCTGAAAATCTGTGCAATGTATAACACCTGTGGTCCTCCCACCTCCACAGAGTGCTGGGTTTGGGGGGGTATCCTCTCATTTCTCTTTATTGGAATCCTATTTGATCTTTATAATTTTGCTACATTTACTTTTGATGTTTTTGTGTAGTCACTGTGTGTATTGACTCTGCTTGCTTCACTTTCCATCAGTTCATAGAGATCTTTGCAGGCCTCTCTGTATTTATCACATTCATTATTTCTTTTTTTTTTCCTTTTAAATGACTTGTTTATGTACTTTTAATTTACAAGATTCAGTTCCACATTCACTTGAGTTTCAGATTTTCTCCCCTCCCTTCCCCCCGCCCGCCATGGTG
>CM053585.1:35087311-35116895 GCA_028646515.1 Pseudochirops corinnae | reverse complement strand
TTTTATATTTACCATATTAGAAATCAAAATGGATAAATTTTAAAATATTTATTAATTCACTTAAAAATAGCAATAACAAACCCATTACATATTGATATAAATAATATTTTTCATGAAAAATGACTTTTATAACAAAAATTTGGTAAGAAAACTGACTTTTTTTACTTATTTTTTTACAGATCTCTTTAATTCTGATATCTGCTTCGGTATTCAGTCTGTTGCTTTGGTTGAAGTATAGAAAGAAAATATGACCTTACCCAGATACATAGTTAGAAAAGGGATTTTAATAGGTATATAATGTCTTAGAGTTATTATGAAAGTAGTTTTGGGAGAACTGCTGGTTTAGGTGAAAGGTATAATGAAAGCTTGAATTAGAGTGGTGATAGATAATGGAAATGGGTAGAAGGGGAAGAATACTTGAGATATTGTGATTAGAAAATCAACAGAACTTGGCAACTGATTAGATGTGGGAACTAAGCAAGGAAATGTCCAAAGTGACCCCAGAGCTTTAATCCTGCATAACCAAGAGATTGGAAGTGTTTGTAAAAGAAAGAGAGGAAGACTTGGTTTGGGGAGAGCTTGAAATTTGCTTTGGGAACATGTTGAATTTAAAATAACCATGCTCACAAGTAGTTACCTAAAGACATAAAGACCTGTATTTAAACAAGGAATTAGTATACTGAATAATAATGATTTTTCCATGGGAGGGAAGTAGAACTAATTTAGTTTTAGACTGTACAAATGATTTGATTGGATTGTGTTTCCTAAGTTCCTTGATGGTGCTCTAGAGGTCAGAGCACCCCTGATGAGAATCTTTCTGTGGAGAACTGGAATCAAAGAAGCATTTTCAAAATTGCTTCAGTGATAGATTGTATGTATTTTTTTTGCATAATTAGATTAGTATCTTGGTATGAGACTTGTATGTACAGCGCAATTTTTACATATTTCCTGTTAATAAAAACATGCTTTGCTCACGTCATGTATTTTAAACACTGCCATTTTACAATACAGATAAAAATGGCCTTTCCATCTGAGGAGTCCTCATAATTATCATTTTGTCAATAGCTTGAGCTGTGGAAATTTCTTAATTCTTTTCTTCCTTTCCCCCTAGGTAGGCTTTTAAAAAAACACTTCACCAAAAATATTTTCCCCTAAAAATTAAACCTCTATTGCAGTTTTGTCACATAGTTCATACAAAATCAATGTTCCAGATTACTTAATTTCCCGGTGCTTTCAGGTGCAGGTAATATGTGGGTATGAATTTAACAGATTCTTAAGGGGAGTTGGATGTCAATTTAATTTATTCTTTGAAGAAAATATTTGCATTTGATAATGTATTTATTTTCTATCACATTTCTCTGTTGGAAATTGTTATTCTGCTGTCAGTGCTTCAGAGTGTCAGTTGTTGCTCACTACGGCCACCAAGTGGCGCTAGTGCCATCCCACCCAATGCCACCCGTGGTGTCTGATCTGAGGACAAAGTGATGAGGAAATAGCGCAGGGACTGAATGAAGATATTCACACAGATACATGTCTTAATTTGGAGCTGAGATTTTTCTTACAGGACGGGTTGGGCAGCTGTGCACTCATTATTTGAGGCAGGGATTGGAAATCAGGCTGGTCCCCAGTCCTCACTCGCCTGGCCCATTGCCAGAGTGCTTAGAGGCAAAGAGCCCATGGTGAATTTCAGCTGAAATGTCTCCCAGACTGCAAGAGTCAGGCACCATGATGCTTCTCTGCCATCAGGAAAATAGAGGAATCTCTGCTTCCTCCAGCACTATCAAGCATTCTGTTCTAACCAGTTGTTCTGAACCATAAAATAGCACATCTTTCTGAGAAACAAGGCTTTCACTTGAATTGAAATTAGAGTATAATTTCAACAGCTGCTCATTGGAGAGTGAGCAGTAGAAGCTAGGCCTTGACATTAGTTTTCTGCTTTGAACTAATCCTCACATAAGCTTTAAGTCCAGTTGCTTTTGGGAGGATGGTCCAGAAGGTGAAAACATAAGAATGAGGGGGGGGGGGCCCCCTTTTTTTCAGAACTACATATTAATGGCATAGTTTGTCTAGATCAGAACTGGGGATTAAAAAAGCACTGAATAATACCTCATGTGAAGCACTGTTGGTCCTAGTCTTTGTTGGGCTACTCAGTGTTTAAGGCAAAGACAGGAGGCAATTTCCTTTCAGAAGTAACCACAAACAAAATGTCTGCTTCCCAGCCGTATTTCTGGATTATGCTGTAGTTAACTTAGTCCTGGTTTCTGGTGCCATTTCAGAAAGCCATTCTGATTTAGCTCAGGCTGGATTAGTCTAGGCCTCAATTTCTCAGCCTTGATGTGGTAAAGCCAGCTCTCCTGTTGGACTAACTAGGATCAGCTGTTTGTTTTCCAGCATTGTGCAAACTGAGCTGGATGGAATCTCAGCTATGTGAAAACTTAGACTCTGTAAAGCATCTGTCTTTATAAAATTGGTATGATAGTGTTTAAAAGCTGTTTGAAATAAGGCTTTGGTTAGCTCCATGCTAAAAGCAGTGGTGTTGTTTCCTGACCCAGCAAGGAGAAGGTCCATGACTCAGGCTTTTATTTTAATTAAATTTCTTCTATTATATAATTTTCATAATGGGTTAAGGAAATTAGCTATTTATGAGCAACAGACAAGTCAAGTCCTATTCTGCTTTTTGACATCCAACTCATCCTTCTGGGTCCATCTTAAACCCATGAAATCTCCTCTGATACCTCCATCTGAAGTGTTCTCTTCTTCATCTGATCCCATGGTTTGCCATGAAGGAGAGGGACTGTGTCTTAGTTAGTTGTCTTTGAATCTCCTCCAGCTTAATCTAGAACAGTGAATTCCTGTCTGCTTCATAAATGTTGGATGAATGAAAAGATCACCTTTTTTTTTTTTTCCTTTTTGGTTATGATAGTACCTGACTCTTCTAAATTAAATGGAATCCTTTTCCTTTCTTGCTGTTCTGACCATAGAAATATACCTGATGTCTTGAACCTCTTAACATCAGATTTAAAGTTTTTCTTTCGTTGAAGATCTGTTTTATACTCCACCTAGTTTCATTCTCTTTTATTTTCTGTCTTCAGTCCATGTTCTACATCAAGGTTCTTTAGGGTTCTCTGTATACATCTGACAGTATTTGATGAGTGGACATTAAAGGGGAGGCATTGCTATCTGCCTCGCTGCTGCACCATCGGGACCATGGGACATTTCCATGTGACCTGAAGCTCCTTGAAGAGCAGGGACTGTCTGGCTTTTTTATTTGTATCCCCAGCACTTTGCACTGTGTTTTGCGTGTACTCAGTGCCTGATACACGCTTCATTCTTTCATGGTCCGAGTTGTCATTTTTTGCTTCCATTCCCATTTTCTTGAGAGTAGGTGATATAAAGGATCAAGTGCTTGAGTTGGAATTGGAAGGTCTGAGTTTGAATTCTGCCTCAGATACTACTGTGTGACCCTGGGCAAGTCACTTAACTTCTCAGCCTTGGTTTCCTCATCTATAAAATGAGGGTAATCTATGGCACCGACTTCCCAGGGTTATTGTAAGGATCAAATGAGGTGATATTTGTAAAGTGCGCTGCCATCCTTAACGTACTGTGTGAATGTTGGTTTTGGTGATGATGATGATGACCCATTCTGATGTATTTGCATGTTGGAGTATCTGTGGTAGAAATTCTTTCTCATCCCCCAAAGGGGGTGCTTATTTAGTTCTTATATACATTTACCTTCTTTTTAAGTCCTTATTAAAAACTTATGATTGTGTCTTCTTTTTCTAAGCTTTTCATCCATTGTCACCTTTGGAATCCTAGTTTTAAAAAAATCATCCTGAAGTACTTTTGAGCACAGCACTTTGTGCTTTTGAGAATTAACAGCCCTTCTCTGCTCTCAAGGATATTTGTCTGTCTATGCTGCTCACAGTTAGCCCTCATAGGGACTGGGGGACAAGGGCTGACACGTGACCACTGCTCAGCAAACATTACTGACCAGAGTAATAGCACCGTGTGTGTTTTCTGTGATTGGAAAGTCCCTTATTTTTGTCTTGATCTTGCTGCAATTCAAGTGCAGACAGGTAAGAAACTGGCTCCTCAGTCCATAAGACATTTTGTGGTTCCTGCTCTTTTCTTATTATGGGTTGCCTTGCCCTCCAGTTTCAGAAGTCTTTCCACAGCAAAAAATTTCATGGCCCCTCCCTTAGTAGAGAGAGCCCGCGCGCGCATGCACACACACACACACACACACACACGCACACACACACACACACACACAGAGCTGTGTGCTCACGAAGCCAGCTTCCCACTTTTGGTTGCCTTAGTACTAAGGTAAACAGAGATCATTTTAAATGATTTCATCTTACCTCAGATAGGTGCAGGGTTACAGTGTGCCCGAGGGTTTGGGGGCACACTGGGATAATGTGATGTGACGCAGGAAGGCATTCCAGGAATTTTGCCATCTGCCCAAATGTGTGTCCTATTGTATTCTATGCCTCACTAAGGGGGAATTTAACCATAGTAAATGGAAACAAACTCATAGGATCAAGTTCACCATTGAATTATTTTTTGGAGTTTTCCTTAAGCTTTCCCTGAAACTGAATAGCCAAACAGTGGGACACTTCGTTTGGCCTCTCCGAGCGATTTCTTTCTCTGCATTTTGGATTGTGTAGCTTAGTTAGTTCTTTGTGAACTGAATGTAAGCACTGAAATTGGACTGAAAAAATTGTAATGGGTTTGTTCACATTTTCATCACTTCTTGCTTGGACTGCAATAGCCTTTTGATTGGTCTTCCTACCTCAAGCCTCTCTTCTCTTCAGGCCATCCTGCACATAGCTGCTAAAGTGACATTCCTCAAGCACGTCACTCCCTTGCCCAAGAAGCTCCAAAGGTTCCCCATTACCTCCGGGATCAAATGCAGACTCCTATGTGATCCCATTCTCTGCTGGCTTCTCCAACAGATTGTTCCCTCCCATCATCCCCACTCTAGTCTTCAGTCTCTCTTTATCCACCGACTGCTTCCCTCCTGCCTACAAACATGCCCAGGCCCACTTGACCCCACTAGCTATTGTCTCATATCTCTTCTTCCTTTTTTGGCGAAAATCCTGGAGAGGCCCCTATAATCCATGTCTCTACTTCCTTTCCTCCCTCTTCTTAATTCACTGCAGCCTGGCTTCCGACCTCTTTATTCAGCTGCCAGTGATCTCTTCTTGCCAAATCCAGTGACCTTTCTTTAGTCCTCATCCTTCTTGACCTCTCTGCAGCCTTTGACACCATCCGTTACTCTCTTCTCCTTGACACCCTTTTCTCTCTAGGTTTTGATGATGCTACCCACGCCTGGTTTTCCTTCTCCCTTTCTGACCAATCCTTCCCAGTCTTCTTTACTGCATCTTCACTGGGTCATAACCTCCAACTGTGGGTAAAGTCCAGGACTCTGTTGTAAGCTCTTTTCCGTTCTCCCTCTATAATATATTTCACTTGTTAATCTCATCAGCATCCATGGATTCAATTAATATTGCTATACAGATGATTCTTAGATCTTATCCAGCCCTTATCTGTTCCCCGACCTCTTGACTTTTGGACTGCCTATTAGACATCTCAAACTAGATGTCCTGTAGACATCTCAACTTGGCATCTTCAAAACTGAGCCCATCGTTTTCCCTGTAAATCCTTTCCCTTTCTTGTTATTGTTGAGGGCACTACCACTCTCCCAGTTACCTGGCTTGCCGCCGAGGTATGTATCATCCTTGATTCCTCACTCTCTCTCATCCTCCAGATCAAGTCTCTTCCCAGGTCCTATTGATTTTACTTGCATAGCATCCTTTGTATAAGCCCCAATCTCTCCTCTGACATTAGCTCTCCTCTAGTGCAGGGCCTCATCAATTCATACCTGGATGATGCAATAGCCTGTTGGTGGGTCTCTTCCCCATTCCAATCCATCTTTCATTCAGCTGTTGACTTAATCTTTTTAAAGCGTAGATCTGACTATATCATCTCCTGTTCAGGAAACTCCTGTGGCTCCCTATCACCTCCAGGGATCAAATATAAAGTCTTCTGTCTGGCCTTCAAAGCCCTTCATAGCCTATCCCCTTCCTACCTTTCCAGTCTTCTGGCATCTTATTCCTCCCACCTCCCCTCGCCCTCCCTTTGATCCTGAGACAGGGGCCTCCTGGCTGTTTCTTGAACAAAACACTGCATCTCCAGAGGCTGGACATTTTCTCTGGCTGGCCCCCCCACCTGAAATTCTCTGTCCTCATCTCTGCTTGCTGACTTCCCCGACGTCCTTCGAATCCCGTCTAAAATTCTACATCTACAAGGTCTTTCCTGATTCCTCTAAATGCTAATGCCTTCCCTTGGTTTATTATTTCCAATTTATCCTGTATGTGTGTGTTGTTTGTATACTGTTAATTTCAAGTTGTTTTCCTGTTAGGCTGTGAGTGTTTTTGCTTCTCTTTATATCTCCAGTGCTTAGAGCTGAGTGCCTAGCACATAGTAGTCTCTTAGTAAATACTTGTCGACTAGTTCCTGTCCTATAGTCAGTATTTTATAGGTGCTTTTTGGCCGAGCCGTTGTGTTCACCTTCTCTCACCCTATTTACCTCTTTTCTTCTGAGTTAGCTCTTCTTTCTTTTTCTGTCCCCTTAGCTTAAAGCCTTGAAGTGTAGACAGTCACTGAAGAGTATTAATTGAATCTGTTTGTAGTCCTGGGAGGGATTTGCAAGAAAGACATAGGAATTTCATCTGACAATTTAGTATTCTTGTGTCCTCTTTATAGGGGAGAGCACTAAAACAGAAAGAGCTAAAGGAATCTGCCCAGTACCACATACACGTGTGTGCTGCTAGAGAAAATGCACGTTTGAATTAGGCACGTTTCATTTTTTGGGGGCTGGGGGATGGGAAGGAGGCATTCCAGCTTATATCCCAGAAGCTTTTACAGTAGAAAAGGTACCAAATAGCCATCAACTTCTGTTCTCTACTTTGGTTCCCAGAGCATTTGGCCTCCCTGATAGGCCAGATTTGACACCCTCAGATAAGTGTCTCAAATCTAATTAATCTGCTTTTGGGAAGGTATGAAGGAGATGATCTGTCAGGGATGGAGATGGTATCTTGTGTCTTGATTCCTGGAAACTATTAACATATTTCTTACAAAGGTGATGAAATTCATACTTAATTTTCTTCCTTAACTGAAATGGTCGTTGCAGCCAGAATTAGAGCAAGAGCCAGATTGCCATTGATCAAGGGGAGTAGTAATTTCACACACACAGTTAGAAGACAGCCCTATGTATGTGTGCTCTTGAGAAAGCTATTTTGTTCAGATGTAGAGTTAAAAACAGAAAGCAAATGATGCTTTATGTTTCAGCTTATGTATTGGGTTTTACACTGATCCATCCTCTGAGAATTACAGCTTATAGAAAAGCTGCTTCCCCTTCTTCTCCAATTGTCTTCCTCTTAGGAACAAAAAGAGCCAAAGAAGACATTTAAATTGTTTTCTGCCACTTTTAACTGATGGAGAGAAGCCTGGTAAGGGAATGATTTGTAAGAAAATAAATAAGATTATTCAAATGTATTTTAGCAAGATTAACATCTGTTTGTGAAGGTATTGAACTGAGTGTTTATGCTGTTTCCTTAAATGCGGGCTGGAAAATGTGCCTCCTTTTCAGTTATTGCACATGTAGCTGGATCTGTTCACAAAGAGGGGTGGCTTTTAAAGGAAGGAGGGAAGCAGGACAGATGGAAGCAGCTGCTCCAGGAGGCGTGTGTTAAGTGAACAGCCGCTCCTTCATTCTCAGTCCCCTACATTTGGGGTTAAAGTTAAGATCCAGTTTTCTTGGGAGCCATTCTAAGTTAACAAGGTCATGATTTTTTCTTGTGCAATTAGTAAAATCAGTCTTTTTTCTCTGTTAGTCCTGTGTCTTTGAAAAGTTAGAATTGAAATCTGTTTCCTTCCTGAATCACTTTTCCCCTCCTGACAAATGCATTGGAATTAGGGCTGTTGGTATTGTAGGTGGGTTGGTTTGTTTGCAGATTGTGTGGAGAGGGCAGGAAATGTGGAGTGAGGTCATCAATGTGAGAATTTATAGAAAAAAAATTTGGAAACACCTTTGAGAAACAAAATACTGGAAGAAGCCAGGAAGCAACTACAGCCACCAGAGGCCAGATACAGAGGTTTGGTGCCACATTCGGGGATAGATCGCCTCAGGTCCAAGTGCATCCACTTTCTTTCTCTTTCTTTTTGGTGCCCATTTTACTTGTGGGATATTGGATGACGCTCTAAACTGAATATGGAAGGATTCCTTTTTCATTGGGGGTTGGATTCTAGAACCACATTGCTGAGCCAGGGTTGTTGCTTTTCTGGAGCCTCAGGAAGTTCTGCCATCCCCCAGCCCAGAGGGAGGCAGGGATGTTACTCCGGCTCCATCTGTACCAGGCTGTAGCCTCAACTCCTTCATGGGCAATCTGAGTTGGGTTAGCAGCAGATTGTGTTAAAACTCCTAAACTGTTTAAGGAATTTTCACTTGTTTTGACTTAAAACCTGTTATTCCTTTTGTTTTGAACCCAGTATTATGTCAGTGCACTCATTCATTTCTGTAGAAGAGAAGCCTCTCTGTAGCTCAGTGGTTCTCAACCTTCCTAATGCCACACCCCTTTAATACTCCTATGTGGGCATATCCGCATGTGGGGGGATCTGCCTGGAGAGGGATAGAGGAGTGGTGTCTCACTTCCTAAGACCATCGGAAATATGTGCTTTCCAATGGTCTTAGGTGACCCCATGACCCCTGTGAAAGGGTCGTTTGACCCCCAAAGGGGTCGCGACCCACAGGTTGAGAACCACTGCTGTAGCTACAGTCTCCATTTGTAGACTTGAAGCTCCACACTTGTACAGCAGCTTTTGGAGCTTGTATTACAGTGACAGGAGATCATCCTCAAAGCCTTCCCATATGTGGGGCCATGCAAGCAGGCAGGTCCTTTTCACCTGAGCATCTTGGAAGCAGCGTCCACCATGAAGCCTTTCTAGATCTCTCCTGGCACTGAGGCCCTTCCCTGCATCACACTTCCCAGAGTTCTTTGTTCCTCTTCCCCTGGGCACACAGCACGCACTGCTCTGTGTGTGCATACTACTCAATTTTGGAAGACCCCTGAGAATGAGGACCAGTATCTTCTTAGAATGAGTGAAAAAGCATTAAGCATTTGCAAAGTGCGGTCCTGTTTAACTTTGACTCTTCCTGCAGCACCTCATATGGTTCTTTTACATAGTTGCTTAATAAATGTTGAGTGAATACCAAACTAAAATAGTGTGTATATGTTAACATTATATATTAATATACGGGCTGCCATCATACCCAGAGCCCCTCATAGAGTCTGCGTTCACATCATCCAGGTTCAGTGCTGAATCCTAACTCCCCAAAGGCTTAGTTTTGCTCTTTGCCTCCATCTAAAGGTTCTAGAAAAAACTCCCAGTATATTCATCATTGCTCATGTCTAGCATTCTTCATATGTGAAGTAATATGTGGGTAATAGGGTCCTCACCTCCTGTTCAGGCATGTTTCCAAATGTATGTCAGGTACAAGAGAGCCAGTAATTTCACCTCTCAGAAGATGATAACAAGATATAAAAGGTCCGTAGGATCCCAGAAAGAGATTTTAAGACATCAAATACATAAAACTCTCAAGTCTTCCATATATCCACAGAAAGGAGCAGAACTTGAGGTTGCTGTCAAGGCAACCTTTTGACATTCTGGTGAATCCCTTTCCCCCCATAGTTCCTTTGTGGAGATTTTAGACTCACTTGTAAGGTAAATAAGGTTTCCTGAACAAGTTGTCTTGTTTCCTTGGATCCATCCGTACTATCTGATGAACTCTCTGGCTTTGTTCTCCAAGTCTTTCCTGTTTGTCCTTTATTCTTGAAGAGGATCGTGACATCACAAAGGTGATATCATGACATCACAAAGGTGATATCATGACTTGCAAGTGAATTGAATTTAAGTGACGCAGGGCTGTGCAAAGTCACCAGCCTTACTTCAGAGCCATCTGGGTCCAGTAGTAAGGTATAGATCAGGAAGACTGGAGATGGCCCCTATGCAATGGGAGACCTTGGCCTTTTTAAGCTAAGGTGTTTACCAGGTTTCAGTTTGACTGAGGCAACACCCATTCAGTGATTAAGGCTAGATTAGAAACCAGGCAAAGAATGGCTTTTTTTTATCTAGTCAAAAAATCCCCAAGACCTTCGAGTTTCTGGCCAAAACAGAAGCAGTTGCTATTTACACTCACTTTGAGTCATCGGAGACCAAACAGTGACCAAGTGAGTTTTGGGCTGGGACCTATTGCTGGCCAGTCAACGAGAACCAGAGTGATCTGGGTTTAAGGCATGGTTCTTAAAAAAAGAAAGCTAGCCCGTATACCCTGAGATCTCTTACAAGGTTTCAGTGATCAAAATTTATATTTCTTTGGGCAGAGCACCCACAGGTAAAGGTATGATTCCCTATGTGGACAGAGGGAGAGAAGGGAAAGAGGGAAGGAAGAAGGGAGGGAAGCGGGCAGGGAGGGAAAGAGAAAGGAATCTTGGTTTGTCCTTCATTCTCAAAGAGGACCATAATGTCAGGAAAGTGATGTCTTGACTTGTAAATGAATTGGATTTCACATTCTCCAAGTAAGATACTACAAAGAAACTATATACTCCATTCTCTTTTTTTTCCCCCAAGGAGCACAAAATCAAATCAGTCTCTCTCTCTTTCCCCTCTTAATTTTAGAATTATCCCTAAAATGATGCCCTGGAAATTTCCTTTCTCTGACTAGAAAACTAGGATTTTGGTATTATACTCTTCAGGGAATTCAAAATCAACCTTCCTGCCTCTTTGCGTGGGAGTTGGCACTCATGAATTGCCCTCTTGGGCGGAATACAAATGTGTGTCTGCTTTTGCCTTGGGCTTCTGCTACTAGTCACCACTTACTGCTCCTTGGGGGTGGAAGCCTCATATGGGCAAAGTTCCTTTGATTCTAAGAATTCAGGTTTGCTAAGCTGCGAGACCTCTCTTCTCAAAGTCTGGATGAGAACTTATGGGCTGTCTCCTAGCTTGTTTAGACCACATAAGAGGAGGCTGGTTCCTCTTAATCTTTCTTATTGGGCCACAATTGAAGTCATCTTGAGTTCTTTGTGTCCTCAGGGGCTAATGTCAATCCCATAATAAATGGGGAGTTGCCCCTCAGATGTCTCTACTGCCCCATAATATGGGTCAGGTTGATTGAGGAACCGTCAAAATGATCAGCAATTCCTGAGCTACTCTCTTACCCACATACTGCACATACATGTATGTGCACACACATCCATATTCATATATGTGCATATTGTATGTGCTTGCATTTTGGATATGGGGTAGAGTGTTAGGGTCTGAATCTGTGATTTTATCTGTATAGACCAATGCAGATCATTGGTCTGCAGCTTTTCTGTGATTTGTAATCATAGAGTTGTTTAAGAACAGTGATTGTTTTAGTGATTTGCCTGGGGTCCCATAGACATTATATATCAGAAATGGGACTTGAAACCAAATTGTCCAGATTCTGAACCTGACCTTCTATACATGATGCTGTGTTGCTGCCCAAGGGGGTGTGTGTCTCTATGTGATGTTTTTGCATGTGTGTTTATGTGTCCTAGAGGAAGTATGGAACCGTTGGAGTTTGTTGAGCAAGAGAGTAATATAGTCAGTCCTTTATTTTTGAAAGATTACTGTGGCAAGTGAGTAAGTAGAGGCTATGTTGAGAAAGGCAGGGAGACCAATTAGTAGTAGTAGTGGTTATAGTAATCCAAGGGTGAGGTGAGAAGGTCTGTACCAGCATTGTACACGTATGTGTGTAGAGAAGGGGACCGGGTGTTAGAGTTGTTGTAGAGGTCAACTGGACAACCAGTTGGGTTTATGGGGTAAGGAAAGTGATGTATGGAGGATGAACAAATAAAAAGAAAAGCACTCATTAAACATTTATTCTTACATGAGGTTCTGTACTAGCTGTTGGGAATACGAATTCAAAAAGGAAGACTATCCCTGCTCTCCAGGAGCTTAACATTCTAATAGGGGAAAACAGCAGTTATAGAGAAGTGGTGGCCTGCTAAGTTATTGGGTAGGAGCCTTGGGGGAATTAATTGCTGTGGCCCTTCTCAGAACAGATACATTCATTTTGTTCTGGTTCAGAGAGTTGGAGGTGGAAAGTAAGGGTTGGGTTGAGGAGAAAGGAGGATTCTTGGGCAGCTGCAAGACATGACGGTGGAGAGCAGCATGCTGGGTCAGATGAGGAATGGGAGCTGGCTTCAGGGTTGTGAGCCCGGGTGACTGGGACGTTCAGAAGAAGCGGTTCTGTTTGGGGCATGTCCAGTCAGCAGCTGGTGATGATCAACCACTATTACGATCAGTCATTAGATTTAAAACAGAAATTCATACAGATAATTCTTCAAATAAAGAAGAATACTACCTGCAAGGTAATTCTCTCTAGGCAGCATCCTATGAGAAAGGCAGGAACCATTATGTTTCTATCTTTCAAACTTAACATTGAGCACCTTAATGCTAGAATCCCTGGCTTCCTGTAAGACTCAGCCCCATCACCACCTCCTCCAGGAGCTCTTTCCTTGTCCCCCCGGCTGCTGCTGCCCGCCCTTCCAAGGCTGTCTCCCATCTATTCTGTGTGTATCTTGTCTCTTCTGCCCTATATATCCTATCTCCCCCATTTGAACCTAACCTCCTTAAGGGCAGGCCAGCGCCTCGTTTTGCTTTTTAATTGTATCTTCAATGCTTGCCATATAGTAAGTGATTAGTGAATGCTTGCTGATTGAGTAATACGTAATTTGTTGTCCTAAACAACTGAACATTAGTGGTATTCTTCACTCTTTTCTTCTCATCCTTTCTGGTCCTTGGGGCATATTGTAGTTGGTTGTTTTGTTATTTCTTTAGGTCACTTGTGTGCAGTCACATATGTCCCAGCAACAGTTTGTATCCTGATTACTTATGAAATTCACATCCAGGTTCTCTGAAGAATATATAGTCTACCCAGTGTCCACCACTAACGAACCAAGGAACTAATTCTATATTTCTCTTTGCAGAAGTAAGGCCTCTGTAACTGTGGCTCCTTAAAATTGTGTTTCAAGCCATTTCCCTTCATTCTTATTCACTCTGTAAAAAGCAACCCTTTTAGTCTTGTTAAAAATACTTCCAGCCACCTTTGAAATCTTTCTTTTAAAACACTGTGCCAGTGAAGAGGAAGGAATCCTTCATTTCAGAAAAACCGGGTCTCTGGAGGTCTTTGTGGAATGATGCAGGTCTTTCACAGTCCTCGTCATTTTAAATCTGTTGTCACTGCCACAGGCACTCCTCCTGCTCCAACAGCCGGAGCTAGTTAAGGATAGCCACTTGTTTTATGTGGCATCTATGGAGTGTAATTTTACTGCAGTAGAGAATTTTAAAGTGCTCAGATCGTAACATGCAGCAGATTGATTGTTTTACCCTTAATGACTTTCAGCTGGATGTGGAAAGCCGCATTTTTGAGGGTGTCATTTAGAGCAAAGTGTTATCTGCTACACAATCTGAGTTTAGATCAGAAGCAATCTAGAAACCCCAGGGTTCAAGCAGACTCCAACAACTAAATGAGGAGATAAACTAGTGACAGGCATTAAGTGGTTATTATGCAAAAACAGGGTTCCTGCCCTCAAAGAGCTTCCATTCTCAGAGAGGAGACAGCCCCTGAATAACTCTGACATGTAAAGTATACAAAGAGCATATAGAAGGGCATCTCAAGGGAAGGGTTCTCGGGATGCAGGGAGGAGGTGTGAAAGGCAGGATTTGAGTTAAGTCTCAAAGGAAACCAGGCAAAATGTGAGGTGGAGGGGAGGGGGAAGAATAGCCCAGGCAAGGCAGCCAGATGTGCAGAGATGGCCTGTGGGAGGATCAGCAAGTAGCCCTGTGTGGCTGGGTCTTAAGAGTGGATGGTGGGGCACAAAATAGAAGAAGATGGAAAAGCAAGAAGGGGCCAGGTCACAAAGGGCTTTAAAGACCAGACAGACAACTTGATATTTGATCCTGGAGGTAATAGGGAGCCTCTGGAGTTTGCCAAACAGGAGGTGACCTGATCTGACCTGCTCTTTAGAAAATTCATTTCAGCTGCTAAAATGAAGGGCATCAAGGAGGAGATGGTGATTAGCATCATGCCAGGCTTCAGGGGGGTAAAGAAGTATGATGACCGAGGGAAAAGGCGTTCCATTGGGCAATGAAGAGTTCATCAGTAATTCTGAAGAGGAATATTTCAGTTGAGTGAGGAGATTGGAAGCTAGATTGCAAAGGGTTTAGGAGTAAATGAGAAGAGAGGAAGAGGAACTGGGGTCACCTGGTAGTCTAAATGACTCTTTCAAGGCATTTAGCTGAGAAGAGATATGAGATGATAGCCAGCAGGGGTAGTTGGATCAAAGAAGGAACTTTCTTTAAAGGCTAGGGGAGATATGGAAGTATTTGTAGGCAGCAGGGAATAAGCCAGTAGACAGAGGGATGTTGAAGATCAGAGCAAGAGTGGGGATAGGGAAGGGCAGTCTGTTGGCATGGGATTAAGGGTGTGTCCAAGGACTTGACAAGGAGAAGGGCCATCTCTTCCTGTGTAACAGCTGACAGGATTGAGATAGTGAGGAAAGAAGTCTGTCTAGTGTGTCTGTTATGGGAAGAGGAGGAGGATGGTGATGATGATGGGAGAAGAGGGAGATCTTGGCAAATGACCTGATTTTTTCATTGAAATAAGAGGTGAGCTCTTCCGTAGAATGGTTGGTGAGGGGTAGGGAGCCTGCGGCCTCCATGAAAGGATTTGTTCTGTGAAGTCTAGACTCAGTCAAAGGGTCGCACTAGAGGACCTAGAGGGCCACATGTGAGGAGGGAGGGTAAACTTTGGAATAGCCCCTGTGGTGAGTGGGATAGTGACTCTGTGGTATAAAGGTTGCGGCAGTGCAGTGAAGGCCCAGTTGAGTTTACATGTAAATTTGTAGCAGATCCAATCAACATGGTTTGGGGGTTTTCTCTGGCTTTGTTCAGTAGCATAAGATAAGAACAAAGGCAGCAAATGATGGGGTTTGGCAAGGTTGGGGTTTGGCAAGGCATGCTCAGAGATAGGGTGAGGTGACGGGGATCCAAAGAAGAGGATACCTTAGAGTTGAATTGGTTTGCCGTATTCAAGCTGGTTCACCAAGAGGTCAGCCAAAGAAGTCAGGAGAATGTGGCCAGTGAAGGGAATGATAGATTGAGAAGGAATTCAGAGGTCACAGAACGACCAGGACAGCAAGGACACAGGCCCTAGGAACACCCCGCACGTTGTTACAAATATCAGTCAGTACTCTCTGTTGCCTGATCTTCCATCACTTTTTCCTGAAATGTCTATAGAGTTTTTCATTCCTGTACATGGTTGCCAATAGTTATGGTGCCCTGTCATCTCTGTTATTCATGATGCCAGAAACACGGTGGGGAGAATAGCAAGTCCCTCACCAAGTCAATACTGATTTTTAGCAGCTTGGGAACACTGCTTCCGAAGGTGTTTGGCATCAGGACCAGAATTCTGTTCAGAATTAGTTATTTGAGGTAAAAAGGTTGGTGCTGCACCCCCTGGGGAAAGGCTGTCGAGGTTGTCATACTTTGTGTTGTTAGATTTTTTTAAAAAATCGTTATGAAGTGATGCTGAAAATGTTTGCCCTCTTCTGGGACAGCCCCCTTGGCTGGATGGTGAGCCAGGGCTCTCATGGCACTCACCATTTAACTCAGCAGGCAGCCTGGTGATGGTTCCAGGAACTCAGTCTCACTACTTGGAGGGCAGTTTGAACAGTTCAGCAATATTGGCCCCCTTCTTTTTCCTTCCCCCTCCACATCTCCTTGGCAGTAAAACCAGAGGGGTCGCTATCGCCTGAAGCATCAGACAGTGATGATGTCATTCAAAATACACATTGGAGCGAGAGGCAGAAAGTAGGAAGAACTTTTTTAGAAAAAAGCGTTAAGTCCATGGAGGGATTCAAAAACCATTCTGGATCACTTGAGCTCTGCTCTCACAGTTTGATTAAGATAGCATTGGAGCACCTTGTTTTCAGAGATCTATAATTCAGTCTTACCTTGCCACTTGTTTTTTTGCGTATCTCTCTCTTGATACACTCTTCATCTGTGTGACTATTTTATGTCCAGCCATTACCATACTTATTCTTGAATGAGGAGGGCAGGGGGAGAAAGGTCCTGGCGCATGGTGGCAGCTCTTGGTGATTTATCTTGTACTCTGTCACACCTAGTACTGCTCACTCCCACACCTACCATCCCACTATGGTGTGTACATGCACACTTGGGGGACATTCATTTTTCCTTCACTCCACTAGATGACAGCACAGGAAGTGCAGGAGTTATTTGGAATGTGTGGGAACAGGACTCTGGGCTCTGGAATTCACTTCCTCTCTTAGCCCAGCAACCCTGGAACTGTTTGGTTCCATTGTAAAGCTATCCTTTGTTACAAAGGCCTCAGGAGCCAGCTAACTATCCACCTTAAAGTGTTCTATCTTGCATGTATTTATGAGAATGTATGTTTGCCATGAGGCTGTTGTAAGGATTTATAAAATAATGTCTCATATAAAGTGATCACAATTCTTCAATGAAATAATACCTCGAAGGGCCAAGAAGAGTAAAAACCCTCAGTTTTCCCTCTTTCCCATTATGTTCTTTATCTCATGCCCAAGCAGGGCTCACTTTGGTACAGGATGAAGAGATTTCTGGAAGGACTCAATCATTGAACTAACAAGCTTTTTTTTTTTCTTTTTGGAAGGCAGTTGGGGTTAAGTGACTTGCCCAAGGTCACATGGCTAGTTTTTTGTGTTAAGTGTCTGAGGTCAGGTCTTCCTGACTTCAGGGCTGGTGCTGTATTCACTGCGCCACCTAGCCGCCCCAACAAGCTTTTTTTAAAGTAATAATTTAAAACCTGAGTTCAAATGTGGCCTCAGAAACTCACCAGCTGCGTGACCCTGAGCAAGTTGCTTAACTTCTGCCTGCCTCAGTTTCCTCACCTGTAAATGGAGGTCATCATACTCCCTCTCTCACTGAGGATCAGGTGAGATAATCTTTGTGAAGTGCTTAGCGCAGTGCCTGGCACATAGTAGGCTCTTAATAATGACATTTATTAAATGATATTATTGTGCATTGGAGGCTTTGAGGCTTCACTGTAATACATGAGACTGATTCATCATAAAATAAATATTTCGTGGTGAGTAGAATTACTTGGTATAATAATATGCATTTATAAAAGTTACTTTCTAACATGCCCCATGTACTTCTCTGTAAGTGACCCTCTCGGTGGCTTCTTTTCCCTGCCTTGAGATCCATTCCATTCTGAGAGTACTGTTACTGACCTTTTTTTTTAAGAAAATGGCCTTGAATGGGAATTGCCTCATTGATCTAATTGATTTTCAAGATGAAACTTCAAAAACTCTTGCTTTGGCCTGCTGGGATGGTAATAGACCCTACCGTTTCTGTTACTCCCTTACCTCTTAATTCTCTAAAATGACAAAAGTCTATCTTGCTGTCATGAAATTCTACAAAATGGGCAAATTGTGGGTTTTATATGCACTTGAGACCTCATTTAGTAGTTGAACATCCTAGTTTTTTTTTCTTGTAGCTTTTAAGTATTTTTCCCCAACTATACCTCCTTCACACATCAAGAAAAAAAATCTCTTTGTTGAGTTGTTCTAGGTTTGTTGTGATTTTTTTTTTCCCCCAGCTGACTTTCATTAAAACAAAAGTTTTCCAGGTCTCCAGTTTGGCTCTTGTAAATTTGTTTGTTTCTGGTTTTTCAGAGTTTTTCATTCTGCTCTTCTTCCCCTTCCCTAGTCCCTCTTTTCCCCATCCAAGCCATATACAGAACATACTGAGAAATGTAAGCCCAAAGTTGATTCAGCAGTAGACTTTTCCATGGAATCAAACTTGGGTCCAGTTTGAACTATAAAAATTTATATATTCTTCTTTCAATTTTAAAAATTAATATTTTTAGATTAACAAGCATTTATTTTCTCTCCTGTCCACCCCCTACCTCTAGTGAAAGTCAAAAAATAAAAGAAAGAAACCCAAAACCTAACAGCACACGCACAGTTGAGTGAAACAAAGTTCTACGTTGCCCACGTCCAGAAATGCTTGTCCTGTTTGTTCTTCACGTTTTGTCCATCACCTCTGTTAGGAAGCAGTAGCGTTATCATCGGTCCTCTGGAATCATGGCTCGTCATTGATCAGAGTTCTTAACCTCTTTCAGAGTTGTTCCTTTTGACAGTTTTGTGGAGGGGGAGGGTGGCTTTTTTTTTTTGGAGGGAGAAGGCAGGGCAATCGGGGTTGAGTGACTTTCCCAAGGTCACACAACTAGTAAGTGTGATCAAGTATACAAGGTTAGATTTGAACTCGGGTCCTCGTGACTCCAGGGCCGGTGCTCTATTCACTGCGCCACCTAGCTGCCCCAGTTTTATGGTTTTAATGTATTTGTTGTCCCTTTTAAATTTTACTCTTGATGAGTCAATATGGGCCTTTACAGGTTTCTCTAAAATCATCCCCTTTGTCAGCAAATTACATTCAGATACCATAATTTGTTCAGTTATTCCCCAACTGATATGCATCTCCTTAGTTTCTAATTCCTTGCCATTTTAATTTTTTCCTTTGCCTTTTACATTGAAGACTCCAGGGTAAGAGTTGAAAGCATTGTCCTTCCCAAGGCAGACTCCTCTTCCTGCACAAGCACTGTCGTTCCTTCTCATCTCCTCCAATAGATTGTCCCCTCTTGTCAGCTCTGCTCTCTCACTTTTCTTCGTCCTTTTCCTGTCTGCTGGCTCCTTCCCACGGCACAAACAAGCCTGTGTTTGTCCCATCCTCAAGAAAACTCCTTCTTGATCCTTCCTTCTCCCATCACATATTTGTTCTGACCTTTGTGGCTTGAGAAGGCCATCTACAATAGGTGCTTCCACTTTTCCTCCTCTCACTCTCTTTCTAAACCCTTACAATCTGGCTTCCAGTCTCACTGTTCCACAGAAATTTCCCTCTCCAAAGGTACCAGTGGTCTAATCGCCGAATCCAGTGGCCTTTTCTCAACTCTCATTCTTTTTTTACATCTTTGGAGCCTTTGACACTGTTGGTCATCCTCTTCTCCTTGATGGTCTCTTCTCACTCAGTTTTCCTTTTTTTTTTTTTAAACTATGTATCAGTTCAGAATTTTAAAATAAAATGTTGTTAGTCTCACACAGTTTTCTAGATACTACTGTCTCCTGGTTCTCCGCTTACCAATCTAACTGTTCCTTCTCAGTTTCCTTTGATGGACCCTCTCTAACTGCAGTATTCCTAGGGGTTCTAGCCTGGCCCCTCTTCTCTTCTCTTTTCCCTCTACTCAACTTCACTTTCACTCTGTACACTTCACTTCTTATCAGTTCCAGTGGGTTTAATTATCATCTGTTATGCTAATGATTCTCAGATCTATCCATTCTACCCTTATCTCTTTGCCAGCCTCCAGTCTTGCACATCCAGCTGCTTTTTAGACTTTTCAAATAGTATATCCAGTAGACATCTTAAACCCACCTGTAGCAGCAAGCAACCTAGCACACCCAGGATGGCTGCTAGCACAGGTTCTTAGATCTGCTTTTCTAAAGGAAAGCAACTCAAAGTGGGTTAACAGTCTTATTTTAATCAGTCAGACATATATTATTTACCTAGTTCAGGGGAAAAAGTCAGCACCCTGAACTTCAGAGAATAGAAACACAAGTTACAATAGAAAATAACACAATTTAGCAGACAGGGCTTCCAGCCGTCTGACCGCTATATCCATACCTAGTCAGTTACCAGAGAGGGAAGCACCAACATCTGGGATTTTCAAAGCCGGAGGGCTCAACGGCTTCCCAGAGTCTCAACTGGCCAAATCACCCTGGATCAGGGAATGTCATGGCCCTCTTGACCCCACTGCCCAATCACAAAGGAACAAGATGTGGGTGCTCCTGAAAAATAAGCCTCCATGTGACCACATTCAGCCTATTAGGGGGCAGAGTATATTTTCAAATCAGGGAAGGTTCTCAGATTCACTTAAGCCTATCAAGGGACCAGAGGGCAGGGAAGATCTTCAGGTTCCCATTACCATTACACCACCATGTCCAGAACTGAACTCATCTTTCTCTCCATACCCTTACCTCTTCCAAACCCTTATTCCTTTTGAAGGTGCCGCCATTCTCCCAATCCCCCAGGCTCACAACCTCAGTGTCATTCTCAGCTCCTCACTATCTCTTACCTTCTATATTCACTCTCTTGCCAAGACATGCCAATTTCAACTTTACAGTGTCTCTCTCATACACCCCCTTCTCTGCCCTGAGACGGCCACCACTTTGGTGCAGACCCTTCCTCTACACATACCTCGTGGGTCTGCCTGCCACAAATCTCCCTCTACTTCTCTTATCCTCTTTTTAGTTGCCAAAGTAGTTTCCTAAAGCATAGGTCCAACCATGTCTCTCCTCTCTCTCTGTCTCTCTGTCTCTCTCCCTCTCTGTCTCTCTCTCCCTTCCTCCTCTCCTCCCCTCACCAATAAACTTCATTGGCTTCCTTTCACCTCAAGGATCAAATACAAAATCCTGTGTTTGGATTCACAACCCAGTCCCTCCTCTCTTTTACTTTTTCGGTCTTTTTACACCTTACTCCCTGCCACAAACTCTTTGGTCTAGTGGTGCCAGCCTCCTTGCCATCACTTGGCTGCAGGCATTTTCTCTGGCTCTCCTCCATTTCTGGAATGTTCTCCCTCTTTATTTCCACATTCTGGCTTCCTTTAAGTCCCAGCTAAAACCCTACCTTCTGCAGGAAACCTTTCTCAGCTCCTTTTAATTTTAGTGCCCCACTCTCTTAGTTTATTTCCTCTTTATTCTGTCTGTGTTTTATTTGTACACGTTTGTTTGCCTCTTGTCTCCCCTGTTAGGAGGTTAGGGGGACCCAGCGCGTAGCGCAGCACCTGGCACACAGTAGTTAGTAACTGATAACCACAGATAATGACCGACTTTCCTGGAGCTTAAGGTTGTCCATTTTATCAGATGTTCAGAATTAATGCAGAAATCCATGTATATTTTCCTGTTTCTCCCGTGGCGGTCTTTGCCATCTTTGCAGCCGTGCCAGCTATTATTTACTACAAAGGTAACTGGATTTCGGAGTCGGCAGCTCATATGCACAAGACCATCAAGTGGCATGTAGACTCTGCCATCGCCGCAGCAAAGTGAAAGTAGAATTGAAGCCTCTCGAGGGTAGGAACTGCCGTTTGTTGTCTTTGTATTAGCAAATGCAGTAATCTACACAAACCTTAGATTGCTGTGTAAATGTTGGCTATTATTTTATATCTGTTACTCAGTGCCATGCCTGGCAGGTAGGAAGCACTCAGCCAGTCAAGCTGCTGCTATTGCTGTTGAGCAGGGGCCAAAGGAAACTGGAGAACAGTATGCACAGTGACTACAACAATGTAAGTGGAAAAAACCACAACAAAACAATGCAAACTGGATACTGTGAGAGTGTAATGACCAGGATTCACCTCAAAGAAGAGAGCTGTCAGGCAAGCAGGGAGCCAGCCAGCATTTATGAAGCCCCTGCTGTGTGCCAGGCACGGTGCTATGGGCTAGGGATGCAAAGTGGGACAAAAACAGCCCCCCTCCTCATAGAACTGCCACTCTGATGGGGGAAAGAACTTGAAAGCAGCCACATATGAACGAGCTACGTAGGAGAGAAGTTGGACGCGATCTCAGAGAGAGGACATCAGCACTGAAGAGGAAGGAGAAGGCTTCTTGAAGGCAGAATTTGAGTTGAGACTTGAAGGAAGTTAGGGAAGAGAAGATAGAACCCCCTTGGCAGAAGCTGAGAGTCATGGGTACAGGGCACTGCCCTCATATCAGACTTTCTTTTATAATGTTGATTAGCTTTGTTGACCTTTTTTTCTTTCTTCCTCTTTTTTTTATTCTTTATTCTAAGGAATGGCTCCTTATTCTAAGGAATGAATGGGTTTGGAGGAGAGGTACAGTGGGAAACACAGCAGGTGGTGTAAACACAAAAGATATCAGGGCAGATTTTATTTTTAGAAAATCAGGAGATTGTATTTTATACTCCCTGTCTGACTAGCCCTATCTAAATTTTGACAGCTTGTAACTTGTAGGACCTAGCAAGCACTCGATGGAAAATGTTGATTCATGCTTGGAATTCCCCAAGGTTCTTCATCTTATACAGATGGCTTCCTGTGGGCATGGGAATTATTAAGCTAGTCTGAACTCTAGTTCCAAACCTATATGTTTTTGTCTCACCCTGTGTTTCTAGTCTATTCCATAGCTCCACACTATAGAATAGACAAAGGAAGAGGGCAAAGAAATAACAAAGAGCTTGAAAACAAATACAAGGAAACCATGGGAACCAGAGAGGAAATGAACAGTGTGAAATTCAGAAAGAAACTAGTCAAGTGAGGAACATTTCTCCTGTGTCCTGTGATTTTCTGTTCTGTATTCTTAGACTGGTAGGGCCCTAGGAGCTGGATTTTGTACACCATAAGCTTCCTTTCACTTCATGAGCTAAACACTCACAGTATCTGGCGCTGCAGCCTGTGGTTCCCATTCACGGAGGACATTTGTAGTTTATGAACATACTTGTTTTTAAAAAGCTGATGGAAGCATTAAGTTTTGGAATCTTTTAGCAGTACTATTTTGAGAAGGTTGTCAATGAGGTAGGCAAAGATTGAGATCCCACGTTTTGGCTCAAGAAGCAGAATTTGATCCCAACTTTAAAAAGTTTGAGAAATGGGGGCAGGGGATCAGGGACCTGAATTGTGTATTGTTGGGAAGTAGAGAAAGATGCTTCATAGAGTATAGCCAAAAATAGCTTAAATCTGAGAAATTTCTTAATTCCAGAGCTCTATCTAAAGCATAGATAATAATGATGGCTAGCGTTCAGAAAACAAAGGTTGGTTGTCACAGTGACCTTGTGAGGTAGGTGCTGTTATTATGCTTATTTCACAGATGAAGACTTGGAGGCATAGTCTTCCTGGCTGTAAAGCTGAGATCTCCTCTGCCACCTAGTTCAGTACACTGAAGGAGACAGAACTGAGAGTCCTGGCACTGTCCCTGGATCTGTGTGACCTCAGGCAAATCTGTTTCCTCATTTGTAAAATGAAATAATTCTTAACTCCTTTTACCTCTAAAATCCTGCAAGCAGGTTTCATTTTTTACCGTAATTGCTAAAAAATTCCAATCAAAGATCATACATAGATTAAAAACTAGAATGTACCTTCAAAGCCATACACTGTAACTTAAACTGAGACCCAGAAAACTGCTTGTCCAAGGTCATACAAGGTTTAAATGGCAGAACTGATGTCAGGACCTAAGACCTCTGGCTCCAATCTAACGTTCTTACTGGGTATCACACTGCAATATTTACTTGTTATTCTTAGCAGTAAATAGAACTAACAGTTAATGTTCACGATTAAGTAAAGGGGGAATGCCTTGTAGTGGTTCTCAACTAACACTGTGACCCTTTAATACAGTTCCTCATGTTGTGATGCCCAACCATAAAATTATTTCCGTTGCTCCTTCATAACTGTAATTTTGCTACTGTTATGAATCTATCTGATATGCAGGATGTATTTTCATTGTTACAAATTGGACATAACCCACAGGTTGAGAACTGCTGCCTTAGGGAATCTTTTTTTTTTTGATGACACCCTTTACAAGAATAAGAGTGTTTATTCAAACATTCTTGATGAAGATATACATCCTATCACATGTCTGTGTTGATTATGAAATCTTTGGCAAAGAATGTTAAATTGTAGAATTTGAAGCCTTTATACCTTCATGATTTGTTATCACTTAGAAAAAAATTATTTCTTTGGAAAATATATCCTAGAATGGGGATGAGGGTGGGACACAGTAAGAAGGCATATCATAGCTGATTAAAACTAATTTTTTTTTTTAAAGAAAACTTGGAAACTCTGATCAGCACTACAATGGCCAGTAACAATATCTGAAAACTCATGATGAAACAAGCTTCCCAACTCAGAGAGGTGATGGAGAGTGCAGATGGACACACTTATTTTAGACATGACCAGTGCAAAAATTTGTTTTGCTCAACTACACGTTTGTCACAGGGGAGAGAGAAAACACACTCAAGGTCTGTAGTCCCTCCCACCACCCTCCATAAAGAGGAGACGATGATGTTTCAGACTTCTCACTTATTCATTGATGACTTTTCTGAAGAGTCCATAGATACCTTTCATGAATTTCCTGCTTAACTAGAAGTGCTGGAGAGGAATTCTGGGACATTCAGACCAGGCTTACTTGGTATCTATGGTACTTGGCAAATTAATGAGTAATCCTTGCCCTTTCACTTCAGTTCTGATATCAGGTTATTTAGCTAATGGATTGTGCTTGGATTGTGTCCATTCAAGTTCATTAATCAACGAATGGACCTGTGTTAGGATTTCACAAATATATTCAAATTTTTCAGTTAAAAAAAAAATCTTTTTAAATCCAAAAGCCAGAATCAGGCAATGGAGAGGATACCTCTCTGGGGAAGGGCATAAGGGGTTGATCAACTTTTGGAATTGAAGTTTCAGTAGTAGGAAGATCCATGAATACTACCTACCTCTGGAACCTTTTGCCATAACATCATCTCTGGAATGGCTGCCAGTGTGGTCAGAAATGAACTTCACATATTTTTATTTCTGTGAAATTCAATAATAATTTAATAATTGTCTGCAGTGTGCAGAGAACATCATACAAAACCTGGGCTATATATCCAGTTATGTGTTTGACAATTCAAGTACAGTTAACTTTTGTGGATCTCTCTTCCCTTCCTTACACCATTTTCTCTACCTTAGTTTTCACCTTAGCCTTGTCATCTGGACTGAGGGCTACTTAATCATGATCCACTTACTGCCAAGACCCTGTGCCAGCCACTGAGTGCTCCCAGTCCCTCTTCACTCTTCTGTCACAATTTCTGGTCTCATCATCAGCCTAATTAGTCAAATCAAGTCAACAAGCATTTATTAAGTGCCTACTTTGTGTCACACTGTGCTAAGCACTGGTCCAGATACATTATATGTTCTAGCCAGCAGGTGAAGGTTTAAGACTTTAGATTCAGCTACATTTGGAATCTGGTCTGTTTTGGTTGTACTCTCATGTTAACAAATATTTTTGTATTAGAAGCCTCTATAGTAACTTTTATAACTGTTTTTTTGACTTTATAAAAGTGAAATAGAATACGTCTTCTACAGAAGAACATCTGATGGCTTTGTGGTTAAAGCTGTTGTTGAGAGCTATTAAAACTAATTAAAAGGTCCAGTTTCACGGTACTCCCAAATTTAGAAGTAGACACCTGGTCACCAGTAAAAAGGTAGGAAGCGAGTAGAAACTCACTTTTTCTCCTATTTCAGGATAGTTTTCTTTTTTATTTTGCTTCTTAGCTATCCCTGCAGGCCTTTATCACCTGAGAGAAAAAAGAGAAATCTGATTTTAAAAAAATATAAAACTGGGTACGAGACCAATGAGAAGCCCATCACTTAAACTTAGTTCTGTGTGGCTCTGTTTTCTTAGTCCCTAAGGAGGCTCTGACTTGAGTTCTTTTCTAGTAGTTATTTTCGAGCCTTATGTTAGGTTAAGTGGTCTTGGATCTAGAAGCTTTGGGAACTTGATGCTTAACACAGTAGATGTTTCTTGAACTGAGTTATTGGTATGAGCTAAATTGAAAGCTTCATGGGAAGAGGGTCCCTTCTTACTGACTTAGTGGGTTTTGTCTAATTTCTTAACCTAGCTTATCTCCATTATAGATAATGCTTGCTCTTGGTTTTAGATAAATATAATTCAGACTATTCATTGGAAGGTCAAATACTAAAGCTGGAAACTGAAATACTTTGACCACATAATAAAAAGACAGGACTCATTGGGGAAAAAAAAAACCTGATGTTGGGAAAGATTGAAGGCAGAAGGAGAAAGGGACAGCAGAGGATGAGATGGATAGATAGTGTCATCGAAGCAACGAACATGAGCTTGGATGGACTTTGGGAGACAGTGGAGGAGAGAAGGGCCTGGCATTGCTGTGGTCCCTGGGATTGTGAAGAAGTGAGTGTGACTGAACAGCTGAACAGCAGCTTACCATTTTAAGAAAAGCTCCATTTATTGCTGTGCTTTCTTTTTTTTTTTTAAACAGGAATGGGTATTATGTTTTTCAAAAGCTTTTTCTGCATTTGTTGAAATAATTCTATTGATTTTGTTGTTAATATGGTTAATTATGCTTATAATTTTCCTGCTATTGCACCAACCCTGCACTCCTGGTATAAATCCATCTTGGTCACTGTGTATGACCTTTGTGATATTGCTATAGTAACAGTAACAGTAACAACAACAACAATACCTAGCATTTGTGTAGTGCTTACTGTAAGTCAGGCATAGTACAAAATCACTTACAATTTTAATCTCATGTGATCCTCACATAACAACCCCATTTGACAAATGAGGAAAATGACGTTAAGTGACTTGCCCAGGGTCATATAGCTCGTAAGTGTCTTAACTGGATTTGAACTCAGATCTTCCTGACTCCAAGCCCAGGAGCCTATCCACTGTACCACCTAGCTGCCCAGTCTGCTTGTTAGCATTTTATTTAAAATTTTTGCATCAGTATTCATAAGGGAAATTGGTTTATAGTTTTCTTTTTCTGATTCTCTCTGGTTTAGGTATTAAGACCATATTTGTGTTTCAGAATAGTTGGACTACTTCATAGCTGCACCAACAGTGCATGAGTTACCTATTTTCCCACATCCTCCCCAACATTTCTCTTCTGTCATTTTAGTCGGTCTGATAGATATATGGTGGTATCTCTTGAGTTGTTCTAATTTGCAGTTCTCTAATTGTTAATGATATAGGGCATTTTTATATGACTTGATAGCTTTGATTTCTTCCTCTGAAAACTGCCTGTTCGTATCCCATGACCATTTATCATTTGGGGAATGACTATTATTCTTATAAATTTAGTTCAGTTCTGTTAGGTATTTTAGAAATGAGACCTTTATCAGAGAAACTTAGTACAAATATTTTTTTTCCCTTAGTTTCTTGCTTTCTACTTTCAGCTACATTGTTTTTATTTATGAAAAGACTGTTTTAATCATCCAGATGATCCATTTTACCTTACACGAACATTTCTGTCTCTTGTTTGATCATGAGCTCTTCACCTGTCCGTAGATTTGACAGGTGATTTCCTCCATGCTCCACTAAGTTGTTTGAGACACCACCTTTTATGTTTAAATCATATACTCATTTTGAGTATATACTGACATACCAGTGAACCAGTCAACTCATGCACTGTGAGATGTTTGTCTGTGCCCAGTTTCTGCCAGACTACTTTCTAATTTTTTCAGAAGGTTTTGTCATGTAGTGAATTCTTGCCACAAGAGCTGGGATCTTTGGGTTTATCAAACACTAGGTTACTGTGCTCACTTGTTTCTATATGTTGTGTAACTAATCTGTTCCATTGACCAACCACTCTATTTTTATCCAGTACCAAATTGTTTTGATGATTACAGCCTTTGTAACATAGTTTGAGCTATGTTACTACTAAACCCTCTTCCTTCCTATTTTTCCCTATTGCTTCCCTTGATGTTCTTAACCTTTCACTTCTCCAAATGAATTTTATTATTTATTTTTTTCTATGTAAAGTAATTCTTTTTTTTCTCCTTTGAGGGGGGAGGGCAGGGAAATTGGGGTTAAGGGACTTGCCCAAGGTCACACAGCTAGTAAGTGTTAAGTGTCTGAGGCTGGATTTGAACTCAGGTCCTCCTGATTCCAGGACCAGTGCTCCATTTATTGCACCACCTCGCTACCCCAGTGTAAAGTAATTCTTTGATAGTTTGATTGGTATAGCACTGAATAAATCAATTAATTTAGGTATTTTTATTATATTGGCTCAGCCTACCTGTGAGCAGTTAATAATTCTTCAGTTATTTAGCTCTGTCTTTATTTGTGTGAAGAGTGTTTTGTAATTATGTTCATCAAGTGTCTTTATATTACTTGGTAGGTAAACTCACAAGTATTTTATACTGTCTGAAATCATTTTAAGTGGAATTGCTCTTTAGCTTTTCCTATTGAATTTTGTTGATAATATGCAGAAATGCTGATGTTGGGTTTATTTTATGTCTTGCAATTTTGCTGAAGTTGTTATTTCATGTAGTTTTTTCGTTGACTTTTTAGAGTTCTCTAAGAAAACCGTCATCTCATCTGCAAAAAGTAGTTTTCTTGCTTATTCTTTTGGTTTCTTTTTCTTGTTTTATTGCTACAGCTAGAATTTCTAGTATAATATCAAATAATAATGGTGATGATGTAAATCCTTGCTTCACACCCTGATATTATTGTAAAGTCTTCTAGTTTATCCTCATTTCAGTTAATGCTTACTCTTGGTTTTAGATAGACATATAAAACTTACAATTTTAAGAAGAGCTCCGTTTCTTCCTATGCTTTCTAGTGGTGGGTTTTTTTTTAAATAAGACTGAGTGTTGTATTTTATTAAAAGCTCTTTCTGTGACTGTTGTAATAATCATATAATTTTTGTTGTTTTTATTAGTGATTGGGTCAGTTATGCTTATAGTTTTCCTAATTTTGAACCAGTCCTGAATTCCTAGCATAAATCTAGTCTGGTCATAGTGTATGATCTTAGTGAAATATTGTCCTCTCCTTGCTAGCATTTTATTTAAAATTTTGCATCAATATTCATTAGGAACATTGGCCTATAGTTTTCTTTTTCTATTTTGGCACTCTCTGGTTCAGGTGTCAAGACTGTATTTGTGTCATAGAAGGAATTTTGTAAGATTCCTTTACTTATTTTTTTCAAATAATATACGTAATATTGGAATTAATTGTTCTTTAAATTGTAGGATTTGCTTGTAAATCCAGCTAATCCTGGGGTTTTTTTCTTTAAGAAACTCATTCAACCTGACCTTCAGCCACTTTTTCTCCTGTCTCATAGCAACCTTGAACACCACCAACTTTGATAGATCAATTTTGATCTTATTTTGCTGGGAGCCTACCTCTTCCTAGCCATTAAAAAAAAAAATTGATTTGTTTATTTACTTTTAGTTTACAAGATTCAGTTCCAGAGTCCCTTGAGTTTCAAATTTTCTCTCCTCCGTCTCTCCCTCCCCCACCCATGGCGGCATGTAGTCAAGTATAGAATCTGCAAATACTTTCATAGTGGTCATTAGTCTGGTTGTATAGAAGGGTTGTAACCAGTGGAATGAACAGTGGGGAAAAAGGAAACAAAACCAAACATGGAAAAAACAATAGCATGTAGATTGCTTCAATCTCCATTTAAACTCTGGTCTTTCTAGATCTTTCTCTGAATGTAGATATCTCCTTCTATCCTGAGTCTTTTAGAGTTGTCTTATAACTGTGCGTTGCTGAGAAGAGTCCAGGTCATCAAGGTTGGTCATCACACATACGATGTGTCTGTGATTGTGTACAAATTTTTCCTGGTTCTGCTCTTCTCACTTAGCATCAGTTTGTATAAGCCTCTCCAGATGAATATGAAGACCATCTCCTCCCCATTT
>CM053585.1:35066307-35086811 GCA_028646515.1 Pseudochirops corinnae | reverse complement strand
TCTCCATTTAAACTCTAGTCTTTCTAGATCTTTCTCTGAATGTAGGTATCTCCTTCCATACTGAGACTCGTAGAGTTGTCTTATAACTGTGCGTTGCTGAGAAGAGTCCAGTTTATCAAAGCTGGTCGTCACATATACGATGTGTCTGTGATTGGGTACAGATTTTTCCTGGTTCTGCTCTTCTCACTCAGCATCAATTTGTATAAGCCTTGGAGAGGCTTTTCTTGATGCTTTCTAAATTTATCAATTTGACTTCAGAAACGGAAATTTTTTTTTCTAAAGTTTAAGTAATGTTCAGCTTTTAAAATCTTTAGTATGCTAATCCCATTGTTTACACAGAAGTTACATTAGGAGTTCCTGTTGGATACTTTTGAATGAGCTCCTGGTCAGTTTTCTTTGGGAATCAGGGAGTGGGGAGGATAGATTAGTTAGTTGCCTTCATGTAAAGAATAGTTGAAAAGAGATGACTTCTTCCTTCTCCCATCTGCAGGGATCTTTATTTCTTAGAAGCCTGTTAACTTTTAACTGTGCACTTCATTGAAATCTTTAAAACATGTGTGTGTGTTTTTTTTTAATTTTAGGTACTTGGCAGAATAGTTATTGGTAATCCCAAGTGCAGGGTTCAATTTCTCTAGCTATCTGCAAACAGACTGTAAGACGTGTACGTTATAGAGAATTCCCCCATAAACTAATCCTACTCTTGCCTTCTGACAAAGGCTGATTTCGTTTCAGCCTGTGTTTGATGGTGCCGGCAGCAACAGTAATGGCAAAAAGCAGGAGACTCCTCCCTTCCTTCTTGTCTTTACTCCGAGAGATAGCAGTTTTAACTCCAGATAATGGGGCTGATTAGAATTGAGGACAATAATACTTGGTCCCTACCTCCCTCCATCTGACAGAGCTGGAATAATTTTCCCTTTTTAGCCACTAAAACAAGACCATCTGTGTCCACATCCTGGCAGTCAAGCGGAACTCTGGTTGAGCTTCAGATAACTGGTCTGATCTTTGATCCAAATCAGCCAACCACCTGGTGCCCTTACTTGAGCAAAATACAGTCAGATCACTGCCTTTTGGTGACTGAGCTCAAGTTCCCTGTTCCCTCCCTGCCAGTGATGACTGGGTCGCTCTCTACTTTCCCTTTGTCACCAGTACTTAAAGAGGAAGATAGGATGTCTGGAGCAATATACTTTTAGGAGCTGTGCTTAGAAAGAGCCAATTTTCATACAAGATTTAAATAATGGTTCGATTAAAGTGATGAATATTTTAGTAATGAAAGATTCCCAAAATCTGCATTCATTCATTCAGCAAACATTTAAGCCCCTGCTATCTATGTGCCAAGCACTATGCTTGGTGAGGGCTGAGTCAAAGACAAATAAAGCTCCCCCTTTCCAAGTGAAGTATTTGTCCCCTGAGGAAATGTGATGGAAGGGTTGTTTGGCCTACAAAAGAGAAAGCTTAGGAGTGAATTTATTACTACCTTTAGGGATTTGAATGGCTTTTATGAGGAAGTTGCTGAGGAATCTTTTCTCTGTCCATGGAGAACCAAATAAAATAAAAATGTGTTTAAATTAAAGCAAAAGAGATGTTTGGACATACAGAAAGACTGTCAGAGTGATAAAATGTTGTCCTGTCTTTATTGCTTGTTCCTACAAATCTTGGAAAACTGAATAGCCAGGTAGCTATCTTTATTGAAATAGGTAGAGAACCAGGTTCTTAGGATTGCAAAGGAAGGAAATGTGCCTCAGGTTTTGTATATGACCGGTCCTCTTTGGGTGAATTTATGTATAACTCACTTTAGATAAGAAAACTAATCCACCAAAGAGACTAGTACTTGGTGTGTTTTAAGAGAGACTAATTCATCAAGACAACTTAAAACCAATTATATTTGGATTTCCTCATAGACTGTGGGTAACCAAGGGACATTGGGTATTTTCATAAGAGTGCATAATGATTACTGATATATGGTTATTATACTGAAGATTCCTGGTCAGGTGGCCAGCTGGAAAATGATGGCATCTTCAGATTCTCCCATGGAAGGTTTCTTGACAAAAGGAGAGATGTAAATGAAAGAGCGCATGAACAAGTGTAGGGAGTTCATCCCTTTGGCAGATTTTTGTCCTGTTGGCAGAGGAGGTTAATCTTTCTCTGCATGTAAAAACTCTGAGAAATGAGATTATTGGAAAGTGATTCACATGTGGTCTTTTTCATCTGTTCAGATGTTTCTTAGTGAAAACCATTGTGAACTCATAAGACGGAATATGGAAGCTTTCATCATTTAGGCCATCTTCTGTTGTGAAATAAAGCAAAAGCCTTTTACGATGCTGGTGTGCCTCATCAGCTTCATATCATCAGCAAGCAAGGGTTAGCCTTCTGTGTAACCGAGTCCACTGTACAGCAGGATGCTTATGTTGAGTTTTTATGCATGAATTTATGGGGGTAGGGTTTGTTTCCTTACCCTTAGCATGAACGAAAAGTCATTAATTCCAGCAAAGGCACATGAGCATCATGTTGCAATTAAAAATAGTCCCTCCTATCCAGAGCATGGGAAGGGGAGACAATTTTTTAAAATGACAAACCAAAATGCCTGAATATGAGTCAGCTGGCAAGTATTTTAATGTAACTTAAGGTTGTACTCTACTTACATTTGTCTCTAATTAAATGTCAGTAGTAATTTTTAATAAACTACAACATTTAATTAGAGACAGCTTGCAGTTTGCTACAGTTTTGCAATTTGTTGAGTTAAATGCAACATTTCCTCTACCTTTCATTGCCAGTAGTCTAACCCAGGTTTGCATTCATAGCCTTGTGCCCCAGGCTACGGAAAAAGCCGGAAAACCAAGAAAGTACAAGCTGTGGTGTAGCTTCAGCACAAACATACCATCGTGTGGTGGGATATTGCCAGCATCAGGCTGTCACGGGCAGTTCTAACACTGAGAGGCAGTGCTGAAAAGCACACCAGGGCCGAGACGAGACACCCTAAGATCCCTTTTCAACGGCTTTGGGGAGAAACCCTGGGCTTCCTTGTACCCGTTGGGACTTAGTGTCCCACTTGGAGAGAAATCCCTGGAATGTCCCAAGGTCATTGCTAGAAAAGCTGCCCCTGGGACCAGCAGCTGGGTGTAGCCAGGCCAGGGAGGAGCTCCCCTTCTGTGTAGGGATTGGTGGGGTGGGTGGGAAACGTTTCATCTGGAAGCTTTCTGTTTTAATTAGTTATCCTTTTTAAGAGACATGCTTATTCAGTTATTTCTGCTGGTAGTAGTATGAGTGCTTTCAATGCCCTCTAAATTTTGGTACCATGGGGTAAAAACCTACATGCCCTCCCTAGTTAGCAAGGGAATAAGCATTTATGCAATGCTTACTTTGGGCCTGGCCCTTTACCTAGTGCTTCACAAACGTTATCTCATTTGATCTTTCCCATAATCCTTAGAGGTGGGTGTTATTATTATGGTAATTTTACAGTTGAAAAAACTGAGACAAATGGGTTAAATGACTTGCCTAGGGTAACTACTGCTGAATGAGTATCTGCGGCAGAATTTTAACTCTGGTATTTCTGATTTGGGCAGATAGGTGGCACAGCGGATAGCCCTGGGCCTGAAGTCAGGAACACTGCTTTCCCTGAGTTCAGATTGGTCTTGGAACACTGACTAACTGTGTGACCCTGGGCAAGTCACCTCACCCTGGTTGTCTCAGATGAGGTGGAGAAGGAAATGGCAAACCCCTCCAATGTCTTTCCCAAACGGGGTCACCAAGTCAGACACAACTGAAACAATCAGATACCTTCCTGACTCCAGACCCAGCTCTCTGTCCAGTGCACCACCTCACTGCCTTGTGTGTTGAAGTCCTTGCTGTTCACTCTCTCTTACTTAATCTTTTTATCAGTCTACTCTTTTTAAGTATATATTCAGAAGTGAGTTTCACCAAGGAAATCTTGGCATATTAACATATCCCTAGCCCCAGTAGTCTTCATTTCTACCTCACCTACAAATAGCCTTCCCAGATATTACTGTCCATCATACAGATTTTAAGATGGTGGCATCCCATAGCTTTAGGTTGAAGCAGTTAATTTACAGCAGAGTCAACACCTTGCAGACTTGCACAGACCCATCAGAGCCCCAAACATAAACCCATTTTCCTGCTTTTGACATTCAGTTTGTTCTCAGAAGCACTTATGTAATCCAGAATATGTTTGAGCCCAGGCTGAAGTTCTCACGGTAGACTTATTCTGAGCACTAACCTTGAACTCGTAAGCCACTGCTCAGCATTACTCAGTCTACCATCCAGGGATGTTTTTCTTGGCATTCCAACAGTCAGACTTCTTGGGTGGAGTTGTGGAAGCTCTCAGACAGCTTCTTAGCAAGAAGACTTGATTATTCCCTCATGCAGTCCCAGGGCTGTGGCCAAGGGTATAACTAGGCAGCATAGCAACTGAGCTTCCTCTGGAGACCAGCTCACACATGGCTTATAATTAAGATCAGTCTTTTCATGGCTTTTTCCTTGCAACTTTTTTTTAAAGTTAATTTCGCATTCCATACATTTCAGTTTCTGAAGACTTTGAGGCTTACTCCTCAGTTATAGGAGGGAAATTCGCCTCTTTGGTTAACACATTTAGGGCATTTTCTCTAAGCCATATTGTTTCTTTCTCTGTGGGAATTATTGTTGAGATAGCAAAGGATCACTTTTTTTTAAGTCTCTCTTCTTCTGTCTTCTGTCTTTCCCTCCCAGCAAATACAATGTTGTTGTTGTTTAGTCGTTTTCAGTGGTGTCCAACTCTTTGTGACCCAATTTGGGGTTTTCTTGGCAAAGATATTGAAGTGGTTTTCCATTTCCTTCTCCAGCTCATTTGACAGATGAGAAAACTGAGGCAAACAGAGTTAAGTGACTTGTCCAGGGTCCCACAGCTAGGAAGTGTCTAAAGCTGGATTTGAACTCAGGAAGATGAGTCTTCCTGACTTCAGGGCCAGTCTCTATCTACTTTGCCACCTACCTGCCCACAAATATAATCTACCCCAGAATAGTTCCTTGATCTTGAATTGAACCACTTGTGTATAGAAATTTTTTTGGTGAGCATACTTAGTGTGAGCAGTTTTGTTTTCCAGAGCATTTAATGAACTTGACTTCTATTTCATTTTTATGTTAGTGTACAGCAATGAAACAATACTCATAGGCCCCTGAAGGCCACTATGCTGGCCGGTCACTCTGCAGTGACCTCACAGCCGATGTACTGCCCTCCCAGGGCAGTGGTGACAGCAGAGCAGCTGCTCCACTGGGGTCCAGATAACTGTACCTGGTTATATGTAGCACATTGTTATAGCACATTTACACTAAATAGAAATTTTGACATTGAGTAACCTGTTTTACTTTTTTTTTTTGACGGGAGCAGTGTTCATGTCAAGGATTCTTGCTGTCTCAACAAAACACGAGCCTTAAAGAAAAACAGAAAATTACACAACAGAATATAGAGTATTTGTATATAGTCCAGTCTGTCACACTAGACGATCAATTCATCACCTACACTCATTTTTCTATGCATCCATCTTAGGACCTCAGCCTTAGTTAAACAATTGAATTAAAATAACATGAAAGAAATTAGATTAAGGCTCATCATTTTCAGGAAACTAACCATCTCTTTTTCGTTTATCCAGGCAGCCTCTAACAGTTTTTATCCTTTTAGCTAACGTAGATCCCCAGTTCAGTTTGTGTTTGAAGGGTCTGGGTTTGGTGGGGTTTTACAAATTGAGTTGGGCTCATCCTGAAGTTATAATTTCCCAACATTTTCTGATGTGCGCTGCAGCCCTATGTTCCCCAAAGGACTGTGGGAATCACCTCAGCTGGTATACCCTCTTCATTCATTCACTTTAAAAAATCCCTTTCATCTTGGAACAATTCCACTAGTATTTGTTCCTCTTCTTCATGATCTGGAGCAGCTTTTTCTGCTGGAGAAAATTGAGTCAACACATCACAGTCTGAAGGAATCATAGTCACATTGTTCCCAGAGTACTTCAAGGCTGCTCCGAAGTGAAATTCTAGACAAAGGACCTGCCCTTAGACAAAGGAGGGTAATGAAATGAATGCTTAGAAAAAGAAAGAGGAAGGATTTCTAGGGCTGCCAGCACTTGAAAACTCAATAAGGAGCTAAAACAGAAATAGTGTAACCAAAAGCCGGGAAGGTGGTGGTAGCAATTTCTTTCTTTTCTGGAAAAGTAATATAGTGGAATCTGTAAAGACAGCCCTTTATTTTCTCCATAATTTCCAAAGGCTACACCAGTGGCTGTGGCTGAAATACATTTTTATTTTTACCTAGACTAACAATGAAAAGATAGTAGCTGTACTGCTTGGGTTCCCTTCTGGCTAGTGCCTTTTTCATAAGGAGTTCAGGGTGCCTAATCAGGGATGTTTCACTAATTCTCACAGCAATTCTGGGAGGGGCAGAAAGGAGGTATTATTCATTTCATGGTTGGAGAAGCATTTTGCCTAATCTCAAATCCAAACACTGTGGCAGGATCTGGAATAAAATACAGATTTTCTGATTCCTTTTGGCAACTAGGTGGTACAGGGGATAGAGTGCTGGCCCTGGAGTTAGGAGGGCCTGAGTTCAGATGTGGCCTGAGGCAGTTACTAGTGTTGTGACCCTGGGTACTTAACCCTGTTTGCCTCAGTTTCTTCATCTGTAAAATGAACTGGAGAAGGAAATGGCAAACCACTCCAGTATCTTTGCAGAGAAAACCCCAAATGGGGTCATGGAGAGTTGGACATGACTGAAACAATGCAACAGCAACAGTAACATTCCTGTTTCTTAGCTTAATGACCTGATTTGAGAAGATTTAACTCATACTTCTCCTTCCTCCCCCCACTTCCAGGCTTTTCCCCCATGAATCCCTTCACAACTATAAAGTTTTCCACTAAAAGATCCAGGTGGAAGCTGTTCTCGTTGATAACGTATTTGTCTTCAGTAACCCGTAATAGAAGCGGGAAGAAGCCTGGGAGCCAGGAGGTGAGAGTGGAACTAAAGAACCCGGCTCATTACCCTTGACAGCCCTGCTTTGCTGGTGTGTTTGGAAGAAACATGCTGAGACGAGAAGCAGCTTTGTGCACACCGTCTTCTTTTCCTGGAGAGTAAGACAGAATTAAAGGTGCTAATGAAAATGGGAACGCCAGCAGAAGTCTGAGAGGCCCAAAAGAGAGTCAGGGTGAAGGATGTTTGGGGGAAAGAACGTGTTATATTTATACAGCATTTTAAGGGTTGGAAAGTGTTTTCCTTACAGCAACCCTGTGTGGTTTAAAAGAGAAAACAATAGGTATTATTCTCATTTTATTAATGAAGAAACGGGCTCAGTAAAGTAGTCTTATTTGCTGAAGGGCATACAGCATATTAGTGGGGTGAGGAGTGAGTCAGGCCTAGAAAGAACCCAGAACTCTCCGATAATACTGTCATGCTTCTAACCGTCCGGGTAAACGCCTTCCCTCTGCCTGTAAAGGCGAAGAATGGAATAAGGAAGAAAAAGCTTGATAAAAGTAGGTTGGGATTGAATTATTTTTCAGATTCAGCATTATAACTCTGACTCCTGGCAGAACAAGAAATTTGTCAGATTGTTTTTTAAAGCAATTTATTATTGTATAAAAAGAACAATGATTAGAACATGCAGATACCTTTTAACGCAATGGAATTTAGATGAAATTTGATGGACAGTGTTGGTACTAACTTATTAAAATTAAAGTACATGCCTTTTTGGCAGCATACGACAAAGCAGAGACATCACCTTGCCAACAAAGGTTCACATACAAAGCTCTGGTTTTTCCTGTAGCACTGTGTGGCTCTAAGAGTTGGACTATAAGGAAAGCTGAACGTGGCAGGATCAGCACTTTCAAAACGTGGTGCTGGAAAAGATTTTTGAGAGTCCCTTGAACAGCAGGGGGAGCCCATCAGTCAGTACTTAAAGAAATTAATTCATACTATTCACTGGAAGGTCAAATACTGAAACTGAAGCTTAAATATTTTGCCCATATAATGAGAAGGCAGGACTCATTGGAAAAGGCCCTGATATTAGGAATGATCGAAGGCAAAAGGAAAAAGACAGTGTCACGGAGACGACAAACATAAACTTGGGGAGACTCCAAGTTAATGGTCAAAGGTAGAAGGGACTGGCGTGCTGTGGTTCACGGGTCACCAAGAGTTGGACACAGCCTTATGACTAAATGAGGAAACACACCTTTTTAAAAAATCAAAGAGTAGCATGTGTACTAATCCATGTTTCTTTGAAAACTACAGGCAGAGAGGTAGCCCAACAGACAGAGTACCAGCCCTAGAAGCAGGAGGGCCTGAGTTCAGATCTGACCCCCGACACTCACTGTGTGCCTCAGTCTCCTCATCTGTAAAATGAGCCGGAGAAGGAAATGGCAAACCCCTCTGGTATCTTGACCGAGAAAACCCCAGATGGGGGCACAGAGTCAGACACAACTGGAATGACTCAACAACAACCTGAAAACCATGAGGTTAAAAATGCTGTGATCAGAGCAGGCTCCATGGTTTGGTGCCAGAATTAGGATTGGTGGCATCCTCCTAAGTCCTGCTCTACGCCTAAGGACTTCTTTGGCTCAGCCTAAGGAAATCAGGTTTCCAGCTGCGTTTGTGCCCTGTGTAGCCCTGTGTGTGTTTACTGTTCTACTCCTGAGATGTCGGAGAATCAGAATTTTAGAGCTGAAAAACTTGTTTTGCAGAAGAATAAACAGGTTATGTCAGTCAATCAGCAAGCATTTATTTCAGTCCCTGTTGTGTGACTGGCATTGTGCCAGGTACTGGCAGTATAGAGACAGAAATAATATAGCCTTTGCCTCCAGGGAGCTTGCATTTTATAGGGGGAGGCAGCACATACATCTATACAAACTGTCTACAGAGTAAATTTATTGTTGTTGTTCAGTCCTGTTAAGACTCTTCATGACCCCATTTGGGGTTTTCTTGGCAAAGATACTAGACTGGTTTGTCATATTCTTCTCCAGCTCGTTTGACAGATGAGCAATTGAGGCAAGAAGGGTTAAGTGACCTGTCCAGGGTCACACAGCTAATAGGTGTCTGAAGCCAGATTTGAACTCTGGAAGATCAGTCTTAATTAGGGAGCATGGAATAGTTTACCTGTCAGATCTATGGATAAGGGTAAAATTTATGACCAACAAGAGAAAGCATTACAAGATGTAAAATGAATAATTTTGATTATATTAAATTTAAAAGTTTTTGCACAACAAGAATCTAAGACACTTCCAAAAGACTCATGATGAAAAATGCTATCCACATCCAGAGAAAGAACTATGAAGTGTGAATGCAGATTGAAACATGCTTTTTTTTCTTCTTTCTCATGGTTTTTCCCTTTAGAAAAACAACATCATGGCTGATGTTGAAATGTGCACCATCTTGGGGAGGGGTATTTTTAGAAAGGATGGGGAGAAAATTTAGAACTCAAAATCCTATAGAAGTGAATGATGAAAACTAAAAACAAATAAATAAATAGGTTTTTTTTTTTTTAAGTTTTTGCACAAACAAAACCAATGCAGCCAAGATTAAGTAGAGAACAAAAAGCTGAGGGAAAATTTTTTTTACAAGTGTCTTGGTTTCTAAAGGCTTCAATTTCTCAAATATATAGGGAACTGAGTTAGATTTATGAGAATACAAGTCATTCCCCAATTGATAAATGGTCAAAGGAAATATGAACAGGCAAGCTTTCTGACAAATCAAAATTATCCATAGTCATACATATGAAAAAATGCTTTAAATTGATTAGATTATTGAAATGCGTATTGAAACAACCCTGAGGTACCACTTAACACCTATCAGATTGGCTAATATGGAAGAAAAGAAAATTGATAAATGTTGGAGGGTATATGGGAAAAGTGGGACACTAAAGCATTGTTGGTGGAGTTGTGAACTGATCCAGCCATTCTGGAGAGCAAATTGGAACTATGCCCAAAGGGCTATAAAACTGTGCATACCCTTCTGCCCAACAATACCACTGCTAGGTCTGTATCCAAAAGAGATCAATAAAAAGGGGGAAAGGATGTATTTGTACAAAAATATCTATAGCAGCTCTTTTTGTGGTGGCAAAGAATTGGAAATTGAGGGTATCTCTATCAACTGGGGAATGTCTTAAGAAGTTGTGGTATATGATTGTGATGGAGTACTATTGTGGTATTAGAAATGAGGAATAGGAGGCTTTCAGAAAAATCTGGAAACACTTACATGTACTGATACAGAGTGAAATAAGCAGAACCAGGAGAGATTGTATATAGTAACAGCAATATTACAAGGTAATCAGTTGTAAATGACTTAACTGTTCTCAGAAACACAGTGATGCGTGACAATTCTGAAAGATTTATGATAAAAAATGCTATCCATCTCCAGAGAGAGAATTGATGGAGTCTGAATGCAGATGGAAGCATACTATTTTTCTTTTTTTTTTTGGTCTGTCGTCTTTCACGACATGACTGATATAGAAATACGTTTGGCATGATTGTACATGTATACCCTATATCAAATTGCTTACTATCTTAGGGAGGGAGGAGAGAATCTGGAAATGAAAATTTTTAAAAATAATTGTTAAAAATTGTTTCTACATGGAATTGGGAAAAAATAAAACATTATTTAAAAAAGGATAGAAGATGAGACATTCTGTCTCCAGGCCTGGCCCTCTATCCGTTGTGCCACCAAGCTGCCCACACTAAATAAAAAATAAAAAAAAGGTCCAAGCAGGTAAGGGATGAGGGCGCCTGCGGAAAAGCCTCCTGAGGAGGTGACACTTGAGCTGAGCTTTGAAAGAAAGTAGGGCCTTCTTAGCAGGAAGGACAGACGGAGAGGGAAGCATCCATGGGCAAGAAGCGGTGGCAAGGTCGGTTGGACTGAACTAGAGCCCCCGTAAAGGGCAGCTGTGCAATACATTGTGAGGGTCTTTTACATGTTGTACAAAGGGGTTTCTATTTGATCCTAGAGATAGGAGGGACCCACTTGATCTTCTTGAGCAGCAGTGACATGCTTGGCTTCTCCCCTTGGCAGCTGGGTGGAGGAGGGAGGCAGGGAGGCCAAGGAGGAGGCCATGCTATGGTCCAGGTGCAAGGTGAGGTAGGCCTGAGCTAGGATGGGGTCGTTGTATTTCATGACTTGTTCTAAGTCGTGAAGCTGTTCAGTTACAGAAAAGGGACCACAGCCCACTCCTAATTCAGTGCTTTTTCCCCTTGGCAACAGCAGCAAGTTAGTAAAAGAAATCAAGGTGGATCAGACAAAGAACAGTGAGCCCCCAAGGGAAGGGGGAAGAAGAAAAGAAGCTGCATTCCGGGAGTATCCCTTCTCTCCCCACACCCCCACTGAGGCGAGTCAGCCTTGACACTTCAGGGGGCTGTGTTGCCAGAACTTGTCACTGTCCGTATGCTGAGGCCGGAGAAGCTGCCTCCAGGATGTGTGGCCAAGTCAAGTTCCAGGTTAAGAGAATGCCAGGCCTGGAGTCAAGAAGACCCACGTTCCAATCCAACCTCAGACACTTAATAATAGCAAGTTACTCAGTGTCTGTCTCCATTTTGTCACCTGTAAAATAAGGTTCATGCTAGCACCTGCCTCCCAGAGCTGTGATGATCAGTGAGAAGGTAATCATAAAGACCATAGCCTGGTACCTGGTACATAGTAGGTGCTGTGTGTTAGGCACTTTAAATATTATTGTTATTGTTGTTGTTCTTAAAAAACATGGCCTTTCTTTGTGGTCTCTCCTGCCTCTGTCCCTGGTAATCCCTCTCCCCTCTCTTCTGCTAATCCAATATCAACTTGTTTCTGGGAGAAACGACTAGCCTTGCACTGAACTTTTAAAAGAGTTTTCCATCATTTTCCTCCTCGTTACAAAAGAAAGTGCTACTGAGCATTTATAGTAAAAACCAGTTGTTATTGATAGCTTCGAATTCTTCGTTGGATGAGGCAGCAGCTAAGGTGAATTCCTGGCTGCTGATAGGTAATGCAGGAAGTATAACAAGCAGATACTTTTGAACTTACAGGATTTACAGCTGTTAGCATTCATATAGAAACTTACTCAAAACTCAGTGTCTTTCTGCAAAACCCAGTGAGGGACATACACACCGTATCATTGAAGTATGATTAGCCAGAGAGCAAGAAGGCATAAGGAAGTCCTGCCACTGGACCCAGGCCCCCTGTGCTTCTCTCGAGCCTGCCTCTCGGCCAAACCAAACACCAGCCTGAAAAAGGAATAGTCATCACGAAAATATTTTCTTTCCTCCCTAAGTCAGGAAACAGTCTCACAATGGAGTCTCCCGCTCTCCTCTGGGTGCTGAGATGGGCAGGAAATATCTAGCCATTGCCAAGTGGGGTTTTCCTGCTGATAAATGAACCCCATGACCAGGGTTACTGTCTTGGTTAATGAGTTAATGAAGATCCTGGGCCTTGCAGTGACCCCAGCCTGAAAAGCTTCTGCAAAGAAGAAACCACATTATTCCAACGTGGGCATTAACTCTTTTCTCTTCAGCTAAGAGTAATACAGAAGTTAATAACAGACCCAGATGGAGCTTTGGCCATGCCAGGACTCATCTTTTAACACTAGCCACGAACATCAAATTGGCTCAGAAGAGAAAGAGCTCCAACTCGTCAAAAGCGTATCATTTGCCATCCCCGCTGAACCTTGTCAAAACATGTGTCTTGAATCCGTAACTTGAGCAGTGACATTTCATTTAGGATGCTCTCTTCATCCAGCACACTGAAAGGAAGCCTCCCTGAGGAGCCTGAGGGGGTTTGCTCTTTGTTGTTCCCACTTCAGATTGGCATAACTGTCTATTTAGGATGATAAAATGGCCTATCCCGTTTAAACTGTGAGTTTAGCACATTTAGTGAGATTATCAGCAAACCCATTTATGAAAGAAAGTCAGTACTTTTTTTAACCTTGTGAAGAAAGAAGCAGCCTGATTTTATTATTCTGATTATTATTCAGATATTCAGAAAGAATTGGTTTCTTCTCCCCAGTCAGCTCTCTTTTTGTTAAGAGATCAATTCTGGTGATGCCTGCTAGAAAAGCGTCTTGCGGCTCTTGAGATCTGAGCCCCAGAGCTGGAAGAGCTCTCAAGGTCGTCTCGTCCAGCCCCCTTCCTCAAGGTCACACCAGGAGCAGATGGAAGAAGGGGGACTGCAGCTCAGGTCCTCTGACTCTCTTTCCTCTGCTGTCCTTACCTCAGCTCAGGGGTCATTTCTTAGTCTTCCATGTCCAGAAGCAAAATTTTTCCAGTTCACCGAGATTAATCAGACCATGCTGAATTGATTCATGCCAGTCATATTCTTTAGAGACCGGAAAGCCACTTTACTCATTTATAGTAGTTAGTGAAATAACCAGGAGTCATGATTAGCTCAGCCTACCCTTTTGCCTGGAACCTAGAAAATGGTCAGATAAAATGTAAGGATGGAGCTGGATTGAGTAAATCAATCAAACCCTGTGGGCACTTCATCCCTGCTAACCTTTCCTTATACCAATTGCATTTTCACTCATACTTCTTCAACTTGGAGGTCATGGCGGAGAAGTCATACTACTTCTTACTCCCAGCTGCCACTTCCAGACTTGCTCTCCAACCCCATCACTTGGCAGCTCCTTCTTTTTAAGGTTTACACAATTCAAATTTATCACCCCTTTCATATCCCAGTAGCCATATCTATCAACTACCAGGACATCTCTTTCCTTCCTCATTGAGTTCACTGTCCGGGTCACAGTCTTTCTCTCCTCCCCAATTCCTGTCTTGAGATTAGTAGGCTTTAGTGTACATATTGATACTTCCTTAAATATCCTAACTTCTCAGTTCCTTAGTCTACTCAATTCCCATGACCTAGTACTCTATTCCACATCAGCTACCCACAAAGATGGTCCTACTTTTTTGCTTACTATCCCCCAGTTTCATGTTAATGATTTGTAAAATTCCTTTTTCTGATCATAACCTTTTATCATTTCATCTTTCCATCTGCTTTACAGCCCCCAATCTTGTTCTTTCCAAGGCTATTACCCCTTTACTATCTCAACCCCTTTGTGAGTCATTTCAAAGCTACACTATCCTGTACACTTGGCCCTTTGTCTTATTGCCCATCATGCCTTGCTTCATTCCCTGGGCCCCACTGTAGACTCCCTGGACTTTCTCCTCTATATTCCGCAGTCTATTCATACTGGGAGTTCACTCTGACCCTGCGGCCTCCTCATTCCTTCCTCCACTGTCTCCTTCACCTCTGTCTCATATAAAGGGCTTGGCCAAGGCAAACCTCTCAGATGCATCTTTGTTCCATCTCATCCCATCTTCTCCAAAAGATTGCCCCCTCTATCATCCCCACTCCCTAACCTTCAGTTTCTGCCTATCTACTGACTCCTTCTCTGATGTCTACAAACACAACCAAGTGTTCCTTTATCCTCAGAAAAACTTGATCCTACCATTCTTGATAAAACTGTCAACCTATATTTGTCCTCTTCTCAGCTAAATTCCTTGAGAAAACCATTTATACTCACTGTCTATATTTCCTCTCCCCTCACTCATTTCTGACAATGACAATACCCTGACAAGGACTGGTTTTAAGGTATGTATTGTACAATAGGAAAATTAATGTCCTGGTATATGCACACAAGTTGGCCATCATTGACACCCAAAATGCTAGACAATGTGAATGACATTGCCATGTGGGCAGAACTACACTTTAATGGGACCAGATGTTCATTCTTGTTGATTGATTGCCATAAGAAGAGGATGCTCACTCCACAATTTCAGATACAAAACCAGGGGAATCTCAGTAACGTCTGAGGAAAATACCTGTTTCTTACCTTGAAATCCCCATAGGGGTTCACAGCACCAGCTCTGTCAAGGCCATTTAGCTCTGCATTATGGCTTTCAGAATCATTTTTGGAAAGAAAGTGCTCTCTCTAAAATCCTTAATGATCTCTTAATTGCCAAACCTAAGGTCATTTTCTTAATCCTTATCCTTTCTGGTCTCTTTTTGACACAGTTGATCATTCTCTTCTCTTGTTCACTTACTCTTACCAAGTTTTCTCAATGCTTACTACTCTCTTGGTTCTCTTCCTGTCTGACCACTCCCTCTCAGTCTCCTTTGCTATTCAGATCACACCCACCAACCGTGGATGTCTTCCAGTGCTCTCTCCTGGGCCTCTTCCATGCTTTCCCTGTCATTTTTTCTATCTCATGTCATTTCTCTGTCATCCTTCAGCCATTAAACTTTTATGAAGCATCCGCTCCGTGGCAGATACTAATGCTAAGTGTAGGGATACAGAGGCAAAAGAATGGGGTAAGGTGACCCATGGAAGGAAGCGGGAGCCAGGGAGGAGAGAGCAGCTGGCACAGGGGCATGAAGGTGTCCTGTAACAGAATGGATAATGATAAGATGGCTGCCTTTGCAAAATCTCAGCCTGTGTGTTCCACAGACTCCACATGTCTGAAGCCATCTTCTCTTCCCAGCATCCCTGTGACTGTTGCTCTTAGTCACCTGGGCTTACAGCCTCACCTTCATCCTCAAGTCCTTTCTCACGTTTATTATGTACCCCAATCTGGTGCCATGTCTTGCCTTTAATCCTCCCCTTGATCTCTCAAGTGCATCCCTTTCTTTCCATTCACACAAGTGCAGGCTGTCATCATCGATTGCCTGTACTATTGTAAGAGGCTTCCTTGAACCTCTGCTCACTCCAGTCTGTTCTCCACTCAGCTGCCAAAGAGATTTCCCCTAAGTACAGATGTGACCGTCCTGGCCCCTGCCTCACCTTCTAGTCTTCTTATACTGTATGCCCTCCCATTCCCTCATCCATCCTGTAACAGCATCTTCCTTGCTGTTATATGAACAAGACCCTCATCTCTTAGGTCCATGCATTTTCTCTGGCTGTCCCCAGGGCCTGGAATGCCCTCCCTCCTCCTCTCTGCCTCCTGACCTCCCTGCTTTCCTTCAAGTCCTGACTAAAATCCTACCTTCTATAGGAAGCCTTTCCCAACCCTTCTTAGTTCTCATGCCTTCCTTCCTCCTGTTGGTTATCTACTTTTTATCCTACATATGTCCTGTTTTTGTGTATATGTCTATATGTGTTCCCTCTCATTAGATTATAAGGCCCTTGAGGACAGCGACCGTATCCAGTGCTTAGCACAGTTGTCTGGCACACAGGAGATGTTTAGAAAATGCTTACTGACTGGCCATGTTAACTCCCTACTCAGTATAACCCAGTGGTTCCCTATTACCCCCAAGATCAAATAGAAAGCTCTCTATTTAATATATAAAGCCCATCACAACCTTGCCCTACTCTATCCCATGCCTAAGTGGTATTTATTAAGACTCTGCCCGGGTGGCTAGGTGGCACAGTGAATAGAGCACTGGCCCTGGAGGCAGGGGGACCTGAGTTGAAATCCAGCCTCAGACACTGAAACACAAAATTAGCTGTGTGACCTTGGGCAAGTCACTTAACCCCAATTAGCCTACCTTCCGCCCTCCAAAAAACAAAACAAAACAAAAAGACTATGAAGGGGAAAGAGGATTTCCAGCAGCTAAGAGATGGGACTTATGCATTTGCCATGTGTGTTCCCTAAACCTGAGCCCACTTTGCGCTGGACTCTCTATGTCCTGGAGGGAGAGTGTGCCTCGGACTTTTATGGGGATGCTTTGTAACAGCTGTTCTCGTTACCCCACTTTAGTCAGTCTCTCCTTTCCAAAAGGTGATTACTTCTGACTGACTAATTGATGATCAATTGATAGTCATGGCATTAAGCAAACTACCAAGGTCTCCCTCTCCTTCCCCATTAAGGCTTCTCAGACCTCCCTGGAGACCTGATGACATACAGTAGCTTTGGTCTAGGCACTCGACTCATCTGTACAAAGGGTAGGTTCAGGATAAATGTGGTGACCTTTGATCTTGTGGGGAATAGATTTGTATGGAAGAGATTCTCCATCCTGCACTTTCACTGTTAGATACTTTCATTTTGATGAAGAAAAAAATTGATGTGTTTTTTCTCTTCTGTTTTAAACTTCAATTTGTATAGCAGGCAGTTTTCCAGTGTATTTCCTGTTAAGTCAATCTAGTTATTTTGAAATAATCTTTTACTTATGTAAATGCTTATATATCAATATCTTTTATGTTACTGTACCCTTACAAATATTGAGACTGATATGAGAAGTATTTTTTCATACTTCTAAATACTAATACCTAGAAGTTCACTTATAACAGTACACTATCATAACTCATAAATGTTCAAATTTTTTCTTTTATTTTTTAACAGACTCGGACTGCTTGCCTTGAGACGTGAGTCCAGATAACTTGTCTGAGATCCTTATGGATTACAAACCCATAAGGTTTTCCTGCTTGACTAGAAACACTGAGTAATAAACCCTAACTGCTTAATCTTTGGGGGGAGGCTCATGCCTCTCTGAGGGTTTTTCTGCATATGTTTTCTTTAAATTAATCTTTTTTCCTAGTGAGGAGCAAGTTACCTCCATTTGGATTGCCTTTGTAGTGGTGGGGATCCGTTAGGGGAAATTTGGGGTGTCTTTTGTTCTAAAGACCCAGCAGAAATTTCAGGGCCTCCAAGGGGATCACCTGTGGTCCAGGGACCGTGGGGACAATTTTGGTGTGTTCTCTGTAGAAAAGGATGTCCGGACATTTTGTCTAGATTCCATTTGGCTGGGCTGAGTTACTGAGGAGATCATGGGAGAGTTTTCACCCAGGACAGACCTTTCCAGGCTCTCCAGGCCTGCTTGCCTCTGAGATTGCCTTCCCTGTCCCCTTCGTGTGTCTTGCGCTTGTGCACCTAGCTGTTTGCGGGCTGTCTCCCCCATTAGAATGTGAGCTTAGGGGTGGGAGCCACGTTTTTGCCCTTTTTTGCAGCCCTAGCACTTAGCACGGTGCCTGGTATGTTTTCTGTTGAGTCATTTCGGGTGCATCCAATTCCTCGTGACCCCATTTAGGGTTTTCTTGGTAGAGTGATCTGCCTTCTCCACCTCATTTGACAGATGAGGAAACTGAAGCACACAGGGTGAAGTGACTCGCCCAGGGTCACACAGCTAGTGTCTGAGGTCGGATTTGAACTCATGAAGATGAGTCCTCCTGGCTCCAGGCCCAGCGCTCTGCACTGTGGTGCCTCCCTGGTGGCCCACCGGGTCCATAGTAAATGCGTAATGAATTCTTGATTATTCTTAGGCTGACTGATAGTTTGGGTTCTCCCCTGGAAGGTGAGAGAACGACGTCAGTCAGTCCCGAGTCCCAAATCTCTGTAGGAAGAATCCCGTGGGCTCTGGAATTTCTATAGGGACTAAGTTTTTCTTCTCAAATAAGTTCCATTTACTTTTCATTTGGTCACTGATTAAACTCACCTCTCTTTGAAGTCTAGAGTACGGGGCCCTTTTTAGTGGGAAAGAGCCAGGGTGAAGCACTGCGGCCCCTTGGGCCCAGTGCGGATTCTGCTGTAGCACTTGGGAGCCGAGGACAGACTGCAGAGTGCAGAGACCTCAGGCTCCACACGGGTGGCCCCAGGCCTGAGAGGCCCAGCCCAGGCTTTCAGGAGCCCTTGGTTACCTCTCTAGCCCACGGGCCCTTCCCTCTCCCCCCAGACTAGCTGAAGGAGGTGGCCAGGGCTTAGCTTCTTGGTCCATTTGCTGGCCTGCTTGCTGGGTTACTCCAGGTAGTTAGAGTGGTGCTGAAAGTAGTCTCCTTTGTATGTTTCTCTTACCCTTGTTTTGTCAGCTTAAAGAGAATAGTAAAAATTGGAGCAGAGATATATCATTATTTGTGTGTTGTTCTTTGACAGCTGAGTGGCCTCCTGTCTCCTCCGCCTCCCATGAGTTGGGTTTCCATAGTTCTCTCTTTCTGCTCCCCCAACCTCCTTTTATTTTTAACCTGAACTTCAGCATCCTAGCCAGGGCCAAGGGCAGGCCATGCCACTGCCTCCAGCTGCCCTGTGCCCCAGGGCAACCTGGTGTACTATTGGCCCCTGTGCTCAGTAGCTGCAGATGTGCTCTGGAGAAGAACCAGCCTAGGGCACTGACCAGGCAGAATGGTCCACCTGCTACCCTTTCTGTCTGTGTCGGCCCCACCTTATCTGATTTACCATTCTTGTTTTCACTATGAAAGAGAAAACTCCTCCCTGGCTAAGTATAGGAGTACAGGAAGAAGACAACCCAGAATGCTTGTGTCTGGTGGGCTTAGTCCTTGGCCCTTTTAAATTGGAATAAAGTCATGAAAGGGAACTTTTTACCTCTGAGGTTCTTCCCAGACTTTAAATTTTAATAAAGGCTGACTGTGATGGACTGAGCCAAATTGGCCTCCTGTGCCTCAGGTGCCAAGACGGAAGGTGGACGGAAGTAATGATTTGCCTGAGGTTGTCTCTCTGCCCACTTATTTTAAAAAATAATGAAATTCAGAAATTCTCTCGTCCTACTCACAGTAAACTAGCATTTGTTTCTTCAAGTGTGTTAATCTGCTTGTAGGAGGAAAGCGGGAACAAATGGACTTTCTGAAGAACCAGATTGTGTTATGGGAGCTTTTTTCCTTTGATCCCCTTTTTTCTTATTTAAAAAACCTCCGCAGTTTCCTGATTGAGTCATAAATCTTGGCCTCCACAGAAGGATTTCAGCAGCCTTTCCTCCTGAGTTTCTGAAGATGCTTCCAAATTCTTACTTGAATGTTTGTTGAGTGACTTCTGATAACTCAGCCCAGCTCTTCTCAGCTAGGGCAGCCTTGGACAATGTGTACCTTCTGTGCGTTTAGCTTGCTTCTAGCTCTGTAATCAATTTAAAGCTTTTCTATCCGCTGAGGTATGGAAGATGTCATTAAAACAGACTACACAGAAGAATAATCCCGGTGTGCCATTTTACTGCACACTTGTAGACTTTAATTCATGAGCTGCAGAGAGATGAGGAGGAAGACCAGGGATCAGCCGACTTGCTCAGAGCTAGTACCAGGGAAAGCCAATGTAGAGAGCCCTGTAAGCTCAAGATACATCAAGAGAACGCTTCTAAATGTTACGAATCTGTCATGAATCTATGATCTCTTTCATGTGAATGCTTCCTCCACTGGTACCGTGCACAGAACCTCCCTACCTTTTTATCTTGGGCTAATCTCACAGCTGGTGGCACCATGGATAGGAAGTCATGTGTTCAGATCCATCCACATACAATAGCTGTGTGATCTTGGGCAAGTCACTTCTCTGTTTGCCCCAGTTTCTTCAATCACATCATGAAGGTCATAACAGTACCTACCTTGCAGCGTTGTTGTGAAGATCAGATGAAATAATATTTTTTTAAAATCCTTAGCACTATGCCTGACACACAGTAGGTGCTGTATACATTCTTATTCCCTTCCCCTTCCCTTTGTCGCTTCCTAACAAATTCTTCTTTTTTTTTTAATGACTTGTTTATTTACTTTTAGTTTACAAGATTCAGTTCCACAATCACTTGAGTTTCAGATTTTCTCCCCTCCCTTCCCCCCCCCCCATGGTGGCGTGCAATCATGTATAGGATCTGCAAATAC
>CM053585.1:35047182-35065807 GCA_028646515.1 Pseudochirops corinnae | reverse complement strand
CATCTATATTCATGAGGGAGATTGGTCTATAATTTTCTTTCTCTGTTTTGTCTCTCCCTGATTTAGGTATCAGTACCATATCTGTGTCATAAAAAGAATTTGGTAGGCTAACAGATTCTTAAGAAAGGATTTTCCCTTATGCACCAGGGATGTTCCTGGAACTCTTACTAATTGTAAATATCACTGCACCACTCAGGTGAATCAGTCCTTCTGCTATCCTCACTCTTCTCTACTTGAAGAGACCACCTCATTTTTCCAGTTGTATGTCAATGTGCCAGACAACATTCTAAGTACTGGGGATACAAAAAGAGGCAAAAGGTAGTCCTTGCCATCCATGAGCTCACAGTCTAATGGAGGAGAGAGCATGTAAAGAAATCTATGCCAAGGAACCTATATTCAGGATAAATAGGAAGCAGCTAACAGAAGGAGGGTGCTAGATTAAGAGGGGTTAGGGAAGTCTTCCTGTAAAAGAGGGGGTTTTAGTTGGGACTTGAAGCCGGAATGGTCAATAGGCAGAGTTGAAAAGGGAGATCCAAGCATGGGGGCAGCCAGAGAAAATGTCCAGAGCCAAGAGATGGAGCTTCTTGGTCAGGAAACTACCAGGAGGGACATCTACTGTTAGAGAGTCTGATCTGGATGAAAATTCATCAGAGGAGACAGAGAAGGAGTGGTCAGGTAGGGAAGAGGGGAACCAGGAGAGAATGGTATTCTGAAGACTTAGAGAGAGGTTTCTTCAAGGTTCTCTTCAAGGAAGAGAGGGTGCTCAACAGTGTCAGAGGCTGCAGAGAGATCAAGAATAAGGATTGAGAAAAAGACCGTTGGACTTAGCAACTAAGAGATCACTGGCAACTTTGGAGAGAGCAGTTTCAGTGGAATGATGCAATTGGAAGCCATCTGGGGTAAGGGGTGAAAAGAGAGTAAGAGGAGGAAAAGGGGAGGCACCTATCATAGATGGCCTTTTCCAGGAGTTTAGCTGCAACAAGCAGAAGACATGTTAGTTATTGGGGATAGAAGGATCAGGTAAGGGTTTTTTCATGATGTAGGAGACATGTTTATAGGTTTAAGGGAATAAGTCAGTAAACAGGGAGAGCCTGAAAATAAGTGAATGGATGGAGATGACAGAGAGGCAATCTTAGGAGGAGATGGGCATGTACAAATTAAGTCCCCCTCATCATGTGAGACAGCAGTGAAGGGAGCGCATCATGAGGAGGGGTGAAAAGGTTTGAAAGAGCCTATTTGGAAAGGGGGCTAATGAGTCAATAGGGTAGGTATAGAAGGATTGCCTAGGAGTAGTGAGGGCCGGATGAGGTTGTTTAATATAAATTTGTAGTGGATCCAGTCAGAATAGTCGTGCAGTTTTTCTCCACCTTCATTCAACAGCACATCTATAGTCATGAAGGCAATGAATAGTGGGGGTGATCCAATGCCGGGAGGCTTGACTAGATGTAATTGGCGACATGGTGAAGGGGCTAGGGATTTAAGAGAAGAGACAAGTGTAGAATTGAATTGGGTTACCAAGGGATGAAAATAAGGAAAAGAGGAGAGAGTGGCCAGTGCAGGAGAGATGGCCTGGGAAGCAATTGAGAGGTCACGGTGTAGACAAAGAAGAGGGTTCAGCCTGGGAAGACAGAGGCAGAGCTAAAAAGCCAGTAGATTATAGTTGGATAAAAGAATTTCAGAATTCTTAAACACAAAGATGATTCACTTGTAGGCAATGGCAGAATCAAGGGTATGACCATCTTTACGTGTGACTGAGGTTTAAAGGAAGAGGAGCTCATAGAAAGTGAGTAAGTAGAGGACCTGAATGGTATTTTAGAGAGAGGCAGTGTCTCTGCTGAAGTCCCTTAGTATAAGTGCAGGAACTGAGGAGAGAAAAATTATGAGCCATGTATAGAATTCAGTGAGGAAGGAAAGGGGGTGACCTGTGGTGCTTATAATTATATACAACAGCCACCGGGATTTTGGGTGATATATATAAATAGCATGAATCTCAAAGGAGAAAAGGTTATTGAATGATGGGAGAACCCAAAAATGGCAGTGGGGATCAAGTCATATTCAGACTCCCCCACCTTGACTAGTGAGCCAAGGAAAATGAGTAAAAGTGCAGCCCATTAGTCAGGGAGGGTATATCAGCCAATAGATGGAATGAGAGGAAAAGACTTAGGAGAAAGGGAAGTTTGTTGCCTTTTCACATTGTTGGCATTCCGCAGCACACAGTGGAAGGGCTGGGTGGTGTTTGGTGTTTGGGGTGGTAGGATTGAGAGAGGAATGGAAATGAATCAGGTGGTAGAGCATGTGAATTAATGGTGTTTGGATGTTAACTTACAAGGTTTAGAATTCCTGAGATATGAGGGGTATATGACAAGGAGAGAGAATATTCTTTTTTTTTTTCAAGTTAACAAGCATTTATTAGAGTACCTATTATGTGCCAGGCACTGGGGATTCAAAAAAAAAAAACACACAAAGAACCAGCCCCTGCTTTCTAGAAGCTCAAAGTCTAATGGAAGAACCAACAAGCTGACGAAGAAGAAGAAGGAGGAGGAGGAAGAGAAGGAGAAGACATATCAAGGATAAACTGGAAACAATCAACAAAGGGGAGGCACTAAAATTACAGAGGACTGGGAAAGCTTCTAGCAGAAGGTGGGGCTTTAGCTGAGACTCAAAGGAAGACAGGGAAGCTAAATGAAAATGCCTAGAGTTGGGAGATGGAATGTTGAGTTCAAGGAACAGCAGCGAAGTAATGACTGAGGAAGATCCAGCAAAGGAATAAGAGAAAGAAGCAGGAAAGAGAAGGGCCACAGAAACCTGGAGGGAAGACAGAAGGAAAGGAGGGGATTGATGATGCCAGAGGCTGCAGGGCGGTCAAAAAGGATGAGAATTGAGAAAAGGTCATTAGATTTGGGAATTAAGAGACCTTTGGTCCCTTTGGAGAAAACAGCTTCTGTTGATGATGAGGTTGGAAGCCAGACTGCAGAGAATTAAGAAGTGACAGAGAAGGAAGTGGAAGTGTCAGCTGGAGAGAACCTTCTAAAGGAGTTTAGCCACAAAAGGGAGGAGAGTTGTGGGATAAGAGCAGGGGGGAAGAATGGAGCAAGTGGAGGTTTTTTTGAGGATGGAGGAGACACAGGCATGTTTGTAGACAGTAGGAAAGCAGTCAGTGGACAGGGAGAGACTGAAGATAAGTGAGAGAGTAGGCCCAGGGGGAAGACAGGATGGAATTGGATCACTTATGCATGTCATGGGGTTTGCCTTGGCAAGGAGAAGGGTCCTTCCCCCTCATATCAATCAAACACTTTTCCCGCACTGTCTTCTCCTTCACCTTTGTCTCATGAGAAGTATCCCTTCTGCTTGCCAAAGCAAAACCCAGAGGTGAAGGAGGAATCTTCATCCTTCCTCAAACCTCTCATAATTCTCCCTTCATCCTCTCAGCTGAGAACAAGGTGAGAGAATGTTCACCATTGAGAAGAGGGCACCACTCTTCCCAAAGAAGGCTGGAGATTGGTCTGGAGGCATGGTCAGGTGGTCAGATGAGAGGCCCTACTTCACTACTCCTTTTCCCTCTGAAAGCTAGAGATTAAGTAGGAAATGGCACAGCATAAGCAAGAACCCCTCTTGCCCATCAGTTTTGCTCTAGCAGGGAAAGAGGATAGGCTGGTGGGACGAAGTAGGCTTTGCCTCCTGCTGGTACAGATGGAAGTGGTTGCTTTGGGGCCAATGGAAGATGCTCCACCAGTGCTTCCCTCGGAGGACACACTGTGCCCAGCGGGAGATGGCAGGCACAAGGTGTACCGTTAGAGAAATGTTTTCATTCTCTTTTCAGCTGAGGGGGCTACAAATGTCACAAGTCATCACTGATAATAAGCGGCAGCTTACTGACACCTGCCATTCATCTTTCTTTTGCCCTTTGGGACATACACATGATCTTAGTGTTCCATGATCTGGGATTCTGTAGTGGGGAGCACCAAAGGATCATTGAAATGATGTGCAGTTTCTCAGACAGACTCATCATGACAATCTAGCCCCTTTTCCTCATCTAGTCCAATTCTGGGCTCAGCTCATTATTTCTCTGCGCTTCTTGCCCAAGATATATGCTCTGAGGGACTCAGTGGCCTGCCTGTCCAGCAATGTGCCATGATCTGGACAATAGGCGTTCCTCATATATTTGGCTTTTCCTTGTGGATCACTCAGTAGTGTGGACTATGTGATGCCAAGAGTGCCAGGGTTGGAACTGGGAGATGTGAGTTCCAGTCTAGACTTTGATACTTGAGAGGATGATGACATTTATGAAGTCACTTCATCTCCCTGAGCCTCCTGACTCCATGCTTTCTCACTAGGAAAGCCATTTGTGATTCCCAGAGCTCTATGTGAATGTTAGTTATTGTTGTTATTGTGGCTAGGTGGAGTTTATAGAAGAGGCCTTAGAACATTCCACAGGTCAGTAGAGTCAGCATCATCACCTGTGCACAAGAAAATCCATGTGTTTCTTTGTGCATATTGTTTAATAATAATTTTCCCCCAATTATATGTAAAGGCAGTTTTTTACATTCTTTTTTAAAATTTTGAGTTCCAAATTCTCTCTTTCCTTCTTCCCTTTCCCTATCCCCTCCCTGAGGTGGTAAGCAATTTGATACAGGTTATACATGTGCAGTCGTGTGTGAATATTCTTAATACCAAAGTGTTCTGCTTTCCATGGTACTTTGTGACCCCAGAAGTCTCAGTAAAGGTTCAGAAACTCTGGGGGATGGCAATGCACAATGAGTAGACTTTTCAGCCTATGCCTAAGGCATGGAAGGGCCACGTCATGGTCTGATTGTACCTCCTTTCTTTGCCTCTCTTCATCTCCTCTTCTTCATAGATGCAATTCAAGCACCGTCTCCTGCCCAAGACTTTCCTGGTTCCCCCACCTGCTAGCACCCTCCCTCCCTCCTGAACTGCTTTGTACATATTTCTCTTTCTTCACTTTGTGTTTATGCTGTATATAATTTTGGACACACTTGTTGTCTTCCAAGTCAGGTTACAAACTCTTGGCAGGTATGGATTCTTTTCATTCTTGTGTCTTCAGAGCTTAGCCTGGTGCTTGGCACCTATCAAGTACCCAATCAATCCTTGTTGCTTGAGTGTTGGTTGATAAAGTAGGGTTGTTTTGGAGGGAATCATTCCTCTCTGTCGCATTCTCCGTCTTCCACCCACTGAACTGCTCTAAATCGCTTCTTGGATCTCTGACATAGTTTTGAAGATAAGACCAAGTCACCACCTTAATTTTGAGAGTGAGGTTGGCTCCTATTTGTTTTTCCATTACTCCATTTAGCACCTGCTCTTACTTGAGTTGCAAGCATTAAATGTGGCAAAAATGTTGTATCTGGCAGATCACTTTTCCAGACACAGACAAGTGAGGGGTTTTAGTACCTTTGCTCCTGGTGGGACCCTGCTTTCCAGGCAGGATTTTGGACCCTCTGAATTACGGCAGATTTTCTGGATAAATCTAGTTATCTTTCTTTAAAAACATGCTGATTTTCAGACCTAGCCTCACAAACATATTTCGTGGTTCATTTCCAGTCATAACCATTTCTTTTCCTTAAATAAATGCCTTCTGGGAAAAACAGAAGGGACTTATCCTTCTAGCTGATTGGCAATTTGTAGAACAGTTTCACATGGTAATCAAGGGGAAAAAATAAACTTGATTTTATGGTGACTGAGATTGGATGAAAAGAGCTGCTATTTTAATATTTCTTTGTAATATACCCGGTCAGTCAAGGCTAACAGGCTTTATATAGGATCAGTGTATCATTGCATTATGGAATAGGAGGTATGTCCCAGCTAGCAGCTGAATGAGGACCACTGATAACTGGGACAACACTGAATAAGGCACACTTTGTTTTTTTTCCTGTCTTAATGAAGAGATTCTTGCTATATTCTGTAATCATAAGAGCTGATCTTTCTTCACTTGGGAATAGTACTCTGGATAGTAGAATGCAAAATTCTACTGCGGGAACTCATTGTACCTTAGAACTAGATTGATATTAGGAAAAAAAGTTACATTCTCTTACATGCAAACCTGTGTTTATGTGGAAATCTTTTGAGTATGAACATTGTAGTTCATTCTTGAAACAGATTTTAGTTAATAGAATACAAAGTCAGTTGAAAAATAAAAGTGCTTTACTGAGGTCTTTTGTGTTAGATTCTTTAAATATCTCACAGTCACTATTTCATTCATCTTTTCAACAATAAGGTCACTAAAGAACAAATTAGTTCCCCAACTTTTCAGATGGAGAAGTCCCATTGATTTGCCCACTGAGCAGATCAAAACTGAGGCAAGAAGCCCAAACTTCCAATTCCTGGCCTTATTTCTGATTCTACTAGTCTGGAAGCTTTGCATTTTTAAATTTATTTGTGATTGCTGTAAGAAATAGGAGATAGGCAGGGAGGCTCAGGACCTTATGCTGATTCTTTATAGTTGAGCCACATTAAGCCTGGGGATATAGCAGCTGAGCATCCCCACTCTGGATCTGGTTCATCACTCACAGACCACTGTAGAATTAAGGTGTCAGGCCAAAACCTGTGACCAAGGGAGAGGCAGGGAAGGGAATTAAAATGCTACTTAGAAAAGAAAAAAAGCCACTCACAGTAATATCCAGTGAGATAATATCCATAAAGGTGCTTTGCCAACTTCAAAGCGCTCTAGTCATGCCAACTATTAGAATTAGGTATTGGTGGAATTAAAAGCACTGTACCGAATATTATACGTGAAATTCTGTCAGGCACACCTGCTGTCCTCCCCGAACTCAGGTGTATAGAAGAAACTTAGTGAGACTTAGCAGTGAGAGAAACTGCAAAGAGCAACAGCAGCTCTAGCACAGGTACCCTTAAGGCCCAAGCTTGGCTCTGGGGAAGAGGCGGAGAAGAGGCATTTCCTTCATTCTGCACAGAGGAAGACTCAGGATGGGCTGCATCATCAGACTTCATCGGTGTGCAGGCTGATTTTGCTGAGCTGTTGTTTGTTTGGGGTTTTTTTTCCTATCTCATCCTTTATTACACTGGATAGCTCACCAGGGTTTGGAAATAAAGGTGACATAGAAACCAAAAAAAAAAATCAATTACATTTTCTAAAGGAAAAGGAGCAGCAGTAGTGAAAAATAGTGGTTCAGAGTTGGGAAGGCCTGGAGGTCCGCTCCGAGAAGCCTTTTTCAGTTCGAGTTGTTTGTTGTCGTTTAGACCAGTGTTCTGGGTTATGGGCATCCTTAGCAATGGTCAATGAGTATAACATTTTCTCTGCCCTTTCCCTATGGTTAGCAACCTCCCACTCTGTATTACTCTCCCAGACCCAGGGATGCCCAAAAACAAATACAGCCTTCCCCCCTCCTGTCCGTGTCCGTACCATCCGATCTCTCATTCCCATCTCCCTCAAGCCTAGCCTCTGAGATACACTCTAACTCTGCTTGACCCTCCTACGAGGCCCTCTGGAATTTGGACTCCCTAATTTAGGATCATGGGATTATAGATTTAGAGCTGGAAGGGCCCTCAGAAGCTATCTAGTCCCAGCCTTTCATTTTATCTTTAATTCAGTTGTATTTTCAGTTCCAGATTCTCTCCCTCCCCCACCCATTGAGACAAAAACAAAGCCTGCTATCATTATGGTTAGTTATGCAAAACAAATTCCTGAATTAAGTGTCAAAGAAAAGAAAAGGTGCTTCTGTGTGCCGCCTGGGTCCTTCAGCACTCTGTCTGGAGGTGGAGAGCATGTTTCATCACAACCCCTTTGGAGTTGTGTTTATCAGAATTCTTCAGTCTTTCTCAGTTGTCTGAATTGTTCTCCTGGTTCTGCTCACTTCGCTGTTCTTCAGTTCACACAAGTCTTCTCTGGATTGTCTGAAGCCATCCCCTTAACTTCTTACAGCACAGGAGCATTCTATCATTTTCATTTACCACAACTTGTTCAGCCATTCCCCGAGTGGGCATCCCTCAGTTTCCAGTTCTTTACTACCACAGAAAGAACTGCTATAAACACTTTTCTCCATGTGAGTCCTTTTCTTCTTTCTTTGTACAGATGAGGAAACTGAGGCAGGCAGAGGTCAAGCGGCATGCCCAGAGTCACAGGGCTAGTAAGGGTCTGAGGTCCCCTTTAAACCCAGATCTTCCTGCTCCCAAGCCCAGAACTCTGTCCACTGGGCCGGCCTGCTGCCTGACGGCTCTTTCCCACAGCCTCTCTAGCATTTGGGCTTTTCGTTTTTTGTCGGATTAGCCGGTTTCATGGGGGTGAGGTGGCACCTCGGAGTTGTTTTAATTTGTATTTTTCTCATTATTGATGATTTATCACTCATTTTATTGATGAAGAAACTGAGTCGCAGAGAAGTTAAGTGACTTGCCCAGGGTCACACAGGCAGGACACATCAGCTTTCTTTCCCACTGAGCCACATTTTACTGTGTGACAGCACATCGGGAAGCCAGGTCTGGGCTCTGGTGAGTCAGTGTCTGAAGAAGGCCTCTAATGGCTCTCCCTTTGCCACGCCCAGCACCTCATCCCTTTACCCTTTAAAGGAAGGGAAGGTCAACAGCTTCTCCTCCTTTTAGATTCTTCCTGCCGTGCTCCTTCCATTTTCTGGCTCTTACTGAGACCCATGGCACTGCTTCCCTGACCTCCCTGACCTTCGTGTCCATTGCTGGCCACACCCTCTCGGATACTTCGACTCATTGCCCCCACATTTATATGGTAACTACTATGCCTCGCTCCCCATCACCGTTTCCAGACAGTCCCTGTGCCATCATCACTATCCAAATTATTACCCAGTCCAGATCTGGATAGCTGTTATCTGCCAGTTGGTGTTGAGCCAATTCGGGTTTTTTTGATTGGTTTGTTTGTTTTTCAGTCATGTCCAACTCTATGTGACTCCATTTGGGGGTATTCCTGGCAGAAATAATAGAGTAGTTTGCCATTTCCTTCTCTGGTTCATTTTACAGATGAGGAAACCGAGGCAAACAGGATGAAGTGACTTGCCCAGGGTCACACAGCTAGCAAGTGTCTGTGGCTGGATTTGAGCTGACAGAGATGAGTCTTCCTGACTTCCAGCCCTTCGCTCTGTGTACTGTGGTGACCCCTAGCTGCCCTCTGCCTGGTACATAAGAGCTTAATAAATGCTTGTTGACCACCTAAAACCTAGCCCTGATTCCCACTAGTTATCTCTTCTACACAGTTGTTCTGACTGATTCTACTAAATTTGTTATCTAATCTCAGCCTTTCCTTTACTATTGCCAGGCAGTCCTTTTATTCATCCCTAATTGATTCTCTGTCCCACTTCCCACCTCAGCTGATACCAGCCTCTTCTTTTCCTGAAATCTCCCGGACCACCCCTTTCCTGCATAAGACCCAAAGTCCTCAGTCAGCTTGTACTTCACTGAGAGCTTCCTCTTCTCCCCTTCTCGTCCCCCTGTACCATAACATTGGCACCTAGTCTGTCTTCCATTGCTGTAGTCCCTGATGAAGAGGTAGCATTAACCCTTGCCAAGGCCAGCCCCTCTACATGTACCCTTGATCTGATCACCTACTGTCTTCATCAGGTTTTTTCCACTTTATCCCATCACTCATTTTCAGTCTTTGTCCCATCTCCTACTTCCTTCCCTGCTACCTACAGATATACACATCTCTCCCTCCTTAAAAAGCTCTCACTAGACCCCAGAGCTCATGTAAGCTGTGGTCCTGTCACTCTCCTCCCTTTTTTTAGCAAAACTCTTGGAAAAAAACACCTATGCTCATTACCGTCACTTTCTCTTCTCTCCCTGTCCTCCAGACTGTCTGTAGTCATCCTCATCACCACTACTGTCCTTTCTAGAATTACCAGTGATTCTTAATTGCCAAATCTAGCGACTTTTTCTCCATTCTCATACTTCACCTCTCTGCAGCATCTGACACTTTGCATCAGTTCATGTAGTCTTCCCAGGTTTTTTGAAACTGTCCTGCTCATCATTTCTTAGCTTACAATAATATCCCATTACAGTTATATACCACAACATATTCAACCATTCCCCAATTGATGGGCATCATCTCAGTTTCCAAATCTTTGCCAGAACAAAAAAAGCTGCTATGGACATTTTTGTAGCTCTAGTCCTTTTCCTTTTTCTTGTATCTCTTTGGGCTATGGACCTCGACTAGTAGGTTATTCGAACTAGATGTCCCATAGGACAGATCTAAAGCAGATGATTGTCTCCTCCCCAAAACCCCATTCCCATTCTGAGGGATTGTGTCAGGAGTATCACTCTTCTTCTAGTCATACAAAGTCAGAACATCTGTTCTATTCTCAGCTCTTCACTGTCACTGAAATCCTGCTTATACTTCCCCATGTCTCTGAAATCTGTACCTTTCTCTCTTCTCCACCATCCCTAGACCTTCATCAACCCTCATTCAGACTATTTCCATGTTCTTACAGCTTGGAGTGCCTCCCCTCAAGTCCTTTACACTGATGCCAGACTGATTTCCCTAAGATACAAACTGGACTGTGTCACTTCCCTACGTGGTCACCTCCAGTGGCTCCCTCTCCTGTTCCTTCCAGGATCAAATAGGAGAACCTCAGTTGCCATTTCAAGCATTTCCTAACATAGTCCCAACCTACGTTTCCAGACAGTTGACCTTTCTGTTCCTCATACAGAGTGTAGCATCACCCATGTCAAAGCCTTTGTATTTTTTCCTTCTACATAAGACTTTTGTGTTTTTATTTTTAAAGGCAACACATCTGTGTGTTTCCATTAATGAAAAGACAGATATCGATGTCCCTAGTAATCCTGCCCATAATCTTTGTATAAATAAGCACTATTAACCTTGGTGTGTCCCCAGTTTCTGTTCAGAGTGAGTTTGGCCAGTGGTGGGCAGTTTTATAGGGGATGGCATCCTGGATGATGACATGGTTTCTTTGGACCTCCACCAACTGAGTAGATGAGTAAAAGCTCTCACCACTCTGGCTTGGAAGCATAGAATGCCAAGTACTTGGGCTGCTACTGGGAATCTGACTAAGCGTAGGTTGTGGGAAGCAACCAGGAGATTGATTCATGACAGATAGGAGGTTGTTGCTACTTAACATTTCTTAAAACTTCAACCTTTGGGTTGTCTTTTGAGAATGTTTTTAAAAACCTGAACTTAAAGGGTAGGGCCTAGTAAAGATTAATTTTCCCTAGAAGAACAAGCCAAAGGCTAAAATGAATTGAATGCACATAGATGAGGCAGCCTGGCATAGGGAAGAAGAGAGGAGATAAGCCTTCATATAGCGCCTGCCACGTACCAGACATGAGGCTGAGCATTTTATAATTGTTACCTCATTTGGTCCTTATAACAACCCTGGGAGAGAGATGCTATTGTCATCTCCATTTTACAGATGAGGAAACTGAGGCAAACAGGTGGAGGGACATTCCCAGGATCACACAGTACGTTTCTGAGATCAGATTTGAGCTGAGGTCTTCCTGAGCACTGTGTCCCCACCTAGCTGCCTCCACTGCTATACAGTGGCCTGAGTACTAGATTTAATTTGGTATCCAGGACTCATTAACCGTATGATCATTAGTAAATTATTCTTTCTAAACCTTAATTTCTTATTTAAAATGGAAAAAATATCTTTAGTCCTAACTCACAGAAATGTTGTGAGGATCATTTGATATATATATACATAGAGTGTTTTGTAAACTTTTTAGAACTATAAATGTTAGCCATTATTATAAACCACTAGTGAGTTAATTAATCTTAATAAAGACAAAACTGTAATTTTTCCATTCATCCTAAAGATCATGCTTTCAACTTGTGAGTTTTGAGAGAGAAGAAAAATAAGACTCCAGCCTAGTAATGGTGGCTATTTTCCTACTGATACAGAAAACAAGTTAAGAATGTTTATTTCCTGTCAGAATAAATATAATCATTGAATGAGTGCACATTGGAAGTTATGTGGAAGATGAAGCAAATCTAAAGTTACCATCCAGCCCCAAATTTCCTATTCAGACAAAAATCATTAACTCAGGTTGAGAAGCTACTGGTTGTCCAGTGGACTTGATTATAATATTTTTCTTACATTCTTTCAGCAGAAGAGGTTAGAAAATAAATCTGCAACTCTGTATATAATGGCTCATCACATTTTAAATTTAAATTCAAATATTCATTGTCATAACTCTTTCAGGGGAAATAATCCCTTGGAGTGGCAATCTAGATTTCATTCTTGCTCAGGTGCTCATTTTCTCTTTCATTTGGAATTTAACTGGAACGACAGCAGTATTTCATCCCATAGCTTTGTTCCATCTGGGCCAGGGTGGTGATGAAACTGGCAGAAGTGCCTATCTTAGAGTCACAGATCTGACTGTCACACTGGCAGGGACATTAGGAAGCTAAATGATATGGTGGTGGCCTTCCCTTCCTTTCCCCCTGCCCCCGGAAGCACACACAACTCCCACTTCCTCTTCTAGTTGACTTTGAAGCAACGATGAACAGGTGAAACGCCTAGGTCCCCTTTCCCAAGCTGTTTGACCTCCTCCCACTCCCTGAACAAGAATGGAGACAAATGTGTGTGCCTGTTATTTTTTCCCATATAAATGGGCAGTTTTTAAGGAAAAACTGAATAGTCTGTTCCTTACATCTTTTAGTGGTCTTCCTCATAGTTTTTATTCCAGCAAGGCACTCCAAGACACAACAGGACCCGCCAGCTTCATTTCATCACTTTCATCTGTTGGCCAATGATTGCTAAAGCAGCTTTTTTCATTATCCAGAAATTTGCTTTGCCTTCCAAAAAGTTCCATTCACCCACCACTAATTCCAGTGGAAGAAACCATTTGAATGATGGAGGAAACTTTGACCCAACTAGGTACTATTCCACTCTTTTGTCCTTTCATGGAGCACCATCTCTTCCAAGAACCATGTATCCTGTTTGTATTTTCTGAGATGTGGCTTTTTTTCAAGGCAAGAGAAGGCCTTGGCCACCATCCTTCATTTGTTGGAAAGATAACTGGTACTGGAACCTTGAATGAGCACTGCTTCTCCTAGCTGGGGCAGCATCCAGATTACCTACATTGTGTGAAAACCCCTCTCTTTTTGGTGGTTGGGGGAAGGACAGGCTAATTCTGAGGCACACACAGACTCTCATTCTTTTTCTGTTTAGGGCCAAGGAGTGGGAGGGCTTTTTGGTGGTCTGTGATACAATAGGCAAAAATTGTCCATTTAAATTGAAGAGATACTCTGTGGTGGCTGCACATTGCCCCATTGTGGTTAGCATCTATGAAAGCCATTTCCTGCAGTAAAAAGAAGTCCTCTGCTTTCTGTACCAGGCTGTGTAAGAACAAATATTTCTGTTTATCAGAGTCTCTGCACAGCTCTGACAAAGTGATCGTTTCTTTTGTCTTTTTTTGTGTCATGAATTCCTTTCCAACTGGCCCTGGGACCTGGGATATGTGGACACTATTTCAAAAGGAAATTCCTGCTGCTGGTTTATTCTGGCTTCTGTTGAAGAGGAGCTAGCTAGTGTCTGAGCCTCGCTATGTTGCTTCTTGCTGTTGACAGAGTTGTAACTGTTGAGAGGCCGAGGGCCCAGCTGCCCTGGCTGCACAGCAAATCACTGATGTCACAGATGCCAGCACAAATGGAACTTGGTGTCAGAGGTCCAGCAAGAGCTGCAAGTGCGGGAAAATGACTTCTCTGCCACTTCAGCTCCATCCGATATAGGGAATAAGAAGTACATTCCACCTTAGAAACCAGAGACTGCAGCTGTGTTCCCACATATCCTCTGATGGAGACTTCATGTGTGCAGTAAAGGTGAGGAGATGGTATAGTCAGCTTTGCAAAATGAATGCCAGTGCCACAAAAGCGGCAGAGAACTGGAAACAGACGGTGTGCACATCCATTGGGGAATGGCTGAACAAGTGATGGAACACCACCGTGCTGTAAAAATGATGCAGGGCAGGGTTTTCAGGAAACCTGGGAAGACTTGTTTGAACTGATGCAAAGTACAACAGTATTATAAAGAAAAACAATTTTGAATGAGTCAGAACTCTCATTAATGCAACGACTACCTTTAGTTCCAAGAGACTCATGATAAAACATGCCATCCACTTCCAGACAGAGAGCTAACGGATGGACTCAAAGTACAGATTGAAGCATGTTTTCTTTTTTCTTCTTCCTTCTTTTTTTTTGGGGGGGGGGGGGAGAATATGTCTAATGTGGGAATTTGTTTTGCGTGACTCTCATTTTTCTTGCCCTCTCAATGGGTGACAAAGGCGAAGGTGGAGGGAGAGCATTCAAAACAGAAAATAAAATAAAATTGAATTTTAAAAAGAAATGCTAGCCAGTTCCAGTGGACCTCACTGAGTGGGGTTTGCTTACTCCTTTCCACAAAGGAGAACATACAGACATGCACACTTACAGCAAGCAAATAAGCATGTATCAGGCACTCATTCTAGCACCGTGCTAGTCCCTAGGGATACAAACATGAGCAAGGGACATCGTTTCTATCCTCAGGGAACTCCTCTTCTAATGGGGAAGACACGCCCATAATGGCATGAGCCCACCATGCTGAGGAGATGTCCGGGAAGTGGCACTGGAGGCCTGGCTCAGGCAGGACGATGCTGTCCCAACCCCTTAGGGACCACAGGGAAGGAGTACAGAGTTCTGTTGGGAGGGAAATGAGAGAGCAGCTGGGAAAGGGGATGGGGATGCATTGCTTCCCAAGTTAGTTTCCAGTTGAAAGATTTTGCTCATTGCTCAAGATTATTGCTGGTGCGGGGGTTTCCTCTAGGCAGAATTTAATTCTATATCGTTGTACATTTTTCTTTGTAAGTGGCATGCTAACATTTGCAGACTTTTTAGTAGGCAGTACAGCAGACAGCACACAAAATTTCTCCCGTCGGGCAGGTCCTTGGGTTGCTGGAGTCCGAGTCCTTTCCCATTGTCTCTTGGCTGCTGCTATAACCACTCTGTAGGATCTTGGGGAATCCCAGAGGGGGTCAGTAGTAGAAGAGGGTAATGAACAGGGTCCTCTTGCGAACTCCTTACTCATGTGCTTTGCATGAGAAAAATGCCTTTGTGGGCTATGTTAGAAGCTGTATTTAATAATTCTTTTTAAATCTAGTCTTAGAAATGTAAATGTCTTATTTTGTAGAGTAATAAGTTGTTTCCTTCAGCCAAATCTGGTAACATTGATTTCCCAAACTAAACCAACCACAGAGAGGAAGTAACCTCTTTTTTTCATTTTCTTTTCTTTTTTTTTTTTCTGAGACACAGTCACTTCCCACTAAATAATTTCTGCTTATGTGGTCCACACTTGCTTAATACTTGGGAAGGAAAAACCTTGCAGAGGGGGGAATACAGTGAAGAAAGAAATTAGAGCAAGGGCAGACCAGGATGTAATATTTTCCCTTTCCCAGGTTATGTCAAAGCCAGATTGAGTGGGATGAGGGCAGAGAATGGATCATGAACAAGTTTTATTTCCTGCAGGCCTATTGGGTGGGAAACATTTTTCATGATTGGGGACTTTAATTTGACACAGATGCCAGGCATCTCCTTGGACCTTTCATGAATACATGCATTGCTAAGGCTGCTTTTGGAGCTGTGCAAAGGATGTGTATCCACATGTTATACACCTCAAAGCCTGGGTTCCCATGCTGTTAGCCTTTCTCCTGTCTCTGTTCTTCAGGCTCTGGAGGTTTGGGGCTGCACCTCCTACTCGAGGACCTTCCTGTTATTTGTACTTCCGTCGTGTCGTAGACTCTTTTATTTAACTCACTTCCCCCAGACAGGTCAGACTGGCCTTGATAAGTAACAGATGGATACAACAGAGGCAACAAATTAGTGGAGCGAATCTCATCTGGTTGTATATGACGGAGGAAAAAGAATTCTCTTTCAAAACCATTTTAACATATTCATTGTAATACTCAGATACTCCTCCACTCAATCTGTGACTTCATCCCTTGGGATATTCCCTCAATCGATAGGGACCATAATGGTCTTGCCATGTGACCAGCTTATTTTTTCCCCTATCATTCATTTCTCTAATGGCATCTTTTATCCCTATTTCTCTTAAATCCTCCTTGGTTATAGGGTATATCCTGTTTACACCCATCATCTGCCTCTGCCTTGCCCTCTGGATGATATTCATTGTGAGTTCTTTAGTTACCATTTTGTCCCCATCTCACAGCTACACAATAACCCATATCCATTGTAGACACCTATAATTTTCAAATCCTTGAACTCTGATTCCCATATTCTTCCAGAATGACACAATTGGTGCTCAAGTTTCTGTGCTTAGGGTCACCAGAATGCTGCGTCATGGATAATCAGTCAGCTGTTCAGTCCTGAACCTGCAGGTGGACTTTCCCTCCAGATTAGCCATCCAGAAGCCAGTGTCTAAGGCTCCCTTGTCAATTTCTGGAATACACTTTTGCTCTGAAATCGTTTGCTTTTATCCCCGTTATATTGATGAATGATCAAAGATAGACTAGGTAGAGATATTTAATGACTGCCAAAGGAGTAATAATTTGTCTTGTTGACATTAAATGCAATTAATTCATACCCCTTTCTTGCCATTCAAGTAGACAAGGCATATAATTCCAAAAAGCTCACTGATTAAATTTTAATGGCCTTTGCTGTCTGTCATTTAGTGCATGCTCAGTGAGTCTGAACCTTTGCTTGATTTTCTCCCAGGAATTTGTTTTAAGGAAATCAAAATTCAGATATTAGATACAGAAGGGGGAAAGACAGTCCTAATGGGGGCTTACTTTCTGTGGAACTGAGATATGTTTCATCAGATCACATCCCTCAGGAACAGAACTTTCTTGTGGCCTGAAACATGCTTATTGGCACTTCCCCAACTGATAATAGCTCCATTGCTCATCATCTTCCAGAAGTATTTCTCAGTCCATTTTGTATATGAGTGCAAGCATTTCTGAAGCGTTGTGTACATTTCCCCTGGTATATGCCCAGTCATTGTTGAAAGATTCCATGGGGGATATGCTAGAGGCCTTCTTCTCACAGATCTAGAGCCAGAAGGCCCTCAGAGTAATTTAGTCTACCCCACATTCTACAGATGAGGAAACCGAGCCTTAGAGCTTGTCAAGCAACTTACCTGAGGTCCTGCATGTAGTAAATGGGTCCCCAAACTCCAAACTCAGAGCATTTCTGCATGGTCTCACTGTCTTCTCTGGACACCGTGGTCAGAATGTCTCCATAAGGTCTGAGTTGGCCAGATTCATAGATGGTGCTTTTTGAAGGCTTGTGGTCTGACTAGCCTGGGCTTTGTCATGTTCAGCACTTGCAACCCTGGTGCCAGAGACTGGCCTGGTTATTCCTCATGAGTAACTTCCTGTCTTTTGTGTCTGTGCTTTCCTTTAGGCTGCTCCCTCCTCTCCTGCCCCACCCCCCAGCCCCACTTTTTCTTACCTGGAATTCACTCTCTTTTTGCTGTATCTCCTGGAATCTCCAGCTTCCTGAGGAGTCCTGCCCCAGCACCCCTCTATACATGGGCCTTTCTTTACCCTTTCCTCTGCTAGCACACACCCAAATCCTTTTATTTATTTTGTACATCTGTGTAACCTGTCATCTTCACTGATGTATTATAAGCTCCTTAAATGAGGGCAGAGACTGTCTCATTTTGTTCTTTGGATCTCCAAAGCCTGGACCTGGTACATAAAAAATGCTTAATAAAGACTTATTGATTGACTGATTGATGAAATCTATGAACCTGGAAATATGTAATTGATGCAGAGTGAAGGAAGCAGCGTAGGGTAATGGTATATACAAAAACCAAATAATGTTATTTTTTTTAATTAATAGATAAAATAATTTATTTTAAAAAAATAATTTTTTAAATTTAACTAAATTAGTAGATGAGGAAGATGCTGTGAATATAGTTGGCCTAGGTTTAGAAAAGTTTTTGACAAAATGCTTCCTACCCTTTTGGTGAAAGAGATGGAGAGATAGCGTTAGGTGATCATCCCATCAGATGGATTTAGAACCAGGCTCAAAGAGCAGCTGTTCAGGGTTGGAAGTCAGTGTGGCAGAAGGTCTTTTGGATCTGTGGCCCGGGGTCTGAGCTTGACCTGGTACTGTTTAATGCTTATCTCTTCACTGACTTGTATAAAGGTATAGTTGGCCTGCTCATCAGAAGTGCAGATGACACCTAGCTGGACAGAGTCACTAACACAATGGATGACAGAGTCAGGATCCAAAAGGACCTTGACAGGTTGAGCACTGAGATGAATCCAATAAGAAGAAATTCAATAGGGATAAATGTAAAGTCTTGCACTTGGTTGGGCACAAGAGAATCAACTTCACAAGCATTAGATGGGGGTGAGAGAGGAGCATGGCTAGACAGCAGTTGTTTCTGCAAGAGATCTGGGGGGTCTGAGTGGCTTGCAAGCTGGACAGTTGTCAGCAATGAGGCGTGGCAGCCGAAAGAACTGATGTGGCCTTGATGTGGCTGCATTCAGAGGGCCACAGCTTCCAGGAATGCAGAGATAACTGTCCCCCTGCTTCTGTCTTCCTCAGACATTCCCAGATACCCCGATTTATTTTTTTTGATCATTTAATTGATTTATTTACTTTTATTTTACAAGATTCAGTTCCAGAATCCCTTGAGTTTCAAATTTTCTCCCCTCCTCTCTCTCCCCCCCCCCCCCC
>CM053585.1:35018999-35046682 GCA_028646515.1 Pseudochirops corinnae | reverse complement strand
GCTTGTAGATATCTTTAATTTCTGTCTCTGAAAATTGCCTGTTCATATCCTTTGACCATTTATCAATTGGGGAGTGACTTGATACTCCCATTTATAACCAGGAAAAAAAGTTAGAGAGAACCACCTGACACAGCTGCTGTGTCTCATAAACACCTGCAGTATTCTGAGCCCACACTCCCTTGTCTCTAAAGACGAAAACTTTGGAACCAAAATGGCCGTTCTCTTTAGTCTGAGTTCAGAAGCCTTTGGGTTTATTTTCATGTATAGAATCGCAGAGTCTGAAGTTGGAAGGAGCTCTAATGGCCTTCTTGTCTAGACCCATCTGCTGTAAGGGGTTATCTGGCCCCCTGCTGGTTACCAGAGGAGGGGACCCACCACCTCTCAAGATGCCCTGCTTTACTTTTGGACAGCCCTCATCCTTAGGAAACTGCATTTTAACTCTCTGCAACTTCTGCCCCTTAGCCTCACTTGACCCTCAGGGAATCAAAAGAAGAAATCTGATCCCTCTTCCATGTGCTATTCTGTCTCTCAGGCCCCAGGCCCCTGAGGCTTCTCTTCTCTAGGAAAAACATTCCCAGTTCCTTCAACAGATCTTCAAATGTCCCCATTGTCTTTCTCTGGATACTCTAGCTTATCTATGTCCTTCTTCAGCTCTGATGCCAGGAAGTGAACTCAGCGCTGCAGATGAGGTCTAAGGAAGACAGAGGCAGGGGGCTGGTTATCTCTACATGGAAGCTGTGGCCCTCTGAATGCAGCCACATCAAGGCCACATCTGTTCTTTGGGCTACCACACCTCATTGCTGACAACTGTCCAGCTTGCAAGCCACTCAGACCCCCAGATCCCTTGCAGAAACAAATGCTGTCTAACCATGCTGCTCCCGTCCCAAACCCCATCTAATGCTTGTGAAGTTGATGAGAAAGACTTTACATTTATCCCTATTGAATTTCTTACTGGAATTATCTCAGTGCTCAACCTGCCAAGATCCTTTTGGATCCTGACTCTGTCACCCATTGTGTTAGTGACCCCATCCAGCTGGGGCTAGGTGTCATCTGCACTTCTGATGAGCAGGCCAACTATACCTTTATACAAGTCAGTGAAGAGATTAGTATTAAACTGCACCAGGCCAAGCACAGACCCCCAGGCCACAGATCCAAGAGACCTTCTGCCACACAGACCTCCAACCCTGAACAGCCGCGCTTTGAGCCTGGTTCTGAATCCATCTGATGGGATGATCATCTGACGCTTGTCTCCATCTCTTTCACCAGAAGGGTAGAAAGTATTTTGTCAAAAGCTTTTCTAAAATCTAGGCCAACTATATCTGCAGCATTTCCCTTGTCTACCTAGTTTAATAATCCTGTCAAAAAAGGCAGTGAGGTGAATCTGGCACGAGCGCTTCTTGGTGAAACCTGCTGGCTTTTTGTCATAACTGCTTCCTTTGCTCAGTGTTCATCATTCTAGAGTTTAGCACTAATCAAAGTCAGACTCACAGGACATTAGTGGCATTCTTCTCCTTTATTTAAAAATCGCTTCATTTGCCCGTCTCCGATCTTGTGGGGGACCTCGCCCTTTTTTCTCTCACCTTTCAAATATCGCAGTGACTGTAATCATATCTGCCAGTCACCTGGGCTGAGTGACTTGAATTCATTAAGAGCAACTGGATGCTTTTCTTCCCTACTTATCTTGGGTGTCAGCCCCCTGTTAGTCATGTTTTGTCCTGTTGCTTTCAGGCACAAAGGTCATTCTGCTGTGCAGAGAAAGCAGAAGCAGCCTAAGTAAGAATCAGGCAGCTCTGCCCTCTCTCTGTTGTTAGTTGTCTTCCCGCGCACCTCAAGCAAAGGCCTGCCGCCTTTGGTGCTCCTTTTTCTCCGACTAGAACTAGTTTTTAACTTTTGCTGTCCTTGGCTTTCCCTCGCCAGTGTCAACTCATTCTGAGTGCTAATTATAGAGGCGTAACACAGGCATTCTGTTCCCTGGCCTGGCTTCCTTTGTACATGTTTTGTTTTGTTTTTTAATCTAGATTGGTTGGTGAGTTTACTGTGCATCTACATTGTTCTCTTCACACAAATCCCATTTTTCCTCATCATTAAAATTGTTTCCCTTTCCCTTTGTACTTTGGAATTTCATTCTTGAGAATTTCCCATTATGCCTGAGATGACTTTCACTAGGTAGAGACTATCATCCCTTTTTATCTGTGTAACAGCACTGGGCATATCAAAGGCACTTTAAAAATTCTTGGTGATTGGTTAATTGATTGATTGGCAGTCCACTCCCTATAGTCTTTGGGCTTTTAATGGATTACCATAAGGACTTTCTCATATGGAAAGTGGGACAGATGCTTTGCTTTGGGTTTTACTCTTGGTTCTCATAGATATGTACACTGTACAGAGAAGCATCTTGAGAGAACAATTGTACTGACTAGTCCATAGTGCTGACTCTCAGGGAGTGTTCTGTGAATCTGATGCTACAAAAAGGAACGACTCTGCCACAGGAACACGACAAATACTAAGATGATTGCATTGCTTTGCCGAAGGACTTTTGTTCTACATGTATGCATTTTAGCGGTCACAGGAGTTGTGTGACCCCAGACCTGATTCAGCCTATAATTCTTGGGGCTACTTCTGGGCCTGTTCCCCTGTGGCCATCCTCACACTGGCAATTCCTCCACCCCCACAGTCTTCCAGTAGCAGCAAGTTTGCCCCTGAACCTCCATTTGACGAAGCACCCACTACAGACATGCTTATTTCAAACTTGGGTCAGCCCATGACTGCCGGAACTGCTTCTGGATCTTGTCTCAACACAGATACCTCCCTTTCAGCTCCCCCATTAGAATGTAAACTCCTTGAGATCAGGGGGAATGATACTTTTTGCCTATATTTGTGGTCTTAGCATAGTGCCGGACACATAGTAAGTACTTCCTAAAGTCCTTATCTGTCTGTCTATCTATCGATCCATTTCTTGATCTATCTGATGCCATGGGTTTGAGGAAGACACCACATGAGTAAGTGCTGAGTAAAATGTCTCATGATCTAGCCTGTGTCCATCCATGACTCATACCTATCCTTGTAAGCCTGCTCTTAGAAATCATCTTTAAGTGCTGTTTGTCTGTATACAGAAGCTTTTTTGTCAGGAAAACCCCACCTCATTGGGCCAAGCCTCCTGGACTGTCTGCTGTAGAATCTTCAGCCCAGAAGAGATCCTCAGAGGTCATCTCCTTTTCCTCACGGCATCAAGGTCTGGGGAGGTGGTGTTGTATAGGAAAAAGAGTCCACGAGACAGGAGTCAGGAAGACTGAACTCTGGCTTTGACTCTGCTGTTACCTAGCCTTGTGAATTTGGACCAGTCACTTAGCCTGTGGTCAGTCGTCTTCTCATCCTTCTGACTGTGACACTCTGTAGTCTGGGATCTAAAACGGGCCTCCTTTCATTTTAAACAACATTAGGAAAAGGAAGTTCCGTAACCTTCACCAGCAGCCATTTTCAGTATCCTGCAGTGCGTCGTTGTGGCTGTGGAGTTCAGTCATGTCCAACTCTACGTGGCCCCGTGGGCTTTTTTTCCAGGGGGTTTTCTTGGCAAAGATACTCTAACAGTTTGCCATTTCCTTCTCTAGTATTTCCCATTTTACAAATGAGGCACTGAGACAGATAGAGATTAAATTACTTGCCTAGCTAATAATTGTCGGAGGCCAGATTTGAACTCAGATTGTCCCGACTCCAGGCCCAAGTCCTCTATCTGCTGCACCACCTAGCTGCCCCTTATTGTTCAAATAAAGTTACTGGTTTTTTAGCACCTCACATCATTACTGTTTTCCTCAGTCTTGTGCCCCTTATAGTGTAGACAGTAGGAGGGGCAGCTGGGGGGCACAGTAAATAGAGCACCAGCCCTGAAGTCAGGAGGACCTGAATGTGTCAGACACATGACACTTGTTAGCTGTATGACCTTGGGCAAGTCACTTAACCCCAATTGCCTTGCCTTCCCCCTCCAAAAAACAAAACAAACAAACAAAAAAACCCAGTAGGAGCCAAAACATCTCTGAGGACCATGAAGCAATATAGAGCTGTTTCAGAAAATAGCTCTGTTGGAATGTAGGGTCTATGGTAATGCTGCAGATCATTAGACAGTAAAGTAAACAAACAGGGAAAATTCCCTTACAGTCAACAACTGTGAATTTTTTTGGTTTATTTTTCGTTATAATGGCATTTATTTAAAATAAATATGTTGCTACAAGTCATTTTCCTTGCCTGCAGGGTAAAAAGAAACAGACCAGACTACCGAAATAGCAAGCTTGCTCTAATCAAATAAGGGATACTGCCACCTTGGTCTTAATTCCCAGATCTTTTAGGGGTATTGTGCGGTTTGGAAGCTTATGGTTGTTTTATTTTGGTGGTTGGCATTCTCAAAGAAGACTAAAGAAGGCCAGACAGAGGTTGGGAACTGTGAGTATGGGACGTTGCACGCACTGCACTGTCAGGCTCAGTACTTTGTTAAAAGAAATCACTCAGTAAATAGGTAAAGTGGAAGAGGGAAGGATATTCTTGGAAATCAATGTGGTGTAACTACAAAAACTATCAGTAAATTTTTTTAAAGAGATCGTTGGTACTTTTGGAGAGAGCAGAGAGAGCAATTTCAGTCAAGTGGTGAAATTGGAGGCCAAATTGCAAGGAGTTGAGAAGTAAGTTAGGGGTGAGAAAGTAGGAGCAACAAGTATAGGTAACTTTTTCTTTTCTTTTTAAAAAATTTAGTATTCATTTTTAACAGTAATATTTTAAAAAAATTTTGAGTTCCACATTCTCTCCTTCTCTCTGGCCCCTCCCTCACCCATTGAGAAGGCAAGCAATATATCAGTTATACATGTGAAATCATGCAAAACATATTTCTGCATTAAGCATGTTGCCAAAAAACAAGACAAATGAAAAAGTGAAAAATTATACTTCAATTTGTACTTGTTTATCAGTTCTCTCTCTGAATATTTTCTCTCTCTGATGGTATTTTTCATCATGAGGCCTTTGGGAATTGTCTTGGATCATTGTATTAATCAAAGTAGCTCATAAGTCTTTCACAGTTGATCATCATCGAAATATTGCTTAAACAGCTTTTTCTAGTAGTTTCACTTTGTAAAAATGGAAAATAGATCAGTAACCCAAAGGGATGAAAGGGTCAAGGGAAGATTTTTTTAAGGATGAGGGAGAGATCTAGGCATGTTTAATGGCATCAGAGAAAACATCAGTAGATAAGAAGAAATTGAAATTTAATGACTGAGAAGGTTGATTGAAGGGACAGACTCCTAGAAGAAGCAGGAAGAGATGAGTTCAAGAGCAGTTCTAGAACAGGAGAAGAGGGCTGACCTTAGCAAGGAGAAGGGCCACTAACGCCTTGCAGACTGTAACAAAGGAGGAGAGGGCAGAGAATGATGCTCTGAGGTCATTTGAAATGTAGGATTGGGGAGAAGAAGAAGTTCTCAGTGGATAGAATCAATTTTTTTTAAGACAATCATTGAATAAAAGTTAGCAGTCTTGTTGGTGGGATGTCATGGTACTACTCGGGTTCTTACTAGCAGAAATTCAGAGTCTGAGACCTCATTCCTTGCTCAGAGATTTAATGTGCTATACACAACTACCATTTGTTTCTCCTGTTAATGAATGGCATTGGGAACAGAAACTTTGCCATCTATGTTAAGACATTACTGATTAATTCCCTTCCATTCACTCACAGTTATTGAATAAATGAGATCCTATTCCTAAGTGATGCTTTCTTTAGGCAGAATGCCTCCGTATGCTTACAGTGGGAAATATACGTCATGGGAAATATGTTTAAAGGATACCCCTTAAGTGACTCTATCACCACATGTGATACAGTAGAGAGACATATGTCTCTGTCACAGCTATACTCTTACTAGACTGAAGCAGCCAGAACATAACATGTGTAAATATGGATTCTACATCTCCCTAAAAACTTAGTGGGAAATTATATGAACTGAAGCTGGTAATCATATACCTGGAACCCAACATCTGCGGCTCATCTTTAAGGGAGAATCTGAGTGCACACAAACCTTCAAGGGACTGGTGTACCACATTCTAAGAGGAAGCTGCTGATCTCTTTGTCACAATGAGATATTCATGTTGTAAGTCTCCTGGCTGATGCTGTAAACATGTCATCTTCCTTGATTTAGCTTCACATAAATGGCAGGTTATTTTTCTTTGGAGACTCACAAATTAAGGAAGCACAAACCATGTTAATGACCAACTGAAAACAGATCTGGAAGCCTTCCCAAAAGGTCCTGGCACACAGGTGAAGTTTGTGGGGTAAAGGAGGATTCTTTTTTTTCCCCTTTCTTGGGAGTCTTCTCTCTGCTCTGCAGCAAAATCACTTTCTCCTTGGCTTTTCAAAGTGATTTGTTGAAAAGACGTTTCCTTAGCAGGTGCAATAATAGTATAAGGATTTTGGAGGAGCTACAGGCTAGGCTGTGTGTGGGTGTGACTGAGTAGAGTGGCCATGTTGAAATCTGAATAAATTGGCAGACCCTTTCAGGATAAGAGGGACTTTGCAGAAAGGGCAAAAAAAGGGCTCACATGCCTTGTAGGAATCCCCAGATTCTGATGTATCTAATTAGCAAGGAGTTCAAGTCCCATAGTTGTCTGTTGTGTGAAAGATCCATAGTAAGTACTATGGAGGAGAAGGCAAAGGAAAGCTCCCAGCCATGCATTTGGGAAGGGGAGATCTAGTGGGAAAGATAGAACAGAAAAACCTAAAGCAGCCTCTTAATCCAGAGTAAACACTCTCATCCATACTACCTGTTAGACATTTCAGACAACTGTCTCCTTTATTTCTGTTCAGGGCAACACCTTCTCTTAGGCTCTCAGATTTACAAGCTGGCCATTAGCTTCTGCTCCTCTCTTCTACATCCCACATGTCCATTCAGTTCTTAGATCTGGCCATTTCTGCCTCTGCAACACTTCAAAGCTAATGCCTTCCCTCTACTCACAGCATCCACCTTAGTTCAGGTCCTCATCACTTCTCACTTAGATCATTGCACTGGCTCCCCCGTTGATTGGCCTTGCCTCAAGTCTCTCCCCTTTCCATTCCATTCTTCCCACCGCTGCCAGAGAGGTTTTTCTGAAAGACTGCATCTAACCATGGCACTCCTTAGTAGACTCACATGGCTCCCTATTTCTTCCAGGATAAAATATGGAGTCCTGCACTTGGCATTTAAAGCTCTTCACAACCTTGCCCTTTCCTTTTACCTTCCACCCTGTCAGTCATGCGCTCTATAGTCCATCCAAACTAGCCTCTCCTGTCTTTCAAAAACATGGTACCCCGTCTCTCCTGACCCTGCTTCATACTTGGTGTGCACATCTCCTGACCTCCTCCTTTCTTCCTTCCTTCCTTTAGGATGCAGCTCAAGCACACATTCTACATGAGACCTTTCCCTTTCCTCATTCTCTGTCCCCCTTCCCCAGTTGCTGACCCTCTCTAACTGCATCCCATTCATTTCGTGTACACTTACATATGTACCTTCACTTACTTTCTCCCCCAGGAGAACATAAGCTGCATGAAATCGTTGTTACTTTCTTTTGTTTCTGTATCCCCAGCACTTAGCCCAGGGTTTGCCATAGAAGAAATGTTTAAAAAAAAAATTAGGCCTCATTGATTGAGGCATCATGCTCTCATGGATAGAGAACTAGCTTTGGAATTTATAGCCTGCCTGTGGGCTATACTAATTGTGGTACCATGAGCTAGTCTCGTAACTTAACCTCTGAATCCAGCAGGCAGCTTTCAAGTATTACTTACAGGAGAACTGTATCAGGGGGCAGCAGGATGAGGAACTTGGAGGTGGTACCATTTATAGACTAGAAGTTCCAGCCACTGATGAAATCACAGGTCTGGAGCAAAGGTTGGGGGGACCAGTGATCAGCAGAATATTACATATAAGGACCCCCACCCCCAATTCTTTAAGGACTCTGCTTTATCCAGGCACAAGGAAAGAAGGAAGGAAAGAAAAAAGGAAATAGGCATTTATTAAGTACCACTGCTAGGGGCCAGGCACCATGCCAAGTGCTTTACAAATAGTATCTCATGTGATCCTCGGAACAACCCTGGGAGGTGGGTGCCATCATCATTCCCATTTAACAGCTGAGGAAACTGAAGCAGTTAAGTGATACGCCGTAGCACCAATGCAATATTTTCAGCATCCACAATCATGATAAAGACCACAATTATATGTATCGCATGACATCACAAAATATACCAAACTCTCCAGGTAGAGGACAGACCTGAAGCATTTATTTAGACACCAGAAAACCCAATCCCAGAACCAGTAAACCGATTCCATCATAATAGCAAAGATATTAAGAAGCCATAATAACACTGAGAGCCACAGCATCCTTCATCCTTCCCACAAACCAATACAAGATCAATATTTTCTCACAAACCTCTCTCTCTCCTTGCCTGAACACCTCTCTCTCTCTCACCCGCTTGCTAACTCTGGCTCTGGTTCCCAACTTCCTGTGCGCTCTGCTTCCCTTCAGCTAACTCCTCCCACCACAGGCTCCATGTGACCACATTTAGCCTCCCAGGGGGCAGAGTTTACTTTCAAAGCAGGGAAGGTCTTCAGATTCCCCCTAGGTCTATTATGAAGGAGCAGGGAAGATCTTCAAATTCTCATTCCCATCACACATGGCCAAGGTCACCCAGCTCAGAAGCTGCCTTTGAACTACTGGAAGTGAGACTGATAAAAACATAGTAAAATTGGGTTATGTTTTCCTTTTTTTTCCTCCCCAGTTAAGGATGGAAGGGAGAGAAAATTGATTTGAAAAAACAAAATTAAATTTTAGAAAATATGTATTTATGGAAGAGGGCACTAAGGCAGTTGTGGTAAGTATGGCTGGGAGGGCCATGCAGAAAAAAACATGTAACAGGAAAAATGGGGGGGGGAGTGAGTTAGAAGTAGAGTGGAGGCAGCCACAGAAATGGGCAGAGCTCCATCTACTCCAGTTTCCAGATCTAGTTCAAATGAGGGGTATAGATGAAAAGAATGGCCAGAATAGAACCATAGGATTAAGTAGAAAGGGATTCCTGCAAGTATGGGGCTAAAACTTTATCAAAAGCCCTGGAAATCTTCCCCTCCCCTTTGCATTTTTTTCTGGGTTCTTCCTATGAAGCACTTTCAGAGAACAACTTTTGCCTTTCTCTTTTCTTGAATTCTAGGTGTGTGTCATCTTAAGCTTATGCAGAACAAAAATGACTCATACTGCTCTTGCAAAGCCAAGGGCCATACAGAATTTCTCCCATTTTTACCATCTAATTGCATTATAGGTTTTTTTCCTTGCTTCAGCTACACTTGACTAGAAAACATCCTGCCTGCCAATACTGAAATGAAAGCATTTGGTGTTTCTCCTACAGCAAATAATAGCATCATCAGCATGTAGGACAGAAGCTGAGCATTCCTTGCTTTCAGAATTAGGAATATCTAAAGGGAAAACTCAGGGGGGCAATTATTTCAGGAACCTTTTTAAAATAATTGCAACTGTTCCTTAATGTTGTGCTCCAGCATTGTTTGTATCTAAAAGTGTCACCTATGGCTCTCAGCCCTCATTTATAGCTACAATTGATACAAGTTCTGACCTGATGCTACAAAGAAGATTCCAGCAAATTGCTTTTAAGAAAAAGTGATTTCCTTTCCCCTACTTGTTAGTTAGTCACAGCTGTAAAAAAAGAAAGCCTTGTTGGAACTCTAGATTGCTTTTAGTCTCTGCTTCCCTGGGAGAGAATGTGAATGTGGTTCCCATCAAGATGTGATTCTCTAGACACGTATTTGAGTGAAGTTGACACTTCCTCACTGAGACCTTCTTTGTGTTGACTCTTTCTTTAGGCTCAAAAGACCAAGTGGCATGAGCAGCCTTTTGGGGAAAATCGGAGCCAAGAAGCAGAAGATGAGCACCCTAGAGAAATCTAAGCTGGACTGGGAGAGCTTCAAGGAGGAGGAAGGCATTGGTGAAGAGCTAGCTATCCATAATCGAGGAAAAGAGGGGTAAGACACCTTTCCGACTGCTGAGGAACTGCCAGACTTGGCTCCGAGGATGATAAGAGAAATCAGTGATTGCTTTTTGTTTCTTAATGAAGCCCTGGGCCAGATTCTGTTGGGAAAGTAAGTTCACCCTAGCTCTTTTAAAAGGTTGTTGGGGGAGAGCGCCACAGAATGCCCTAGCATAGACTTACTCTGTGTCACTTACTCTGGCCCGCTTGCCCAATGCAAGCATCACAGATATCTAAGCTCCTTGAGAATCTACCCTTTATGGTAAACTATTAATAAACTTTACTTTTCTTTGGCTGAGAAAAAAATATAAAATTAAATTTAAAAATAAATAATAGGTTGTTGGGGGTAGGAGGTAGAGGTGGGGAAGAGACACATAAACTCTCTCCACGTACGAGAGTGCCATTTGTTTTGCTCAGGCTATAATTACAGACCCAGTAAAATATATAGCATCTCCTAAAGAGCATAATTTACTTTTCTGGCAGAATCTGGTCCCCTAGTAAATGTTGTTCTGGCAAAAGCAGAAGGAAGGGTTGTTCTTTTTTGTTTTTTGTTTTAATATTTCAATTTACTATTTATTTTTAGTTTTCTTTTATTCTTAAATTTTAAGTTCCAAATTCTCTCCTTACCTTCCTTCCCCTCCCCAAGCCATTGAGAAAGCAAGCAATTTGACATCATTTGTACATGTAAAATCATACAAACCATAATTCCATATTGGCCATAGGTTTTTTTTTTTTAAAACAAGACAAAGAAAGTGAGAAAGTTATACTTAAGGTTGCACTCAGAGTTCATCAGTTCTTTCTCTAAAGATGGATAGCATTTTTTTTCATCATGAGTCCCTTGGAATTGTTATGCATCATTGTCTTGATCAGAGTAGCCAAGTCTTTCACAGTTGATCATCATTACAACGTTGCATAGTGATCGATCTCCTGGTTCTTCTTACTTCGTGTTGCATCAGTTCCTGGAGGTCTTGCCATGTTTTCTGAAACTGCCCCTCCTCCCCCATTTCTTATAGCACAAGAGTCCTCCCATCACAATCATGTACCACAGGTTGTTCAATCATTCTCCAATTAATGGACATCCCCTCAATTTCCAGTTCTTTACCACCACAAAAAGAGCTGCTATAAATATTTTTGTACATATGGATCCTTTTCCTTTTTCTTTGATCTCTTTGGGATATAGCCCTAGAAGTGGTATTGCTGGGTCACAGGGTATGCACATTTTTATAGCCCTTTGGGCATAGTTCCAAATTGTTCTCCAGAATGGTTGGATCAGTTCTCAACTCCAACAACAGTGCTTAGTATCCCACTTTTCCCACATTCCCTCCAACATTGCTCATTTGCCTTTTCTGTTTTATTCATCAATCTGATAGGTGTGAGGTATTGCCTCAGAATTGGTTTAATTTGCATTTCTCTAATTAATAGTGATTTAGAGCATTTTTTTAATATGGCTATAGAAAGCTTTGTTTACTTTGTCTAAAAACTGCCTATTCATGTCCTTTGACTATTTATCAATTAGGGAATGTCTCTTTATAAATTTGACTCAGTTTTAAACTCAGTATTTATTTCAGAAATGAGAACTTTATCAGAGAAACTTGCTATAAAAATGTTTTATATTACTTCATTGTCTATGTTATTTTTTAGCATAATGTAGTTTCCCTAATTATCTCTTTAAACTGGATCTAGTTTTGCTTTTGCATTGTCTGAGATCATGATTGCTACCCCTGCCTTTTTTTTTTACTGTAGCTGAAGCGTATTAGATTCTGCTCCAATCCTTTATTTTATCTCTGTGTGTATCTTTCTGTTTCCACTGTGTCTCTTATAAACACTATAATGTTGGTTTCTGCTGACTGCTTCCATTTTATGGGTGAGCTCATCCCATGCCCATTCACAGTTATGATTATTAACTATGTATTTCCCTCTGTCCCATTTTCTTCTTTTTTTCCCCTCTTTCTCTCTCTTTTTATCATATCTTCCCTGAGAAGTCTATTTTACTTCTAATTGCTGCCTCCCTTAATCTGCCCTCCCTTTTATCATTCCCTCTACTTTCTCTTATCTCCTTCCTTTCCTATTTCCCTATTGGTTAAATTACATTTCTATATAAAACTGAATGTGAATATCTCTTTACACCAATTCCAATGAGAGTGAAGTTCAAGCCTTGCCTGCCACTCCTCCCACCCCCATGTTTTCCCCTTCACTGTAAACGCTCTTCCTTGTAAGCGTCTTTTTATGTGAGAAGTTTCCCCATTCTACCTCTCCCTTTTTCCTTCCCCTCTTTTTCTCACCTCTTCATTTTTTTTTAGATCTTTCCATCAAAATCAACTCACACCCTGTCTATGTAAACTCCTTTTAACTGCCCTAATAATGATAAAGTTCTTAGGAGTTACATGTATCATCTTATATAGGGATTAATTTTATTGAGTCCCTTATTATTACTCTTTCACGTTTGCCTTTTTATACTTCTCTTCAGTCTTGCATTTGAATGTCAGATTTTCTAGTCAGCTCTGGCCTTTTAATCAGGAATGCTTGAAAGTCCTCTATTTCATTAAATACCCTTTTTTTTTTCCCTCTGAAAGATTATACTCAGTCTTGTTGGTTATTCTTGCTTGGAATATCATATTCTAAGCCTTCTGCTCCTTTCATGTGGAAAGCACTTCACCTTGTGTGATCCTGACTGCGGCCTCACATCATTTGAACTATTTATTTCTGGTTGCTTGAAGTATTTTCTCTTTGTCCCGAGAATTCTGGAATTTGGCTATGATATTCCTAGGAGTCTTCATTTTGGGATCTCTTTGAGGAGATGACTGGTAGATTCTTTCACTTTCTGTTTTACCCTTTGAATCTAAAATAGTGGGCTTTCCTTGATAATTTCTTGAAATATGTCTAGGCTCTTTCTTTGATCATGATTTTCAGGTAGTCCAATAATTCTTAAATTGTCTCTCCGCAATCTGTTTTCCAGGTCATTTTTTTAAATGAGATATTTCGCATTTTTCTCTCTTTTTTTTTTCTCGTTCTTTTGACTTTGTTTTATTGTTTCTTTATATCTCATGGAATCATAAGCTTCAATTTGCCTGGTTCTAATTTTTAAGGAATTATTTTCTTCAGTGAGATTTTTGTACTCCTTTTTCCATTTGGCCTGTTCTGCTTTTTAAGGAACTCTTCAGTGGATTTTTGCACCTCTTTTACCATTAGGCTAATTCTGTTTTTTAAGATGTTATTCTCTAAAGTATTTTTTTGTGCCTCTTTTACCAAACTGTTAATTCTCCTTTCTTAGTTTTCTTCCATCACTCATTTCTTTTACCAGTTTTTCCTCTGCCATTCATCTCTTTCTTTAACTCTTCCAGGAATTCTTGTTGGTCTTGGGTTTAGTTAGCATTATTCTTTGAGACTTTTTTTTAGTAGCTATTTTCACATAGTTGTCTTCTTCTGACTTTATGTCTTAGTTTTCTCTGACACTGTAGTAGTTTTTTATGGTCAGATTCTTTTTTAGTTCTTTGCTTACTTTCAAGCCTATTTCTTGACTTTAAATCTTATATTAAAGTTGGACTCTACTCACTTGAGGGTGGCAAGGCACTGTCCCAGGTATTGGGGTTTTTTGTGCAGCTGTTTTCAGAGCTAGTTTGAGGGCTCTATTTGTCAGAAGGAGGGAGGGGTCACATCTTTTCTATATTCCTCTTCTCATGATTGAATATAAAGAAATAAAGTTTAATGAATCTTTAGATAATATCTCTATGAAAAAGGAGGAATGGAGGGGGGTCTGTAGTTGTATTTCTTCACCACTTTCTCATATGCAGATAAGCTTTTCAGTTTTTGCTAGGAGAGGACCCATTCCAGACAATGTACTTAATTTAGGAGCAATTAGCAGTTATTCTAGATGATAAGTTTGATTCCATTAGAGGAAGTCCTAGGGAGACTACCCTGGGACCATCATGGGAGAGCAGTTTCTGTTTCATGATAAGATTGGAAGCCAGATTGTAGAGTATTTAGAAGAGGGTGGGAGGAGAAGAGAGGGAGGCAATGGGTATACATGGCTTTTTCAAGGATTTTAGCTAAGAAAGAGCAGAAGGGATATAAGATGATAATTAGGGGAAATGGTAAGATCTAGTGAGGGTTTTTTTTAAGGACAGGGAAGCTTTGGATTTGTTTGTAGGCAGGGGGAGGGGACCAGGAGGCAGATGGAAGATTAAAAAGAAGGGATGACAGGGCAGTCTGCTGGAAGAAACCAGAGGGGATGAGATGAAGGGCACATGTGGAAGCATTGGCACAAAGGAGTACACCTTCCTGAGGGCCTAGAACAGCGGTCCTCAACCTGTGGGTTGCGACCCCTTTGGGGGGTCGAATGAACCTTTCACAGAGGTCACAGGGGTCACCTAAGACCATTGGAAAACACATATTTCCGATGTTCTTAGGAACCGAGACACTACTCCTTATCCGTCTCCAGGTGGGTCCTCCCACATGCAGATACACCCACATACAAGTATTAAAGGGTCATGGCATTAGGAAGGTTAAGAACCACTGGCCTAGAATAAAGAAGGAGATAGTAAAGAATGCTGTCAGAGGGTTGTGAGATGAGCAGAAGAGAGATCTGACCAGAGATGGCCATAACCACCTGTTGTGTGCTGGGTAGTGTGGGGCAAAGAAATGAGTAGAGACACAAAGGGGAAAACCATAACATCCCTGCCTTCAAGGAGCTTGCATTCTTCTGGAGGAAAAACATGCACATAGATCATTAAATCCAAAATCTAAAGAGGGCATTTTGGCAGGAGAAGGAGGTAGGGATCAGGAAAGGCTTCCTGTTGGGTGTGGGCTCAAGCTGAGCCTTGAAGGGAGAGAGGGCTGAGAGTACTCTAGGCATAGGGGTAGCCTTTGCACAGGCCTGGAGGTGCAGGATGCCTCTCCTAGCAGCAAGGATTACAAGCCTATGCCACCACACCCAGCTGACGACCTAAGTTTAACTCACAGGAGACAGATGGGCCATCTTAACAGAAGTGTAATGGTAGGACTGAGCAGGGGGAAGGGCCCTGAGTGCTCTGTGCGAGTCCCCAAGGATAGGGTGACAGGCAGGGTCATCAGACATTTGCAGAAATGGGCACCACACATACATAGCCAGAGGCACAAAGTAGATGCCGAGCAGTTGGGGAATGGCTAAATGAATTGTGGTGCATGAGGCTCAGGGAGCCTTACTCTGCTGTTAGCAGTGGTGAGCATGCAAGCACAAATAAGCTGATGCAGAGCCAGAAAACAGCACACATGATGATGACAGCCGAGGCAGAACCACCCTGTGCATGGGCTGGCCCCAGAGCAGAGCTCTGAGCAGCGCCCCCCCCCCATGCCCCCCCAGTGCCTGAGGAGGAGGGCCCCAAAGGCCTGCAGCTTTACACATCACATCAGATTGGTTTTATTGGTGTGTTGATTGATTTTAATGTGTTTTTTCCCCTCTTCTTATTTCTTTTAAAAAATTGTACTAAGAGATGGCTCTCTGATAAGGCGGTTAGGTGGGGAATATCAAGGAAGATTCAAGCAATGTATAAACAAGGGTATTGACAAAAAGTCTGCTTTCTGTAACTGTGTAGCCACAGTGTGGAGGTGTTTTGGGTCCTCTTGACCTCATTTCCCAAACCCACCCTGCCTCTTTCTTGAGCCCCAGGCATTTCCTCCTTTTCCCCAGAGTCTCAGACACAGAGGAGCTCCCAGGGCAGGCTCGGCTCCATCGCTCACCACCTCTGTATTGAGCTTGTCCGCCGAACCTCGTTCAGGATGCCAGAGCTAATAGAGGCCTCATAAAAGTAAGGAGCAAAGCTGTGCGCAAAGAATAATGAGTAAAACACAGGCTGGAAAGAGAAAACAAGATTAGAAGGGACATGCGTGCCATGGAGGGTTCTTTAAGCCCTGGAAAACAGCAGAACTCAATTAATGAACAACTAATAAAATAGAACTTGGATGCTCTGCTCTTCTTCCTCCTCAGCCTGAAAGACCAATCCCAGATGGTCCCATAGATCTGATTGTCTGTTTCAGATGCAGATTTGATGACCTCCAGGTCCTGTGACCTTCACCTGCCTTCCATGCCCATTTTCCATCCAGCTTTGTAGCCTTTCTCCAATCTTAGCTCACTCTTTTTTTTTTTTTTGCTTTTTTTTGGAGGGGGGGAGGTAGGGCAGTTGAGGGTAAGTGACTTGCCCAAGATCACACAGCTAGTTTTGTGTTACGTGTCTGAGGTCGGATTTGAACTCAGGTCCAGGGCCAGTGCTCTATTCACTGTGCCACCTAGCCGTACCCTTAGCTTACTCTTAAAGCTAGGTACTATACCTACAGGAGTTTAGAAGGAATCCTTTCGTAGGTGGAGAAAAGCTAGTAGGGTCTAACTCTAAATAAGCAAGTGACAATCATAGCAGAAGAAGGAAAGAAGAGACCTGTGTGAAAGTCTGAGTTTGATGTCTCAGCAATGCAGGCCTCCTAATTACAGTGAGAACAATCATAATAGCAGCAGTCAAAACAGTTACAAAGTGCTTTACAGTGAGTGTTTTCACCTGATCTCCATTGTGAGGCTGGAAAGACCAGCCAAGATGGCGGAGCAGGAGGAAACAGTGCAGCTCAGCTCCCCCAACACCTACTCCAGAAACATCCTGGAGAAGCTGTAGTAGTCATCTTTCCAGTCCAAAATCACAAATTCTACCTAAAAGAAAATGACCAGGGAAGGAACAAGGGTAGGCCCAGAATCACAAACTCAGCATTTGGCTGGGCCAGCAGCTCAGAGCATCCCAGAGAGGATTTTGGAATCAGCCACAGCCTCAGTGAGCCATTCAGGGTCTGGAACATGACTTAGTGCCCAGATCCCAGCACAGAGCATATCTTAGACTCATCCCCTACCCAGGAAATCAGTGCAAGGAGTCTCCCAAAGGGACCAGGTTCTCAGACTCAGCACCTAGAGCTCCCAGCAAGGTTACCAACATCAGGTTGTCTAGAGTAGATCACTGGAAAACTAACTAAATATTTTAAAAAATATTTTAAAGAAACAACACTTGGGAATCCAGGGTTGCCCAAGAAGAGGAGAATAACTCCAAAACACCTACAAGCAAAGCCTTCTATAAATCATTTTCTTAGGTTAGAAGCAAAGTATTTAATATGTGTCTTATACCATTCTTGTAGGCAAGATATTGATGTGGCCTAAACAAGATTCAAAACTATTTGAATGGCTGGAATCTGAGAGTAGTCAGTAATGGGTCAACGTTACCTGATCATGGTAGTATTCCAAGGAACTACTTTTGGTCCTGTTCTATTTTACATTTTTAACAGTGGCTTGAATAAAGACATAGATGGCAGTGTTCATTAGATTTTCACATGACACTGAGTAGGAGGAATAAATAATATATTGAACAACAGAATCAGGATTCAAAAAGATCCTAATAGATTGGCATCTAGGGATTAAATTTAATAGAGATGTAAAATCTCCTACCGGCGTTCATAAATCAGTTTCACAAGTATAAGATGGAGTAGTAACTAGAAACCACTTTGTCTTAAAAAATTGAGTTTTAGAATATGACAAATTAAGAACGCTATTGTGAAGGCATAGTATGAGGAACTAGAAATGTGATAGTCCCACAGTACTCTGCCTTGGTCAAACTCTAATAGAGCATGTGTTCAGTTCCAGACACCATTTTTTAGGAAGGACATTGAAAGGTCTTAAAATCCTACCATGTGAGGGTTGGAGGAAAGAACTGTGGCTGCATCTTCAAGTTCTTAGAAAGGCTACCATCTGGAAGAGGGAGAGGGCAGAATCAGGAACAGTTTACTGGAATTTGCAGAGGGACCTGATATGATTAAAAGAGTTGAAAGCCAAGCTATCATTAGGGACAAAGAAACACGGTTTCCTAGAGTTGATTTTGCCTTTGTTTCCAAGATCTTTTGGTGACTTTAGAACAGTTAATAACTTCTATCGATCTCTGTGTTTTGACTGGTAAAAGAGGTCCTGGAGCCTCAGAACAGTTATTTTCATCCAACTACAAGTGCTTTTGAGTACTTTGAAAGGAATATTTGGTTCGTAACCTCCCTGTACCATCATCTGGTACCTAGAGCATCCATTGTATTTCAGAAAGACAAATCCACGCAAGGGATTGCGAAACTGAATCTTTGTAAACTAAAAGGAAATAGACAAATCAATTTAATGAAACAAAAAGTCTACCCAATATGGCGAATCTTTAATAAACTTTGTCTTACTTTTGCTGAAAAAAAAAAGAAAGACAAATCCAGAAACCATAGTTGTTCACATTTTATTTAGTTAAACTTCTTAAAAGGCACAGATCTTTGGGAGAACGTGGGCAATGATCATAAAGGACAAGACTATACAAGCAGATGTGATCTGCTCTGGTGGAGAGAATACTCACATCACTGAATGGGAGCATATTGAATTACTTTGAAAATAATATTGAAAATAAAACACAAATATAGTCTTAGTGACTTTCCCAGTCTGTAACCTCAGATGCATTCTCAAGTCTTTCCTTTGCTCAATCTCTCATATCTACTCAGTTCCCAAATCTTGTTGGGAAAAACTCTCACCTATGTCCCTTCCATTCACACGACCATCACTTTTATCGCTTCCTGCTCACCTAGACTACTGTAAGATCCTCCATATTGGTCTTTCTGCTTTTATTCTATTCCCTCTCCAGTCCATCCCCACGGAGTTGACAGACTAATGTTCCTAAGGCACAAGCCTAACCATGTGACTTCCCATTACTTTTAGGATAAAAGACAAAACTCGTTAGCCTACCATTTAAGGCACTCCATGATCTGACTCTCATCTACCTTTCCAGCCTAATTTCATAGTTTCCCTTTAGAAATTATTTTATTCCAACTCAACTAGACTACTAACCATTTCCCAAGCTATATCCCCCATCTGCCACATCCATGCATGCAGAGAAGCTATTCCTCATCTTTGGAACACTCTCCTTTCTGATTTCTGCCCCTCAGAATAGCTGTCTTTCTTTGAGGCCCCATTTAGTTGCCATTTCTTCCATGAAAACAGTACCTTTTCAGTTTTCCTTGCTGTGCACGTGCCAGGGTCCATATATTCCCCAGCAGAGTTAAAGGTCCTGAAGAGCAGGGACTCTTTAATTTTTAGCTTTGTGTCCATGTAGTACAGTGGTTCTCAACCTTCCTAATGCTGTGACCCTTTAATACAGTTCCTCATGTTGTGGTGACCCCCAACCATAAAATTATTTTCGTTGCCACTTCATGACTGTAATTTTGCTACTGTTATAAATCTTAATGTAAATACCTGCTATGCAGCATGTATTTTCATTGTTACAAATTGAACATAACCCACAGGTTGAGAACAGTTTTTTTCTTACCTTTATTGTGTTTCTGCAGAAGCAGAAAAGCACTTTGAAGCACTTAAAAGTGAGAACTCTTACGTCTCAGCTCCTGTCCTGTAAGTGTGGGCCTCAGGCTGGTGGGGCAGGGCCACAGGAACAGTTGGAGATTCTGAAGGCACCACTGGTTATTCCTCAGAACTGACCTCTATCCAAAAGTAATGTTTTTCCTTCGTGCTTGTTCTCATCCACTTCTTGCTACCAACTGTCTTATGCTTAAATTGAAGAGTTTCTCAAAAAGGCTAAAAGGCTACTCGTTTTTTCTTGTCCCTCAGAGCTTGCCAATCATTGTAACATTAACCATGAGAGTGGCAGTCATAACATGGGGCCATCTTGTGATAATGACTAGACTAACATTGCTAAACTTTCATCACACTAACTGGCATCTGGGAGTTTTGGTTTCTCTAGAATTTAGCAGCCTAGAGATGAAGGATGTAACTTTGGGGAACCATCATCCTCATCTGGAAGTCAAATACCAGTCAATAAAATAAGTACTGTCAACTGGACCAAACCAGCCTCTAACCTGGGGATGGCTGGAGCCAAACAGAGCAGGCTAGAGACAGGAAAGTCAGAAACCAAACAGACCTTTAATTTGAAAGTGAGGGAAATGACTGGAAAGCAAGGAGGCAGATTAGACTGGAGTGCTGGAGCCCTGACCCTAATACGGGGCCATCCCCCCAAGATAGTGGGGCTGAACCTTGATTTATATACTTATAACTAGACAAAGAGTCAAGCAATGTAGAGTCTCAACAGTGACAAGGCAAGGCAGCCACAGTGAGGCCAGGTTGTCTAGTGACAAAAAGTCCATTCAGAGCAGGCCTTCATGTCTGCGCCGGCTGGTGTTTGCCCAAGCTCAGGGACCATCAGTTTCAGAAGATGAGCACAAAGCATTGTTGTTATGCCAAGCTCAGGGCACAGCTTGTTTGCTGGCCCTTAGCTCTAGAAAAAACAGGGTGTCTCCTAAAGAGTAAGTATCTTGACAGGCTAACTAACACCTGTTCTGATTATAATGTCCTTTGTCTGTGCCAAAGAACCTTGAGTTGCTCTACTTTCTTACTGAAATGTCAGTGTAAGAAGACTGTGCTCTTGGACACTTTATCCAACTCTCTAATTCAATTAAAAGTAAATTTCCCAGAGGTTTTAATCATCAAAAACAAGTCTTTGCAGCAATACTTATGTAGAATGCAGGAGGGTTAGAGAAAGGAATTATTGCATTGAAACGATTAAAAACAGACTGGTAAGGTTTATAGAGATGAGTGACTAGCAAGCAGGTGACTGTTTCCTTTGGTTCAGAAGGAGAGGAAACACAAGAACCAAAGAAAAATTGTTTCTCACTCTGAAGCTTCTACCTATGTAACCCAAGACACAACCACAACCTCCGGGAAGCTGTGGGCGGTAGATGTGGAGAGCCCATAAAATTTAGAATTCCATTCACTCAACTTCAGACTCTGTGAATGGCATCGTCAGTGGAGCAGACTTGGTGTGACTCTGTCAGGAAGGTCACGTTACTCTGAAGGGGGATGCAGGAGCTCTGAAAGGGGGGAAGGGGCCTTCTGTGAGTACCTTTCTTCCCCACACTTCCAGTCTCAGCCAGCATTTGCCATATCACGTTCATCTAAAATTCATTGTACAAAAAAATTTATAACAACAATGACAACACTAATAACAGCCGGAATTTACCTAATGCTTTACAGCAGTGATTCTCAACCTCCCTAATGCCGCGACCCTTTAATGCTCATATGTGGGCGTATCTGTATGTGGGCAGATCTGCCTGGAGACAGATAGAGGAGCGGTGTCTCGGTTCCTAAGATCATCGGAAATATGTGTTTTCCGATCGTCTTAGGTGACCTCTGTGACCCCTGTGAAAGGGTTGTTTGACCCCCAAAGGGGGCGCGACCCACAGGTTGAGAACCGCTGCTTTATAGTTTGCAGAGTCCTTATATGTTGTCTTGTTTTATGACATTCTGATTACCATGAAGGAGACTCTTAAGGGAACTTTTTTCTGGGCCCAGAATGTTGCTATGATCTGTTATTGTCTTACTAGTTTTTGAGGGCAGCCATGTGGCTCAGTGAATAGAGCTTTAGGCCTGGAGTCAAGAAGACTCATCTTCCCTGAGTTCAAATCTGGCCTCAGACACTTACTAGCTATGTGACCCTGGGCAAGTCACTTAACCCTGTTTGCCTCATCTATAAAATGTGCTGGAGAAGTAAATGACAAACCACTGTGGTATCTTTGCCAAGAGAACCCCAAATGGGGTCGCCAAGAGTCGGACACACTTGAAAGTACTGAAAAACAAAAAAGCTTTCTTTTGGCTTAGATCTCAGAAAAAAAATGGCTTATTTTTTTTCACTTCAGGATTGTTATTTGGGTTTAGAATTCAGAATAATGTCAGATCCTACTGGATCTGTCCTGATGTTGAATGGAGATGCTAAATAAATCACTTTAGTTCTTGCTACATACTGTAGTTCTAGTTGGCATGCTTTATCAAGTACAGCCCAGATGAGCAGCCATCTTTTAACTAGGATGCATTTTATAGTCAGCATCAGTGAGGAAGGAATAGGCACTCATGGACAGTTTGCATTTAGAATCCTTTAGCCTCGCACGTGTCTGAATTGTCTTGCTGAGTTACTGTGAATACCTGAAATTGTGTGAAATCATCAACATTGAAGACAAATGTAGGGGGTGGCTAGGTGGCCCAGTGAATAGAGTGCTGGCCCTGGAGTCAGGAGGACCTGAGTTCAAATCCAGCCTCAGACGCTTGACATACTTACTAGCTGTGTGACTTTGGGAAAGTCACTTAACCCCAGTTGCCCTGCAAAAAGCAAAAAAAAGACAAATGTAAAATAAACTCTCTCAGTACATTTGTCTGTAGTACACTACCTTGCAGGGCAACCCACTTACACTTGTGCCTCTGCAAACTCTCAAGGCCTATTTCAGATGGCCAGGCTGGCATGTGAAGTTCCCTTCTGAGCCCACCGCATCCGTGGAGGAGCTGTTTTAGTGGCCACATTTTCCATAGGCTCCCAAGTATATTCTGCTTCAAGGTCCTGCTCCAAATGGTGAGGCTGCACTTGTATGGTAATGCAGCTGGAGGAGCCCATAAGCCAGGAATAGAGTCTCTTGTGTTCGGCCCATCAGGGCAGGCTGCAGTCTCGGAGTCTGGGACCCCCTTCCTCAATAGTGGTTTTGTTTATAGTTGCCTCTTGGCACCAAACTGGGGCTATCACAAAGATCCCATTAACCACAGCATTCGTTTCCAGATAAGTGTCAAGGAGATAAATGAACTCTTGAGGCTGTGGGCACCTCACCCCTGCCTCACTCTTTATCTGGCTTGCCCTTTGAAATACCACTCCATTCAAGGGGTTTCTTTGAAGCCTCCTGAGCTAGTTGACAAGACTGGTTTCTCCCTCTGCTTGCTGCCTTAATGCCCCCAGGACATATGCTTTGCCCTCAGTATTCCCAAGGTCAGCCTGAGTTAACTGTTGCTTCTCAGACCTGCCTAATGGAGTGTCCTAATTCTAGCACCACTTCCTTTTCTTTCTGTGAGATCCAGGAATACAAACCACAGAGCACTCAAGACCACTTACTCCTACACGTTCCCTACCACCAGACTGGTGGCAGGGAAGTGGCAGGTTGCTCAAAGCATTCTTTTGAAACACACCACTGCATTTCTTTTCTAAGCCACATACATATTTTATCTCTGGGTAAATGTAGGAGTCGCAATATGGTCCTATAGGCAGAACAGTGGATTGGAAATGAGGTGATACAAGCCCTTGGTTTGCAGTATAATCTTAGATAAGATAATTTCCCTTTTTGACTTAATTTCCCCATTTGTAAAAGGGGGGCCTTAAAGGGCTACCTCATCATCAGAGACTGGAGTGGATGAAAAGATTCACTCAAAGGAGAATGAACTCTGGATTTCTTTTTAAAAAAACCGGTGAAGGAGTCAGAAAACAGATATGAAATCATACGTCCTGATGAGGGCAGAGTCAGGCTAGTATAATGGTAGGAATAATGTGTGAGCTCTGCTACGTAAACTCCAGACAGATCTAGAAAATGCATCAGGCCAAATCCTGATGGGGAAATCCAGAAAGTGTGGTGAGCAAAAGATGAAATGCCTGAGGAAACAAAGGTCCAAGCATCCAAGCACATCCATTTATTAAGCAGTGCATGCTAATTGCATAACAAATCTGGACCAGTTGCTTTCTTCAGCTTTGGCACTGGACCCTGAATGGGGGGGGGGGGGGGGAAGGGGGAGGAGTGGCAGATTTTTTTACATTAAAAACAATCAGATAAGACCAGTTGATTAAAAGAAAATAACCAGATTATAGCATTAGAGAATCTGATTTCTAATTGGAGGAAAGACTAGGAACTTTCCAAATTGGGAAGGAAAGACTGAACAGGTACAATTCCCTGAAATCAGAAGTGTCTTACTTCCCCCCAAGTGTCTGTGAACGATCCACAGAGCATGGAAATAACTGATTGATTAGCATGACTCCATATGGGTTGCTTGAGATGTACAAGAAAACTCCTCGCATCAGTCTTTGGATCTGACTGGGTTTCTGGCCAGCATAACAAAGATCTTTAGTTAAGGGTCTCTGAGAGGTGATCCAGCTTCCCAGTCATGAAGGGCTAGGTTCAAACAATGCAACAAAGTCCTCTCAACAGTTCCCACAATTGAATAGTTTTTTCACAAGACAGAACTTGGGCTAGACCCATAATTGAATAGAAAAGGTTCTGAGCTAGTTACAGCATTGAGTCACAAGAGTCACAGGAGTCAGTGTGGCTCATTCAGTTCCCATTATCATTTGGTATTCTGATCCCTTTAGTTATCTCAATTCCTCCCTTTGATTCACAGATCACTTATCTATAAGCTGAATCTGTAAGGTTTTTCAAATATTCATAATGAGATAAGTCTGGTTGCAGATCAGACTATTTACAGAATTCCCCGTGGACTAATTTTGAGAAGGGAGATTTACACATCACCAAGGTAACCAAGAAAAGCATAAACATAAACACCATGAAACAGAAGACCAAAGCAATACAGTGATCATCAGTATTAACTAACATCAAGTCTCCTTGTATCCTAGTAACTCACTCCCAATGTCCAAAATTTAATCACATTGTGAGACCCAGATGTCTCATGTAGTCCTCTGGTCCTTGGATATCTTCTCTTGGACATTCTGGAATAGGCTTCATTCTCAAGGCAACTCAGAAGGAGGCTCTGTTTCTCTGGTTCCAAATCACTTGTAGAGATTCCTACACAACTCTGATAAAATCTGCTGGTAACAAGAATTAATACAATTTAGTACAGTCTCTCAAATTTGACTTTCCAGTGACACTAGTTCATGTGATGAAACCAGCTCAAACCTTACAAAGCTTATCCTATTAACAACAGAGATAGAAGAATTACTTCAAATTAGGAGCCCATAATTCACCTGGAACTTCAGAGAATTTCAGTCTTTATAGTCACTTACTGTTTTTATCTTTACCTAAACCCTCATATAAAGGATCTTAAAAAAAAAATTCATGAGGGTCTAACTTGTAAAATGAACTCTTCTGATTTTTAATATTGTCAAACAAATATTTTTAAAATGGGAAAATAATTTCACTTTTTCTATAGTTATTAGTACAGTTTTCTGGGTAAAATCCTTATTTCAATTTTGAGAACTTATTACTAAAAACCTGAATTTCCTTGCTAGATACATTTGGAAGCCCATCATATACATATGTATATAGTTCATAGAAAAAAAGTCTAATGCTGTTACTTTTTCATATTTAGTATTCCATTTAATTAGAAAACTTTTACATAACATCTTTGTCTTATCACTTTAATACTCCCTTTTGAAAACTATCATCCCTGTATTTGACCACAAATAGATTAAAACTGTAAGATTTTTCAACCTTGCATCCTATTAAAGTGATTCAGAGATGTTCCAATACCAATCTATTAATTAATAGATTTAGTATTGTACTTACAAAACTCCTACTGCTCACCTGCCCTGATTATAGAAATTTGCTATGAAAGGCAAAGGAGGGACATGGTTATAACAATGTCCGGACTTGTCCCCGTAAGGGCATGGACTGACCTGACATATACCATAGCAGGGGGAAAACTCCCTGAGCTCTGTTTGATTCTAGGTATTACCAAAGGGAAGCCCACAATTCTGCCCCTCTGACCTAACAGAGCTTTCCAGCTGGCTGAATGGGGCTAAGTCCAGCAGCAGTCTACTCTTGCCCAGACCCAAACCCAGATCAGGAACCTTCAGAGCTCCGCGCAGTAAGGCAGCAAACAGAAACAGACCAACACAACATTCAAGACATTAAGAAAACAGCCACAGGCCAGCCCAGCTTTCCCTCTTCCACATCAGGTCTGGAATCAGAAGGAGGCTGGAAGAATGAGCAAACAAGAAAAGAACCAGGCCACACCGAGCTGTAATGAAGGCAAGGACGCTCAGAACACAGATGCAGAAGAGAATGACTCAAAAACACAGCTTGGGCACAGACTCACCTAGAATCCCTGGGAGAGGTGAAGAACAAGGATTAAAAAAAAAGTTTTAGAGTGTTTTTTTATAAACAGAATGAGAGCACTTGAGGAAAAAATTGGGAAAGAAATTTGAGCTAGGGAAGAAAGAATTGAAAGTGAATTAATACTTTTCTTTATTGTTGATAATTATTTGTATTAATAATCCACTAAAAGTTAATATTAACAATTAATAATTTTCTTTATTGTGGAGGGTTGTTCTCATTAGGGGTGGGGAAGAGGCGAGGAGGAATGTGGAATTTCCAGGAATGATTATGTTACTAAAAAGCCATTAGTAAGACTGGTTCTTAAAGGGGGAGAGGACTTTAACTTTACTCATAGGGTACCAGAATCATAGTTCTCAGTTGGGTAAGGACCTCTGTCCAACCTCTTCAGTTTTACAAGTGAGGAAAGTGAGGCCCAGGGAGAGTAACTGATTTGCCCAAGGTTATACATGTGTATAGGTGTACAGTGCCAGGCCTGGAGTCAGGAAGACTGATCTTCCTGAGTTCAAACCCAGCCTCAGACACTTACTAGCTGTGTGACCCTGGGCAAGTCACTTAACCCTGTCTGCCTCAGTTTCCTCATCTGTAAAATGAGTTGGAGAAGGAAATGGCAAACCACTCCAGTATGTTTGCCAAGAAAATCCCAAATGGGGGCACAAAGAGTTGGACATGACTGCAGTGACTGAACAACAACGCATCTCATAAGCACTCAGAGTTAGAACTTGAATTTCGGTTCTATGACCAATGCCCTCTCCACTGTACCATGTCTTTCCCCATCTCTCAGAAGATATTGTAAATGAAAATGAATTAGTTTGCATTGGGAAAGTACTTTCAAGAGTCTCTCAGGGAGCTCTTCTCTACCCATCCATCGCCACCACCCAAGCCCTTCCCCACCACAAACACAACACATATCCTTATTCCTGAGTAAGGAATGCCAGTTAGGTAAGTATTCCCAAATAGCCCTTTGAGCAAAGTTGTGGGTTGTTATTGCCCAAGTCAAATCCCCTTGAAAGTCAAGAATGAGTGTTTATTCATCCCCACTACAAAGCCTCTACCATTCCAGACCGAAGACTTCTGCCCTAAGAGACATCTTTGAGTTGTCCCACCCCAAGGAATGAGGGTGTTTACAGTGTGGTCCATCAGGGGAAAGATGTAAGCTCTGTCACTTGCAGAGTAATTTTACCAGTGCTGTGGTTCGTAAGCCCCGCAAACCAGCAGTTATGGAAGGGAATCCCTCAGTCTTCTTGGTGGTCTGTATACATTGTCCTCATCCTCGAAATTCCTCTTTGCAATTGAAACACAGCCCCAGGAACAGCAGCACAGTGTGTTTCCATTCCAGTCTCATATCTCATCCTCTCATTCATGGGATAAGAATTTCTTCTTTTTCAAAATCAGCCTTTCCTTATGCACATAATAGAGTAGTGACTTGGACACGGCCACATAGAAAGTGGCACAGAACCAGCTAAGAGACACAGGCTCCCCGTTCACTGGCCATGCAGGTTGGAGATAGCTTTTGCCGTAGGGAGGAAAGCAGGCTCCCTGGGGGAGGCAAGATTTATTTTGTTTAATTTTATTTCATTTAAGTTTAGTAGAAATAAATCTGACATGATAAATGCTGGAGAGGATGTGGAAAAATTGGAACACTAATGCATTGTTGATGGAGCTGTGAACTGATACAACCATTCTGGGGAGCAATCTGGAACTGCTATAAATAATTGCATACCCTTTGACCCAGTAATACCACTTCTGGGGTTGTATCCCA
>CM053585.1:34989308-35018499 GCA_028646515.1 Pseudochirops corinnae | reverse complement strand
TTCAGAGTTATGAATTAGGTTTATATTTTCCTCCCTTTGTCTCTAACACTGGTGTTTTTCCAAATTGGGATTTTTTTTTCCTCCTTCTTCCTCTATAAAGACAGTATTTTGTCTCTTCAATTATTTAGCTTAAGGCAACCCTATTTCTACCCTGAAGGACCTCCCAGGGTTGCTAACTTTTCCCTAGGTTCAATTAACTTATTATTTCTTTTTTCTTTCCTCCTTTGGTTTAGTTATCTAATTCTACCCTCTTTTTTTTCTCTCAGTTAGGTGGTGAAGTAAAATACCCTTTCCTTTCCTCCCTCCCAACTAATTTGTTAGTTTTAAAAAAAATTTTCTGTGCCTTTTCCTAAAAAACAAAAAACAACCAAAAAAGAACCTTTTCCTTGTTTTGTTCATTGTTTTTCTTCCCTTTTTGTCCATTATAGACTTCTTATTCTTTGATTCATGGTCTCTATATTTACTCAGTCCTTAATATTTATTTAGTTCTTGACATTTATTTAGTCTTTTATATTTATTTAGTCTCTGTATTCCTCATGGAATCAAAGCATATATTTTGGGTTCCCTGCTTTAAACAGTTTCTATGTTATTACCTTGTATATCCTGCCCCCAGGTACCCTTTTCCGGGTGTGCCTCACTCAGAAATACCAAATCCTGCAAATGGTAGAGAGAAAAGAAGTATTGCTCCATGGTAGGATTACTCTTATGTCCATGATTGTGCAGTTAACTTTTGCCTTCTCTTTGATCATCCCCCCACCCTAGGTCCAAGCCCTCCCACTGTTCTGGGTGTCAGTCGCCCCCAGGAATGATGGTTCCCCTTTCTCCTGAAATAGGATGAGTAATCTCTCTAAGCACCAAATCCCTGAAGTTACACCCATTGTAAGGTTCCCCATTTCCCTTATAGAATATCTCTCTTCCTGCATGGTAGCATTTTTTTCAGTGGGAATTCCTTCTACCATTGAAACAAGATTCTCCCCTTCCCTTTCCCCCTTTTCAGTCCCTCCCTGTGCCTCCTTCCCCATCCTTCAGTTGGTCTCAGAGTTATTTGCCTTTCTTTGATTAGGGTACATCCCATGTTCTCCTCAGTCTTCTCCTCTTGTACATGCTCTCCCATTCTGAATGTAGTCCCATGAAAGGCATAGCTTCCCCTCTGCTGGGACTTTATGAGGTAGGCTCAGTCCGAGATGAGGCAGGATTTGTTCTCCACTATCCCTTCTGTTTGACTTTTGCTTTCACCCTTGTCTTCCTTGTGTACTTTAAAAAGAAATCTCTGCTATTTCGTGGTTGCTGTCCTTGGTTGCAGTATCTATTTACATTTCTTGTATTTCTGTTGTCTGGGTTGTTTGAAAAGCAAACAATTTGTTCAGATCTGATTTTCTTTGTAGGAATGCTTCGAACACCTCTTTCTATTGAACATACATTTTTTTTTTCATTAATGGTTAGACACAGTAATATTACATTACATTCATATACAATAATTTGTTCAGCCATTCCAAATTGTTGGGCATATGGTTTGTTTCTAGCTTTTTACTGTTACAAATTAAGCTTCTATTTAATTCAACTCAAGTCTTTTATTAAGCAACTACTATGTGTAAAATGGGCAGCTAGTTGGTACAGTGCATAGAGTGCTAGGCCTAGAGTCTGGAAGACCTGAGTTCAAATCCAGATACTAGCTATGTGACCCTAGGCAAGTCACCTAATCCTGTTTGCCTCAGTTTCCTCATCTGTAAAATGAGCTGGAGGAGAAGATGGCTAACTGCTCCAGTATCTTTGCCAAGAAAACCCCAAATGGGGTGGTGGAGAGTCGGACATGACTGAACAGCATGTATAAAGTAGGTGGTGTGGTGGAAAGAGCACTAGACCTGGAGTCAGCAGGATCTGGATTCATATCCAGCCTCAGACACTTATACACTGTGTGACCCTGGGCAAGTCACTCCACGTTTGTCTGCCTTGATTCTCTGAACTGTAAAATGGGGATCCTAATAGCATCTGCTTCCCAGGCTTGTTGTGAGGATCAGACGAGCTAATAGCTTAGTACAGCACCTGGTATGTAGGCAAAGCTCATTCCTTTCTTTTCCCTTCCCCACCACTAGGCACTAGGAATAAAAAAACCCAAAACGGAAACATTCACTGCCCCAAAGAAGCTTGTACGCTAACAGGGCTACAGGACAGCATGCCCAGAAGTACATGTACTATGGGTGTAACTTTCGTGCTAGCATGTTTATGCCCTTCCCCACCTCACTTCCCAACCCTCTGGACCTGTACAGCACACAGGACTCACAGTACCAGTGAAGGGCCAAACTCAGGGTGTTTCTTCTCCACACTGGCTCCCTGCTTCATTCATTTTCTATTCTGACTCCCAAATTTCCTGCCTTGAACCATGTCTTTGACTTGGCTTGTGAATTCCTTGTCAGTCTGCAGCTTCCTTTATTTACAAAAATCTCTGTTTAATTCCCAGGAGGGGCTATGGTGGTTGTGTAAACCTCTCTCCAGGAACCAAGTGCATGTTTTGGTGTGGTTGAGCCCCTCTCCTCCGGAAAGATGTTGCTCAGGTATGTGAACCAGCTCTGAACTTGAGTTGCCACCTGAACAAAGGTCTTATCAGTTGGGTAATGAGGAGACACAGAGGGAGAAGGGGCTCCTCCTAAGGCATTCCTGGGCATATTTGTTTCACAAAATAGAGAATAAAGGGGACAAATACTAGAGATATTTGAAGAAGAAGAGCTAGTGGGAAAAAAGGGGACCAGGGGAAGCTGGCTACATAGGGGTAATGGCAACTGAGCTGAGCCTTGAAGGAGATAAAGATTCTGAAAAGCAAAGATGAGGAGGAAGACTATTTCAGGCAGAGAAGACACATCCCTACTCCCAATCATAGCAGTCTCATCTCAGGACTTCCTGAAGACATAGAAGATCTCCAAGTACTTTTCCATTAAGGACCAAATCTGGGAGGCAAGTAATGGAGGTGGTAGAAGATTAGAAAAAAAAAAAAGACCTCATTGTCTTATATAATCATCTCATAATGTCCTAATATCATCAAAGCATTAAGGTTACCTTTCCATCCTCCCTGCTTTCCACATTATGACTTCTTTCTCCAATTCAAGGCTACCCTCTTGGATAAACATGCTTTGTTTTGGGGAAGGATGTCCTTGGCTAGTTGTGAATGTGCCAAGGTTTCAGAGAATTCAATAAACATTCATTCAGCCCCTGTTATGTACATTGTGCTTTGGGGTACTGGAAAGTCTCAAAGATGAATCAAGCAAAGTCCTTAACTTCCAGGAATTTACCATTCCTCTTATGATTTAATACTAAGGTAACTTACCTACTTAATTTTGTTGTTTGTGGGGCCCCCTGCTATTACTGGGACTGAACCTACCACCCCTGAGGCACAGAGATCTGGAAGAGTTAGCCCTCCCAATGGGAAACTTCCAAGCAAGCTGCAAGAGAAGGGACTTTTTGTGCCCAGTCCAAAAGGAGAATTTATTCATTGCCCTTTTTCTAAGAGCTGAGATCTGTCTTTGGTTTTAGGGCCATAGATTAGTCAGTGATCTGGCACATCTCTGAGACTCAGAGGCCTTGGGTCCTGTTCTCACTCTTGTCCATTTGGCTGGACAACACTGATTTTCGAAGATTCCCCTCCTCCTTAAGAACAGCCCATTTGCACAAAAAGCCAACATCAAAAAAAAAAAAAGCCAAGGGTTCCTGTGTTCGCTCTGCACTCATTTTCCATCAATTCCTTTCCCCTTTTTCAAGTGCTCCTAATGACCCCCCCAAGCAAACACGGAGCTTGGGAATCTTGGAAGGGAGTCGGTCCTTCCAGAATCCCTGAAAATAAAACGGGCTGTTTTCCTCTGGCTTTCCAATGAACTTTTTGCTCAGGAAGCAGACATCGAGAAACTGTCTGGTCCTCACATCATAAAAGGACAAGGAAAGTTTGTGTGTGTGAGGGAAGATGCTTCATGTAAACAGAACCAGATTCCAAGGCCATTGGAACCCACATAAGGCAGCCACTTCTCTTCTCTTTTGAAACAGTTTCCTTTTCCATCCTCCCCAAAGTTCACCTGCCAAGTCTGGTTATTCCCACCTAAACTCTTTCTCCCACCAAGGGAAACAACCACCACCACAACAATCACCACCTCATGAGTGAGGGTTAGAAATGCTTTGGGAAATTACCCTGGAGCAGCAGCTTCCCTTCTGGAGGGAGGCAAAAGTAGGAGCGAGGGAGCAGGGAAGAGGAAATCTATCCCTTTGCATGTCCCTTGAAGGTACCACCAGTCTAGGACTTAGATGATCTCCAAATGTACTTCGGAAAGTAGACTGGCTGAGGTCAGAGTAGGGACACCCTATTCAACTGGAGATAACAGGAGTTAACAGCTTCTTAAGGGGACCAGCTACTGAAAGGAACCTGGGGCTGCTCTTTGAAATGCAGTTGCTGTAAAAGGAACATGTAAGTGTGAGAAAAGGAAGACATGAGGAATGGAAAGGGAAGGGAAGGAGCCGTCAACCTGGAAGGTTGCTTTAGAATACCAAACCAGCTGAGAGCTCTGGGACAAATCCTCCTCAGTAACTGCAGAGCTGCCTGTGGCTAGCCAAGCTCTGAATGTTTCCAGTATCTTTCCTTGCCGAGGTAACCCCCTCCTACAGGAGGAGATTAGCTCACATTATGCTCCCAATTTAATGAGATGGCTCCATTGGGTGTCCACTTTCCTTATGCTGGATTCATCAAGCAATCTGGCGATCTAATTCACTTTCCTAAGTAGATTTCCATCTATCCCGGGAAAAGAATGCACTGGCCAGCCTGAAGAAATATTTCAGTCTGAGTTATGTGCTGGATGTCTTTCTCGTTCCCATTTCCTAGCAATTGATTATCGGCTTCTTAGCCTGGCATTCAAGGACTTTCATTCTCTGGCCCTGGTCCGTTGTCTAATTTTCTGTCTTGCTGCTTCTCCCTGTCAAACTGAATGGTTCCATATTCTGCTAATACAGCCCGTCACTTTCCTGATGCCTCAGGAACTCTTTCTTATTCTGGAATACTTGCTCTCAGAGCCCCTCCCGGATCCTCCATCTGCCTGGATGGGCAATGATGGGCATTATGAGCTTGAGAGACCTTCCTTAGAGGCAGGATCATCTCACCATTTAGTCAGTACGAATGAATGCCACCCAGCTGAGGCTAGGGACACAGGTGGGTCCTTGATAATACTTATTGATTGGTCCCTGCAGCTGCTAATGGGGGAGTCTGGATTTTAGTTCATTCTTTGTCTCATTGGCACTTGTGCTTTGTTTTTATCTACAAAAAAGGGAGGAATTCACCTAGTCATTCAACAAGTATTTACTAAGGACCTACTATACCTACAGTACTATGAGAGATACCAACATATATGACTAGGTCCCTGTCCTCAAGGAGCCAACATATCATCTGTAGGCAGTGTAGCAATCAACCAATCAAAACATTTTATTAAGCACCTACTATGTGCTAGGTATTAAAGAAGCAATGATAAAAGTGAAACAGTCTTTGTTTTCAGAGAACTTATTTTCTATGGAGGCAATGTTGTGTATACAAGTATATACCAAACACATATACTACATAAAACCAGGGAATTGGGGGAATGAGGCATGAGGAAAGGCTTCATAGGGAAGGTGGTGTTTGATGTGACTTCTGAAAGGAAGGTGGGGATCCTAAGAGGCAGAGGTAAGGTAGGGGTCCAGTCTGGACATTGGGGACAGCTTGTGCAAAGCCGAAAAGATGGGAGAAGGAAGATCATATGTGAGGAACTGCACAAAGATCAGTTTGACTAGACCAGAGTATACAGAAAGGGGGATGATATATAATCAGACTGAAAAAAGGAGCTAGGGTCCCTGTTGTGAATGCCAGAGGGGTTTATATCTGATAAGAGGTAAGAGGTAAGGGGTAAGAGGGAGCCACTGGGAATTACTGAGCAGGGGAATGACATGGCTAGATTCGGTACTTCAGAAAACCAGTTTGTCAGTCGCTTGGAGGACAGATAGAAGGAGAGACTTAAGGCAGGGAGATCAATTAGAAGAAGGTAATTGAAATAGTGCAAGTTGGTGGCAGTGTGAGCAAAGAGAAGGGAGAGACGTGAGAGATATCAGGGGCATAGAACTGAAAAAGACTTTTCTTTGGTGTTGTTTGTCCTTTATTCTTGAAGAGGACCGGGACATCTAAGAGGTGACCCCATGACTTGCAAGTGGATTGGATTAAAGTGAGGGAGGACTGTGCAAAGTCACCAGACTCACTTTCTTCTCTGGAGTCATCTGGGTCCAGTGGCCAGATATAGATCAGGACAATTGGAGATGGCCCCCAACAAAGACTTAACAGCTGATTGGATGTGTGGGGTAAATGAGAGTGAGGATTGGGGGATTTTGAATACAGGTAACTGGAAGGATGATGGTGTTCACAGAAACAAGGAAGTTAGGAAGAGGGGTAGGTTTGATGGGAAAGATGATGGATTCTTTTTGGACACAGAGTCTGAGATGCCCATGGGACATTTGGATGGAAATGCTCTAGAGGGAGTTGGTGGCATTAAGGACAAAGATGGCAGCTGGATGAATAGATCTGGGAGTCATCTGCCTAGAGATGACCATTAAACTCCTGGGGCATTACATAGTCACTGAAAAGAGAAGATAAAAGGGCCCAGTTCAGAGCATTGGACAATATTCACAGTTGAGAAGAAAGATAGTGATCCCCAAAGGAGACTGAGAAATAGCAGTCAGAGATGTAGAAGGATAACCAAGAGAGTGACAGCATGCAAACCTGGAGAGTGGTACCATGGTACAGAGGAAAGCCTGCTGCAGTCGGACCTTGGTACCTCTGTAGGCTGGCCCAGAGGCAAGGGACCTGGGCTGAAATCCTAGCCGGACCATTTATGCTCGTTTGACCTTAGGCAAATCACTTGACCTTTCTATGACAGTTTCTTCATCTGTAAAATTAGGGAACTGGAACAGATGACATTCAAGGGTCCTTCCAGCTCTAGAGCTTTGATCATCTGTCCTTTGAAGTCCCTTCTACCTCTGTTTATGATCCCATGACTCTATCCCTCATGGTCTTTAGGAAGCCACACATTCGTCAATGAGCATTTAATCAAAGCCATAAGCATTTATTAAACTCCTCCTATTCTAGGTGTTTAGGAAGGTACAGAGTTCCAATAAGACAAGTATAAAGCTTAAAAAGAACTTAGATAGAAACAGCAATAAATGTAAGGGAATCCATCCATTAAGGGCATAAAAGAAATGAAAAACACAAGTACCATGTGAGGGAGTCCTGAGCAGAAAGGTCATTACTCACTGGAGGATCGTGCCATTTGAGTTGGGCTTTAAAGGACAGGTAGGAATTTAAGAGGTGGAGAGAGGGCATTTAGGTACATGGTACAGCACAAACAAAGATATAAGGCAGAAAAAGCACAGGACATATTTGAGGGGAAGGATGAGAATAGCTGAATTTAGCAGGAGTCTTAAGTGATTGAGTGAGTAGAGATGGTTAATAGGACATAAGGCTGTAAAGGTAGGGCGACCAGTGGCCCTTGAATGCCACGCAAAGGAGCCTGAAAAGATTTTCCAGAAGATTTACATGATCAGATCTATGAATCAGAAAGCTTATTTTGGCAGCAGAATGATGGTTTAGGAGTAGGAGGGAACCTCTTCCTCTTAGTTAAACTCTTTGAGAAAGCTGTCTACACTAGGTGCCTCTACTTCTTCCATTCTCGAGCCTCTGTGATCTGGATTCTAACCTCATAATAATCACTGGTGATCTTTTAACTGTCAGCTCTAATGGCCTTTTCTTAATCCTCATCTCTCTTGGCCTCTCTAAAACATTTGAGACTGCTGACTACCTTTTCTTGGATATTCTTTCTTCTTTGGGTTCTCATGACCCTGCCCTTTCTTGGTTCTCCTCCTCCTTACCTTCAGTCTCTTTGGCTGGATCTTCATTCTTGTCATGTCTACTCATTGTAGGTATTGAAGGTGATGGTGATGGAGGCTAGAGAAGAGTGTGTCTGCTTGGGTGTCTTCCATTAGGGAGGTGCAATGGTCTGGAGTGAAGTGAGCAGCATGGTTGGGGATCTTCTAGAAAGAGTGATTCCAGGCAGAGACTGGCCAATCAGGGAGTAAGCCTCAGTAGATTTGAGAGCTGACTGTTGTGATGAATGACATTGACCAAGGAATGGATCTAGAGTGAGAAGAGGACAGAGACAAGGACCAATCCCTAAGAAACCACCCAAGGAGACAGAGCAAGAAAGTGTGACAGCTCTGAAGAGAGGCGTGAGCTCTCCACAGGCGGAGTGGTTATCATCATCCAAATCCACAGTGAAGTCAAAGAGAATGGAGCCTGAAAAGGGGCCATCTTGGATTTGGTGAACAAGTCAGTGGTGGCCTCTGAAAGAATAGTTTCAATAAGGTGGTGGAGAAGGAGTAAAAATTAGATGATAAGGGGTATCAGAGATAGTAGGTGGTGAGGAAACAGTCACTCAGTGGAATTCAGGATAAAACTAAGAACCTGGAGTGCAAAACACCTGACTGCCAATCCGGCCTCAGACACTCCCTAGCTGTGTGACTCTGAGCAAAGCACTTATATTTTCTGTGCCTCATCTGTGAAATGGGGATACTAATAGTACCTACCTCCCAGGATTGTTGTGAGGATTAAATGAGATATTTGTAAACATTAAAGTGCTATGTAAAAGCTGGGGGCCATCTCTACTCATCCTGATCCATATCTGGCCACTGGACCCAGATGAGTCTGGAGGAGAAAGTGAGGCTGGTGACCTTGCACACTTAAATCCAATTCACTTACAAGTCATGGCATCATCTTCCTGATATCACGTTTCTCTTTGAGAACCAAGGACAGACAACAACAACAACAATGTGAAAGCTGGTGACTGTTATCATAAGTTTTAAAGTTAGAAGCAATCTTGGGGACCTTGTGTCCTACCTCACCATTTCATAGATGCTGAAACTGAGGCACAGAGAAGGGCTGTTGGACAGCTACAGAATGACGGAGGCTCTCCAAAGCCAGTTGGGAAGTGAGCAATATAGTATCCGACTGAGACAACAAGGAGCACAGTGAAGACAAAATGCAATTACCGACGTTGGAATGGGGCCAAGGCAGGCAGGCAGATGCTGGTGGGCAGAGGAGGTGTTGTAGGATTACTAAACGCAGCGATTACTGCTCTAGTCTAGCATCTTTCAATGAGTGTGACCATGGATACTGACATTTCTTCCACAGATAATCCCCTTGACACCTCTGAGGAATGAGGAGTGTAGACCAGCCAGAAGCTCAAAGTCTTCCTGGAAGTTTATGCCTCCTGCTTTACCAGAAGCAACCAAGTGACTCTCCTTTTGTAAGCCTGGGTTTGTTAATGCTTAGAAATGCAGCCAGTCTCCAACCAAGAGCTATTCTTAGTCTATCATTATCGATGAGGATTCCTATACTGTCTGGGGGCAGTAGAAAGAGATCTTGGTCTCTATCTATTAATTTCTCTATAGTGGAAAGATCCCCAAATTAGTCAGGAGACCCAGAGTCTAGTCCCAGCTCTGTCATAAAAGCCATGTCATTTGAGGCAATCCATTCCCTGAGCTTCAGGCTTCTCATCTGTAAAGTGAGAGGACTGGACTAGCCATCTATGACCCTTTCCAGTCTAAAACGCTAAGATAGGGTGGCGGCAATGGGTCCTATTTCGCCTCTACACGGAGCAGGTCAGCTTCCCCTCCTCACTTCCCATATCGTAATACGTTATGAATGGAACAACATTCAAATGGAAAACTAGTGGTGGAATTGTCATTGGACTTCTGAGCCCCATGTTTCTTGGAATATTGTAGGGAATTTTGATCCCTGTACCTCTAGAAAGAGATGGTGGAACCCAAGCAAGTACAGAGAAAGGCAAGATGTGACTGGCTAGACTGTCATATAAGGCTAAAAAGTTAGGATTCTAAAGTTTAGAACAGAACAAATTTTGTTCTGTGAAGCTTGGATTCAGTCAAAGGGCTGCGTTTAAGCCCATAGAGGGCCACATGTGGCCTTTGAGGCCACAAGTTCTCCACCCCTGGTCTAGAAGGATAAAAGGAAACTGAGCAAATGGTATGATTAGGCAAGGCAGGGTGGTAACAGGGCAACAATGTGAACTCAGCAGCAACGTTGCCAGACCACTCCCAAGAGCGACCCGAACCAGATTCAAACGTAATTCAGGAAATCTGTAACAGTATGCAAATCTGTAACAATAAATAAAGTTACAATAGAATAGACATGATGTAAGTGTGTGGCTTTCTACAAGCAACCTGAGGAATCTTTATGTTTGTCTCATGTTTGCATACTCGTGTTTGCTGTATGACTTTGGGAAACTATGTAGAACAGAGGAATCACTGTTGGATTTTGAAACAGAGAACCTGGATTCAGGTTCTGAATCTGACACTTGCTGCCTTTGTGACCATGGACAAGTCACTTAATTTTCCTGGGTCTGTTTCCTCATCTGTAAAATGGGAAGGTTGGACTAGCTGACCTTTTAGGTGCCTTCTAGCTCTAAATAACGCCAATGACTTAAATCCTCAGTGCCCCTAGTACTTCTTCTCTAAATAATCTTATAGACCATATATTTGCTATACAAGTAGAGGGAGCTTCCTGCATTGATGCAAGCACAGGACTAAACAAAAAAAACAACCAGACTTGTATCTAAAATCCTGGATACCTAAGAAGCTAGAAAGCTGAGTTTAGGACAAATAAAAGGAAGTTTTATTTCATGTAGTGGGCAGCAAACTTAGAGAATCCACTATCTTGGGAGGTGGTGTATATGAGATGAAAATAGAGATTTTTTTTTTTAATTAGATAATTCACAAGTGACAGAGTCACAGAGAAGGCCCTTTTTGTTTGTTTTTGTTCACAGAGGATGGTGACTGGACCAGTGATTTCATGGTTATAGAAAACCCCCTGGGTAAAGAAATTGTCCTTACCAATATAGGTCAACACCTTCTCTGCAACTTAGAGTATTAAAGAGTGTCCCAGTCTAGGGCACCATGAGCTTAAGTGACTAGACCAGAGTCAGACAGTCAGTATGTGTCAGAGGTGAATCTTGAACCCAGGTCTTTCTGGTTTCTAGGCCAGCTTTTAAAAAAACATAGTATTTTATTTTCCCCCAAGTACATATTAAAATTTTTCTTTTTTTCTGTTTTTAGACCAGTTCTCATCCACTGTATCTCATTGTTATCATCATTAATGATAATACTTCACATTTTCGTATTGTTTTAGATGGTTTACTCTAATGACCCTATGAGGCATGTAGTTAAAGTATTTTTATTTCCATTTTACAGATGAGGAAACTGAAACTTAGAAGGTTAAATGACACACTTGCCAAGTCACATAGCTAGTGATGGCAGAGCTGAGCTTCAGTTAGATCTCCTACTCCAAGTCCAGTGTTCTTTGCAGTTTACCACCTTTCCTCTCTAAACTCTTAGACTGGAATACACAGTCTCAGAGGCTAACAGCATCCAAATCTAATCCAATTTACTTAAAATTGCATGAGTGCAAGTACTCAGCGAGTAAAGACAAAAGGAAAACTATTACCTGCCCTCAAGGAGTTTCAGCTCTTGGGTGGGGGAGTAAAAGACGGGAGGACAGGACCCTGCACTCGAGCAGATTGTTTGGCTGCTGAGCTTCCGATGGACTTGGATGGGGTGAGAACTATAGAGTAAGAGGTCAGCTCCAGATGGAAACTGTCTATAGGGGAAGAGGAAGAAAATAATAATAGGGAAGCTAATATAGATGGCAATTAACAGTCATTCTCTGGTGATCATTTATATGTAAAGGGATTATAGTAAATAACTATTACCTGTAAATCCAGCATATGTAAGTTATAGATTGCCTATACAGTATATACCAGTGGTTCTCAACCTTCCTAATGCCGTGACTCTTTAATACAGTTCCTCATGTTGTGGTGACTCCCAACCATAAAATTATTGTCGTTGCTACTTCATAACTGTAATTTTGCTACTGTTATGAATTGTAATGTAAATATCTGATATGCAGGATGTATTTTCATTGTTACAAATTGAACAGGTTGAGAACCGCTGGTATATACTTATATACCTATGTGTATCTATAACTGAACATTTCCTGGTGAGAAAACAACTCTACAAAAGTCGGGATTCCCAAATGATTTTTACTGATGTATCTGTATCAGTGGTGTCACATTAAGAAAAATGATCATGTCCTTCCAAAATATTTGCCTGAGAAACTTGGTTAAGACAGAACATGGTATTGTATAGACTCAGCTCAGACCCACAAAGTAATCCTTGGGTTGTTATGTCTAGGATGTAGCTTAGCCTGACCTCTCCCCCCCCAAAAAAAGATCAGGGTTCCAGTATCCTGGGAGAAAATTCTAGTTGAAGTCCATTCTTTCTCTCCATGGGCAGTCAGCTGACTCCAGGCACACTATATTTTGAGCTCACTGCTGCAGCTTCCTTTGCTCACACAGCTAGAGACTTGGCAAACTACGGTGCACCGGCTGACACTCCTTTCTTTCTATAAACTTGTATGAGAAGAGATGGAGCTGATTTGACAGAGAGAAGACAGGCTTGTGGGGCAAGGGGTTACAGATGCTATGGATGCTGCCCGGAAGCTGTTGTAATCATCGATGCACAGAGCTTGTTCTGACAGTAATGTTGTACGTCTGGCTTGGATTGGGAGTCCTCCAATTTGCAAAGCAACCTGGTTGACACAAATATTAACTTGGTTTGAGTGTGAACATGTGTGTGTGAGCGCATGCACTCATGCATGCATGCATGTGTTTGTGTGTGTGTGTATACATGCCTTGCCATCTGTTGACGTTCTGTAGCAAAACAACTCTATTCATCTGTGTTTGTTGGGATTTTTGTCCTGGTTGTTGTTTTAATTTCTTGCATGCATCTGAGGTCTTAGTTATTTTGCTGTTCTTAGCACCAATTTTAAGGACAGTCAGGCTAAGCCTTTTCTTGGAAGATAGAAAGACTGTTGGAGGTAGAGACCAAGGGTCTGTTAAGAGATATCCAGCCACCTCTGCTTAAGTATAGAAGCAAGTAGAGCAGCTGAATGAGTTTTGAATCCAAATGCTTGTTGGCTGATTGCCTGATGGACTTGCTCCTATACTGATTTTCAAATGTTCCAGGGTTGGGTGGCCAGCAAAATGCAGTCTCCTGATCCTCCTGGATTGGAGGAATCTATGGATGATACCAAGAGTAAATGAAAGGAAACTCTTTCAAATATACAAAAAGTGGGGACGTTTGGAGATGACAGAGAGCAGTGGCATAGAATTGGACTATTTTTTGTGTATATGTGAAAAAGCTGCATTAAGGAGTTTTCCTGCAATCTCATAACAAAATAGGAAGTTCCTTAATCCACTTTCAATGATTATAGGCCTTGGGCATTGGATGAAGGCAACTGACACCGGTCAGAAAACTTCCAGTGACTGAGAGAATCAATCACGGCCCCTTAAGCCTGTATAAAAGAAAACCGAAAACCAACTCAGCCAGCTTTGTGGGGAGTCAAGTCTGGTAGTTTAGTTGATGAAGTTGATGAAGAACCCAGCTCTTTACCTCTTGGAGGGGAGGAGGAGGATTTCCCTCTCCCTCTCCTTCCTCACTGGACATGGCATAAAACAATGGAATGACTTCTCCAGAGCAAGACACTCCATTCAGCAGGGGCTGAACCAGTTTGAAAGAGTTTAAGGCACAGTTAAAGGAGCAGGAGCACATACTCTAGACATATAGATATGGAGAAGCAGTTCATTAAGGCCAAAAGCAACTTCAAGGAGTGTGATCTCAAAGCAAAGAAGAGAGTTGGCTATAGACTCCAGAGAGAGAGAGAGAGAGAGAACCCTGACAATCAAGGTTTGAGCTATGGAAAAGGAGCAGAGCCTGGATGAGAAAACCACCCAGCAGAGAAACTGTGTCCAGGGGTAGCTTTGTGAGAACTTTCCAGAAAAGAAAGGATTTCTAGTCCTAGAAGTCCTGGAGTGGTGAGTTGCTTTGGTTACCTATGTGTCTCCCTAACACTGCTCAAATTTATATCAATTCTTCTTGTAGACTCTGTATTGGTAGGAGAGTGCACCCCAGGTTTGTGGAAGAAATGTTTTATAGCTGCTGTTTTTACCACACCATCTCAGTAAATACCTTTGCTAAGAGCTCATCATGTCTACTGACTATTACTGTGAAGCACACCAGTAGGGGCTCATGAGCTATGTTGCTTTAGGAGTGAATACCATAGGGTGGCAGCCAGGAGGCCCATCTTTGTGAGTTTACAAGTAGCCTTAGATACTTATTAGCTGTGTAACTTTGGGCAAATCACTTTGCCTCAGTTTCCTCATCTGTCAAATGAGCTGAGAAGGAAACGGCAAACCACTCTAGTACCTAGTGACCCAAATGGGGTCACAAAGAGTTTGAAGTGACTGAACAACAGTATACCATAGGGCACCCTTTAAAACCCTAAAGCAACAGCTACCATTAGAGAATCCAGCCCCTTTATGGTAAAAGTAAAAGTTGTACAGAATATCCTGAAGGGGTTGCTATACCAGTAAAGTATCTTTTAAAGTCCCACAATGAAAGATAAATTAACTGATGCTATATATAATTGTATAATATATATTTAATACATATGATATATAACTTATAGAGGATATATTACTACCACTATATATTATATATAAATAACATGTTATCATGTATCATGTAATATATGACATATAAATTATATAAAATAAATTATACACTCTTATATTTGTATTACATATAACATACAATATTTATATAAGACAAATATACTCCACTCAAATGTCCTGCTATATCCCTATAAGGCATATCACCACATCTTCTGTTCATATGAACAGAAAACCCATCCTTCTATTAAACTTCTCTATTTCTGTTTAGGATACCACTGTATTTCTAGTCATGCTGGTTTAGAAATATGTCCTCATCCTTGACTCTTTCCTTTTCCATAGCTCCTCATATCCATTTAGTTGTCAAGTCTTATTGATTCTATGCCCACACCCTTTCTTGTGCTGTCCCCTTGTCTCCACCCATGAATCTCTTCCTTAGTTTGGAGCCTGGGCTACTGAAATCACTTTTATAGTTGGCTTCCCTTTTTGGCTCACTCTCTTCTCTAATCCATTGTCCACAAAGCTACCAAACTGATATTCCTAAAATAAAGCTCTGACCAATGTTACAGCTTTGACTCCCTCACTCAAAAATCCTCCCTGGGTCCTTATTGCCTCTGGTTAGTCATTCCGTGTATTTTGTTGTTCAGTCATTTTCTTGACTGACTCTTTGTCAGTACTTTTTCTGACTCTTCATGACCCCATTCAGGGTCTTCTTGGCAAAGACACCAGACTGGTTTGCCATTTCCCTCTCCAGCTCATTTTACAGATGAGGAAACTGAGACAAACAGGGGGAAATGACTTGCCCAGGGTTACACAGCTAGAATCTACCTCTTACCTCTTGATCCTTCATAGAACATTGTGGTCCTTCAACTCTGCTTTTGGAAATCTTTAGCTTTCTTCAAGAACCATTTTCTATATGAGGCATTTTCCTCAAATTCCTGAAATTACTTTGCACATTTTGATTCTATTCTATATTTACATGTGCATGTTGTGTGTGTGCATGCTCATGCATGTGTGTGAGCATGCATGTGTGTATGTGTTGTGTTTTCCCTATAGAGAGAGAATCAATTGATTCACTCCAGCACTCCAGTTCTTAGTATATGTTTTTTAAAAAATAGTGTCTTTTGTTTTTATATTACCTTCATTTCCAAATTCAAAAATCCTTATAATAGAATTAAAAAGAGGAAATTAAAATTAAATTACATTAAAATTAAAAATTAAAAAGAGGAAAAAATGAATTCAGAAAAACTAACAGACACACCAATCAAATCTGACAGTGTATGCAGGGTTCCAAACCCACAGTCCTTGGCTTCTGCAAAGAAGGGAGGGAGGTGAATTTTTCATCTCTTCTCTGGGGCCAAGCTTGGCCATTATAATTACGTATTGTTCAACTTCATTTTCTTGTTCCTTCTATTTATATTATTGCCAATGTATATATTATTTCCTGGTTCTGCTTACTTTACTTTGCATCAGTTTATATGAGTCTTCTCATGCTTCTCTGAATTCTTCATATTCATTATTTCTCCTAGTTCAGTAGTAGGCCATTACAATCATATATTGCAATACCTGGCTAGCCCCTGATTATATGGGACTAAACTATATGCTCTAGAGTACTCTGTGCATGGCACTTTCAGGATGTCAAGCCTGCAGTCCTCAGCGAAGATGATCTATTTAACTCTGAATCCCTGAGTCATCATAAATTCGTACAAACTTGCCTGGGTCATTATACTTAGCTGTCCCCAGACTAGACCAGACTATGCTCCACATCCTGTTTAGCTGCTCATCCAGGCCATCTTGCCATCTGCCCCATCTCTCTCTCCCTTTCTGACTCATGCTCTGGGTACAGTAATTAAATTAACAGTACCATTTTTGGGGGGGTAGGGGAAAGGTGTGTCTATGGACATCTCCATGGATTAACTTACAACCCTGTGACTCCTCATACTAAACTCTTTTCCTAGTCCTCTCCTCCATTATATGTACTGTCTCTCCCCCCTCCCACTCCTGCCAGAGTATAAGCTCCTTAAGGGAAGGGATTGTCTCACTTTTAATATTTGTGTCCTCATAGCACTTAATGCTTAATAAATACACACACACACATATTTTTTTTTCATTCATTCACTCACATTCCCCAAGCACTAGGCTTTGTTCCTAGTTCTTTGCTACCAAAAAAGTATCTATAGGCCCTTTCTGTCTTTCACCTTTGGGTATATGCCTAGCAGAGGGCTCTTTTCAGTCAAATGGTATGGATACTTTATTATTTTTTTTAGTATAATTTCAAACTGCTTTCCAAAATGGTTGGACCAATTCTAATACTATTTTTAAAAAATATTCTTAATACCACATAATTACTTTTTTCCAAGGCACACAAGTATTTATGTTGTGATAAGTTACCTATATCATGGTAAAGACTCAAAGCCTGGTAGACAAGTAATACACAGAACATTTTTTTAAATGTTAAAAAATTTTTAAAAATTTTAAAAATTAAAAAAAAACTTTGCTTAATGCATAAAACATCTTCTGGCACTGCCTGTTCACTATTAGACTTGCTCCTCTGAGTTAAAGGATCTCCAGAGGGCTCTTATTAAAAATGCAAATTGGTCTTCTAGGAGAGGTAACATGTTAGGCCATTAGAAAGACTGGCTGACCCAGAAAGCAGAACTCTTAAGGGAACAAAGGACAGGTAAGCAGGGAATAGAGGTGGGGGCTAAGTGTACCTGGAGGGAGAGGACCCCAAATCAATCTATACCCACTTCTTAGTTTTGTCTTGGATGGCTCCTTGGTCAAGGACAGTTCACTGGAAACTGAGAGGTAGCTAAACAGGGTAACAGAAAAGTGTGGACACCTGACTGTTGAATACATGTCTGTCTCTCCACCATTCCACCCTAACATCCACAGGAGTTGGTACAGTGAGAGTGCAGGCTCTTATAGACACCCTGCTTAACAGCCAGAAGAGAAATATGGTCACCAGCTCAAGCTGCTCTTTAGAGTCAGTCCAAAGATACTTAATTCAAAGATTTACAACCCAAACAACCCCTCAAAATCCAACCTTTGTCCATTATTTGTTTTGGCCTCTTCAAATTTCAGGCCCATTGAACCAGGTTGATTATCATTTATTTTGCATCTAACAAGTCAGTTATTGTGGAGGCATTGATGAACATATGGTATGTGAGTGTACTGTCTCTGGGCATCTGCTGAGGGAGAGCCAGTGAGGTGAAGGCTGATGCAGCAGGTTTCACACCATCAGCTGGCATGGGCTGATCCTAACATGGTACTGCCTTCAGAGAGGTGGGCAGGCTGCCCAAGGCAAACACTCCTGCTTACCCATCATCAGTCAAATCAGAATCCTCCCTGAAGTGGCTGCCTTCCTGGTTGGTCTCTCTCTTTGTCCCCTACTTGGGCATAGACATTTCTGCTCCTCTGGGTGAGAGGGCATAACCTGGTTTCTGGGAAAACCCCAGGGGGCTTTCTGGAAAAGCCTGTGACCTCAGCACTGAATTCAGCCACATAACAAGTGATGGCTATAACATCCCTTGTACCACCAGACGCTACCCACCCTTATCACTCCACCTAGTACCAGGGTTTTTTACCGTAGGACCTGTAAACTAATGCTAAAAAAAAAAATTTTTGTAACTGTATTTCAATATAATTGGTTTCCTTTGTAATCTTTATTTTATTTTTCATTTAAAAACATGATTTTGAGAAGGGAACTATAGGCTTCACTCTACTGCTGAAAGGGTCCAGTACACAAAAAAGTTGAGTCCCTGCCATAGAGGGAATGGTGCATTTAAATGCTTCACCTTTCTAGGAAGCATGTGCTATCAGTTAATCAAACAACATTTTTTAAGTGCCTCCTATGCATTTTTCTTGGCAGAGATACTCAAGGGGTTTGCCATTTCCTTCTCCAGCTCATTTTACAGATGAGGAAACTGAGGCAAACAGGGTGAAGTGATTTGCCCAGGGTCACACAGCTGGATTTGAACTCAGGTCTTCTTGACTCCAGGCCCAGGTGCTCTATGCACTATGGCACCACCTAGCTGCCTTATAAATACAATAGGATTAAAAATATTCACTCCTTCCCATAGTGGTGAGGTACACAGATACTTTATAAACCATCAGGTGCAAAGGAAGCTGCTATTACTCTTTTAGAGAGGCATAATAGGAACTCTCAGGGATACTGCTTTTCTGGTTTTAAAAAACTGTCCCTAATCATGGTTAAAACACAAAATACCCTTACACATATCGAGAGCAGCTAATCAACAATTCCATATTCCTTTCTGACCCCTAAGAAAGGCATTTAGGCAGAAAGAGCTCTGGGTCTGTGGTCAGGAAGACACGAGTTCAGATCCTGCCTCAAATGCTTACTAGCTGTGTGACCTTAGGCAAATCTCTTAACCTCAGTGTCCTCACCTGTAAGATGGCACCCTCCTCCCAGGTTTGTTGTAAGGATAAAATATTTATAAAGCACTTAGCATGGTGTCTGATACATAACAGCTGCTAGCTATTCCTGGTGTTAGCTACTGTGCCACTGATCCGTGATGCCAGCACCCCTGTAGGGTCTATGAACTGCATCTCCAAACTGCAGAGGGTGATCGCATGGGACTATTCTTCATGAGCTGAGGCAGGAGTCTTCTGACTCAATTTCCTCACTGTGACACCCGGCAGACTTTGAGCTTGGCTCAATGCAGCTGGTTATCTGCATCACTATTGCCTGAAAGTGACATGAAGTTAGGGAACATTGTTCCCTTATTATAGTTTTGTCCCTGTTCTTTATGACAAATTTTTATAATCAAAAACTTTTGCAAAAACAATATTAAATCTACTGAGTAATAGATTGATACTGGAACATCTATCTGAGTTATTATAGTAAGATACAAGTGTAGGATTGAGCGATTTGACTTAGAATTTTAGCCCAAACAACTAATTAAGTATTTAGCCTGGATATCTGTTACTAGTATATATTCCTGTATAAGTTAGGGTCCTTTAATTCCTCTTCATTGTTTGGGATGAAAAATACCCTTCATCCTTAATTTAGTGAAAAAATAAACACAGATGTCTTAGGATAGGAACAGGAGTTTATTTTCTTCCCCGGGAGAAGAAGGTGGTCTTCCCCATGACTCATCATGGAGAAGAGGCAAGTTACAAAAGACAGTGCAGGAATTTATAACTTAACTTAGTCAAGCCCCCTTCCCGACTGTTTCCTCTCTCGTTGGTGGAGAGGCATACTTCACCAAATTTTTCCCCAACTGGGACAGCAAGAAAAGAGGGGGGGAGGGTCCCACCAAGGCGGGGGAAAAAAGACAAAGGAAGATAAAAGTGATGGACAGAAGCAATGGAGAAGAAGGGAGGAAGGGAAAGTTAACAACCCCAAACTGAGAAGTTTTCACTCATCCCATACATCATGGGATGGGAATAATTAGGTCAAGGACTTGTGAAACCAAGATGTATTCTGTTACTTAGTTAATATTATACCTGTCTCAGTTTTGTTACAATTAGTTAATTTTAGACCCAAATTAGGGATGAGGATCTAGACACAGAATTCCCACCAGTAGCTTGGACTTCCAATTCTTTTTTGGGAGAATCTTCCTTCAACATAATAATCTGTGTTGGTAAGAATTTTCATCTATTCTCTAGTTAAATTTTTTTTTTAGTTGTTTTTTTTTGGGGGGGAGGAGGAAAGGTAGGACAATTGGGGTTGAGTGACTTGCCCAAGGTCACATGGCTAATAAGTGTTAAGTGTCTGAGGTCTGCATTTGAACTCATGTCCTCCTGATTCCAGGGCTGGTGCTTTATTCAGTGTGCCACCTAGCCACCCCTCTAGTTAAATTTTTCATGCTATCCTTACTAAATACCTTTGAACTAGACTGAATTAACTCCTGGCTTGGCTAGGTGTTGCCACCACTGAGGCAGCTAGGAGGTGGAGTGGACAGAAGTAAGAAGACTCCGGTTCAAATGTGACCTCAAACACTTACTAGCTATGTGACTGTGGGCAAATCACTTAATCTTTGTCTGCTTCAGGCTCCTTAATATATAAAACGATGATAATTGTACCTACTTCCTGGCATGATTGTGATGATAAAGTGAAATTATATTTGTAAAGCACTCTGTAAACCTTAACATGCTACAGAGACACTATTATTATTGTTGCTGTTAGGGTTGTTACTTTTCAGCTGTCATAAAATTGCCGCCCTGGATCAAACATCTGTTCCATTTAGGGAAGGGAATAAGCATTTGATAAGTACCCACCATATACTGGTTACTGGCTAACCGCTTTGCAAATATCATCTCACTGGAGTCTCACAACAACCCTTTGAAGAGGGTGTTGTTATTATCAGCAGCTCATAGTTGAGAAAACTGAAGCATAGGCTAAGGGGTCACACAGCTAATCAGTGTCCCAGGCTGGATTTGAACTTGGGTCTTCCTAACTCCAGACCCAGTGCTCTACGTGGTGTATTACCTAGCTGCCCAGTTCTCTTTTTTTCTTATGGCAATTGGCCAAGGAACACGTGAACAGGATATCACAGGTTCCACGCCACCACCTTAAAAAATCAAAAATATGGCCTCTATAGCAAAGGTTCTTTGCTTGGGGTCCACAGACTACCCCCCATCCCCAGGGTCAGAAGACAGATTTCAAGGGGTTCATGAACTTGGATGGGAAAAAAAAAACGACATCTTTCTTTTCTCTAACTTCTAACTGAAATTGAGCATTTCCCTCAATTAAGAATATGATTCTGAAAGGGGCCATCTATAGGTTTCACTAAACTGCCAGAGAGGACCAGGGCACGCCTGGTAAGTCAGACTAGCTCTCTGGAGCAGATCCTTGGCTTACCTTTCTTTGGCACCTTCACTGCAGTTTCAGCAAAGAGATGCTAAAAAGGCAGACAGCTTTCTCTCTCTGTAAGGATGACATAATTATCAGAGCTCAAGTCTGTGGTGAGGTGGAAGGATCTTTATTTTGCTGGTATCAAATATGACTTCCAGACAGCTCACTGGATAAAAACAAATTTTGCCTTTTCGCCCCTTTATCAAGATGTTGATTGAACCCTCTCCTCAGCTCTTTAAAGGGAACCTCACGGGCTTGCTATGGAGTTCATTTGGGCCGTATCTGGCTAATTTAGGGCATAAAAGTAGAGCTTCTTTGATATCCTGTGGCTAAAGGGAAAAGTGCCTTTTTTCTCTCTCCCCAAAAGGCTCCTTAATTCATTCTACAACCAGCAAAGCACTTGCAATGGTAAATGCCCACCTTTCGGAGAGAGCCATCTGGGTAGATGACCTCAGTCAGTAGGCTCTATTGTTAGCATAGTCACAAGTCCCTCCTTACAGCTGGGACAAAGAGGGGCTCGCTCAATACTTCGTCCTTGTCGGGCACTTCTCATCTCCCAGGGGCCCTATGCAGATTTTCTAATTTAACCACCCGGTTCCTCAGGAAATAGGCCAGGGGGACAGACAAAAGGACCTCTTTTACTACGTGACCTTGAACTGCTCAGCTATTGTTTATTCTCCACAAGGAAGAAAGGAAGGGGCTAGATGGAGGAGAGATGGGAGAAATGCAGCTAGGTATTCATCTCCACAGTGGCTATTAAAGAGAGAAAATATTCATGCCTCTGGGATTAATAGAGCAGCCCTAGGAAACCCAGTTTTCAAGGATTCTAGCCTAGATTACAGTAGGCAGTGAATATTAACATATCCTTAGGGCACCCTCAGTCATCCTTACTCTGCTATAGCACAGGAGTCTATAGAGAAGTGGGCAGTTACTTTGATCACCAGACCGGAGCACCTGATTAGAAGAGGAAATCTTCACTTTCCCCACATGCCTTTCAACACCCCTCTCTCCCCCTCCCTTAGCTGGACAATTACTATTAGAAAAAAGAATGTTATTTTTTGGTGGACTTATAAGGTTAGCATTCACTTCCTAAACCAGAGTCTGATAAATTCAGGGTTTGTTCCAGTGGTCGCCTGTTATTTGTAAATGGTGAGCAGAATACTGCCATGGTTCAAAAGGAAAAAAAGAAACCGAGTCATTTGTTGGGAGGCAGATGAATAAACTGGGGGAAAAGGGAGTTTGGGTGGATCAAGAGGTGTCTCTAGGGGCAGAAAGTGGAAGGAATGATGGTTGTCTGATAGGAGGATAATCAGGGAAAACAAATCTGGGTCGGGCCTCAAGAAGGAGAAGGAAGAAGGTTCAATGGCTAGTCCATTTCTGCCTTTGTCACTTCCAGGGGCTACCTGTCAATGACTCACTGAATCTGCCATGTTTCTCAGTCATCCCCCATTCCCCTTTCAATTCAGCTATCAATTCACTTATTATTTTTACTTATTCAGTACTTTGCACTGTTTCTCTGCTACTGACCTAATTTGATACTACTCTGAAAAACCCAAAGGTCCCCTCAAAAATCACCGTCTGATTAGAGGCACCAAACATCACCAAGTGTGACTAAACTAAATGTTTAAGAGAAACACCTCATTGAAATGTGGTGAAACCATTCACACAGGCTTGGAAATGCTTTAAAATAATGAGTGAAATGAATGGGATGGTATAATAAAGCAAGAAGGTACAAAGAGAGTAGCGAATGATTTTTAAATGAAAAGCATGAGAAAGCCCAAATCTCTTTTACCTGATTATGTATATTTATTAGAAGAACTTTTTCACTTTTTTTTCCTCCCCATTGAAGGGCAGGGAAAGGGAGTAGGGATAGAGTAGGAAAGAAATAAGGAAGGGAGGAAGGAAAGAAGGGAGGGAGGGAGGGAAAAGAAAAGGAAAGCAGGTCATTGAGGCATTTATTTTAAAACGTAAAAAGAATGGAAGATCAGAAAGTATGGACAAGCAGAACAGCCTGGAAAAGCTACAAGTTGAATTTACTATCAACTTGAAAAGCAATCTATAAATACTAGAGACCTGTAGTTTCAAGCAGAAGCCCCCTTTTCTGTTCCACTGTGCACATGGCAATGCCGTAGTAGATGGTGTTGGACTTAGGATCAGGAAGACCTGAGTTTGAATCTGGCCTCAGACATTAATTGCGTGACCCTGGGCAAGATACTTAACCTATCTCAGCCTCAGTGTTCTCATCTGTAAGGAGCAGCACTCACTTTCCAGGGTTATTGTGAAGATCAAATGACATATGCAAAGCACTTTGTAAGCCTTAAAGTGTTAAATAAATGCTGTCTACTATCATGTTATTTTGTGTTTGTTAAATACAGAATAAAACAAATTTTAAAAAAGAAGAAAGCTTAGCTAGTTTGATTTGAAATCTGGGGCTGGGTGTGAAACTGAAGGAAAGGTGACATGGAATAATTTTTCCCTAATGGCCCAGAAATGACATCAAATCCTTTTATAAAACAAATCAAGAACATCCAGTAAATGCCCATAGCCCCTCCTGGGAATCTTCTATCTCAAATTTCCTAGGGGTGATTGAGGGGAGCTTTTATAAATATTAAAAAAAAAATCAATGAAATGACTTCTATTAAAACAACTAACTTTCCACTGGCTAGCAGATGGCACAGGGTACTAAAAGTTGAATTTTCCTGACATATACATGAAGAAGAGAAGCCTTTTCATGTAATGCTTGGGCAGAAACTCTGTCTTCTTCCTCTGGAATTCCTCAATATTCAAGATGCTATGGGTCTTGAGGTGTCTGGTGGTCTCAAGTAAAAGATTACATCTGTCTTTTTTTCCTATTGCTGGCAAGTTCAAGGCTGAGAACTGTATAAGAAAGTTTACAATTGAAGATGAGGAATGACTCCTCCAAGTTTTGCATTCCCAGTATTTGGGATGTTAACAACCATCCAAAGTGACTTAGTTTTTCCATAAGTCAGTGCAAAGTGCAAAGTATGACTTTGCTTGCTATGACAGGTTACTTACATGAGTGAGAATCTTCCCAGTATAACCACTTTCCTCATCAGGGGCCAAATTATCTGAGAATTCCTGAAAACACTGGACATCACATGAACAGGAGGGGGTAAGAGAGTGAACTCTACTTTTGTCTAAGTCGTTTGGGTCTTTCACTTGGGCAGGAGGTAGGAAGCAGGCTGGGAAGAGCCACATGCCAAAGCTGCTTTGAGATGGAGATGTAATCAGACAAATGATTTAAAACATTAATAATGAACTATGTCCTAGAAAGATCAGAAGGACAAAATCTTTCCTTCTCTCAAGTATGTTGGGTAAGAATCTGACCTTCTCTCTTTTGCCGATGATTTCAGTCTTTGCAGGGTAACTGCCAACTTTGGAGAGGACAAGTCAACTTTCCTTGACTTTGTCCAAACATTGTCAATTATGTGAGTCTCTGAAGTAAGAAAAGACCACAATTAATCATTTCGATGCAATTGTACAAGTCCCTCGAATTTCTTGGACTGCAGAGTGCTATCCTGCTGTTTGAAAGTCTCATAAGATTATTCTCGTGGCATCTGTGTATAGAGTAGCCAGAGGAAGTCACTTGTAGCCCTAGTGAGTAAAAATGAAAGTTTAAGCTGATGCAGGGGTGGTCTTTAAAGTGCTAACATATGGATCAAGCTGATTTGGGAGTAGGTGGATGTTGAAGCACACAATGAAGGATGTCAGAACTCAAAGTCTAGGGAACACCAGAGCTGAGGTTCATGATGCTAGAAGGGAGAGCATCTGTGATAGGCAAGATGCAAATCATCACATGAAGCTCCCTGACAAGTCGTCAGAAAGATCAGCAGCAGCAGCGACACCAGGAGTTTTAAAAAACACTTGGTGAATGTGTTAGGAGGCAACGGATGTGTGGCAAACCTGCCAGGAAAGGGAGTCACCAAATGAAGACCCAGAAGAAAGAAGAGAGCTTTATGCTGAGCTGCAACATTAATCTAGTACAAAGAGAGTACACTGTGGAGGGCTCTCAGATGCTGGGGACTAAAAACCAACAGGGCTCTGAGCTGTACAATAAACATGTGGGATATTCAATGAGTTTATTAATTCCTTCTCCTTCCCTTGAAAGAAATTGGGATAATGTGCCCTACTGAGCAAAAAACCAAGAGATCTCTTGGAACTATCAGTCCCTTAAGAGTCAAAGTTGCTTGTGAATGGTGGGTGAAAATCTACTGAAAATGAAAAAGCCACAACTTATACGGAGCTCAACAGCTTCCACTGTGAAGGCCTCCAAGCCACATCACAAATGAGTGTGAGCCAACAAATGCATCACTGAAAAATGGCAGCTGTGAGACAACATTCTCCAGTAGGAGAAGACCACATGATCCAGCCCAATGTTACTGGAAGCTGCAAAGGGAAAAGGAAGTGACCAGAACCTGGGCCTGCTCTGTGCAAGGTAATGGCATCAGCTGGACCCAAGCCGCACTCCTGGGGCCTGAGGTCAATTCCTGCAGGCCCACAAGCTCTTGCTCCTCTGCTGTTACACTTAGGACCAGGCCATGATAGATAGAGTGGCCAGAACAGCACCTTGCTTCAAATGGGACAACTTGCTTTATTTATTTGGATTGATAGCCCTATACTACAGAGGTAAAGAGAGAAATACACCCTTTTACCTCAAAAGGAATGGTCAGTGTAGACCAGGACTATACTTCCTTCCTCCTAGCAGAGGAAAGGGACTATAGGGAATAACTCTCGGACAAAGTTCTGGGCTTTTGGTTCTGGTTGTTTTTGTGTGTGTGTATGTGGCAAGGAAAGGTTCAATTACAGGGCTGGGAAGGGGATTATCTTCAAAAGTGACTATGATGCAAAAATAAAAAGTATCAACAGAATTTTAAAAAATTGTCAAGGATGACTACAGCAGCTCTGGTACCATGGCCTGAAGGTTCCTTAACTCGGTTTGTCCCCCTTTATCAAAGAACAAATGAGAACAAACAAGCCTGTATTAAAAGATGATAAAAAATAGGATTTCATAGCTTTGATGGCCATCAAAAAGGAAGACAATTCCTACCAAACACAATTTTATGGGAAACAGTAACAGAAGAAACACAGGTCTTGCCTGCTACTGGCTACAACTCTGTAGGCGGCCTCTAAGCCATGCAGTCAATGAAGAGCTTTCATGAGCTTGACCAGGCACAACCATTGCATATGAAAACAAGGAGACATGGCAAGTCTAAGCTTGAATGCTTTTATTACTGTGAATGGCTTTACCCCAGCTCCTAGTTCCCATCCCACCCTGATATTGTTCCTCTGGGCTGCTCCCAAGAGAAATTCTGAAGCTGATCTGGGTTTGGGGGTCTTCACTGCCCATGAGGGATGGGAAAGAAAGTCTGAGGATATTCTCTGGCAAACGAATGTGACGAGATTCGGTGGCAGGGTGGAGTCTAGAAAAATTGGCTTTTACTTTGGAAAAAGGAAAATACTAAAGAAAAAACAATTTTCAATCAAGCAACATATCCATAATTCAGTTTCACATTATACTAAAAGGAATCCCATCTTGGAGAGGGAGATGGGGGGAAGAGAGAGAGAGAGAGAGAGAGAGAGAGAAAGCTGAATACAAAACTGTCCAGTGACCTGGCATTTGGCCAGCAGAAGTGGGCCTGTATCTTTTCTTCTCAGCATTGGTATAGGGCAAGGGATACGCTCCAAGAGAGTCACAATGATTTCAGCAAACCTAGGCTAACTGTCCATGTCAAGGTCGGGGTCCTCTTTCCACCACTGGTAGAATGAAGCTGGGAAAAAAATCCCTGCCAATTGTTCAATCTGGACTGTGCTTGGGCTGGATGGGACCACGCTCTGCTGTAAGGAAGCTGCCATCCTCTTCACCAGTCGCAGAACAGTTTCCCACAGAAAGAACTTATAAAAATAAAATAAATGATACCATGTGAGATCAAGATATACAGACTGAGCTTCAACATGGAAAACAACATCGAACCATCCTTTCCATGAAGCAGTCGTGAGCAGGACAGGAGAGATTTCACAGACACAAAAGTGGAGCTCACACCGTAAGCAGGGTTAAACTGCCAGAGCATTTTTCCAGTGCCATCAAGGCTTCATTTTGCTCAGCCTGAGATCCCGCTCAATTTCAAACTGCCTGTGATCCACTCGCTCCAGAAAAGCTTTCCTTTCAATGTATCTGCAAGGAGATAAGAAACAGCTGTGTCAACATAATTAAGGAACCTCATATATTTGGATGAGAGAAAATTTGATTTAGAATTCAATTCAACAACAAATAGGCATTTATTAAGCACCCAATAGTCCCAGGAACTGGAGATACAGACAAAGATGTAAAACACATACAAAATAATTTCAGGGGACAAAGAGAGCCCTAACTGTTGGTGGGGGATGAGGAAAGAATCCTCACCTAAGGAGGTGGCATTTATGCTGACTTTTAGAAGGGAATGGAGGGATTCCCTGAGGATGCATCGAAAGACCCTAGTAAAGACACAGACGTGTAGGATGAAACGTCCTATTCAGGGACAAGGAGTCCAGCTGGTTTGGAATGTCAGATTCATGAGGTGAAATCATCTAGAAATCCACTAGCGTCAGATTGGCTTTAATTATAATTAGACTTTAAGGAAAGGCACAGCTCCTACTTTCCTCACCTCCAACAAAAATTCCTAAACATTTGAGAACGTGCTCCAGCTAACCTGAAACAGCTGGTTGGCCCACACCCTAACAGCCTTTCAGAGAAATGGGTCCTACGCCAGGGTTCCCCTCCTCTGCCCCCAGCTAAAAGGTTGGGCATTTTGATTTCCAAATCGGGGGCAGCTCTTACAGTCTTTCTTCATTGTTCCAGGAAAGAGGGCAAGGCAATCCTGGTACAGCACTGGCACAGGGAAGAAGTAGGCGTGTGTGCACACAAAATGCTAGGCTGGCTGCTTAATGAGATACAGCTGCATTATAATATAGCTCCCTGTGGCAAAGTGTGCCACGGCTAGCCTGGGGAAGGGGGAGGGGCTGGCTATGCTACTAATTAACCTATTGAGAAAGCAAAATTGCCATTGAAAAGGGGAGATGTAATTGAATCACCTCACTAATTTTTCCTTTGTTCCACTGAAGAAAATGTGCATCTTTCATTATGAGGTCATTACATTTATGCTAAGAATGTTAATACTGCATTCAGTATATACCATGCTCAGTAACCCAGGTTCATGTGCTAAATTCACAGCCTTGGCTTTGATACATCGTAAAATCCAATCCCTAACATTTGTTTCCCTGTCAGATTTATTTCTTTTTATTTTTTTTTTAAATTGATTTGTTTATTTACTTTTAGTTTACAAGATTCAGTTCTATAATCCCTTGAATTTCAAATTTTCTCCCCTCCCTCATCCCCCCACCCATCGAAGCATGCAATCCAGTATAGGATCTGCAAATACTTTTATATTGTACATTAGTCTGGGTGTATAGAAGGGTTGTAACCAATGGAGTGAACAACGGGAAAAAAGAAAGAAAACCAAACGTGGAAAAGAATGATGGCATGTAGATTGCTTCAGTCTCCATTTACATTCTGTTCTCTCTAGATCTTTCTCTGAATGTAGATATCTCCTTTCATCCATGTCTTATAACTGTGCGTTGCTGAGAAGAGTCCAGTTTATCAAGGCTGGTCATCACACATACGATGTGTCTGTGATTGTGTATAAATTTTTCCTGGTTCTGCTCTTCTCACTTAGCATCAGTTTGTATAAGC